>VDFB02281492.1:1070432030-1071008235 GCA_007258455.2 Sequoia sempervirens | reverse complement strand
CCTTATCTCCAACTCTCTCTCTTAAAATATCACTTCCACCCCCTCTCCATCTCTCTAGACTCACTCTCTCTCTCTCCCTCCCTCTCCCACCCTATCTAGACAACTCTAGATCTCTCTCTCTCTCTCTCTTAAAATTCTCCCTCCCTCTAAAGACATACATAAATAAATACATACAAGCATACAAGTACATGCATAGATATAATATTACATATAAATAGGCATACATACAATATACATGCATGCATACATACATACATACATGGCATACAAGCATACATGTACATACAAACATACAAATATATAAACATACATTCAATAGAGTAGCATTTAACATAAATCAAGACATAACGTGAGCACGTTATATCGTGCTTGCATTATGTCTTGTTAGACATGCTCCCCACAAATGAAAAAAACCATGTCAAAACTGAGATATAACGTGAGCGCATTATAACACGCATGCATTATATCTTGCTTTGGGAATTCCCAAGCCTTGGGATTGGTATTTTCTTTGGAATACCAACCCAAAGGCTTGGAGGGAATTCCCAACAACCAGAGATGTTTTTTTGCAAATTCTATAACAATATTTCACATAATCGGGTTCGTGCTCATCATCAGGATTGCACATGGTTCAATATCAAACAAATTGAACATCTGGGTAATGTTAGGTTCTCTCTTAGCTATCCAATGATGTAATTTTTTCAATTTCTAACAATATTAAGCCTTTCATAGATAATTTATTTTGTTTGTATGTCTCTTTTTTGGAAAAAAAATAGTGTTTGGTGTTTTTTCGTTATAAATTAACCGTTCATCGAATTTTCAAATAAATTACATTTTTAGAAACTAGACTCCATTCTAAATTTTTTTTTTAAAAAAAAATTCAATTAGTTTCCAAAACTTGTAGGGGTAGCATGGCTAAAATTCTATATTTTAGGAAGTTTCCACTTCAAAAATTAG
Source organism: Sequoia sempervirens (assembly GCA_007258455.2). NCBI lineage: Eukaryota > Viridiplantae > Streptophyta > Pinopsida > Cupressales > Cupressaceae > Sequoia > Sequoia sempervirens. The sequence goes on along the minus strand of VDFB02281492.1, from coordinate 1,071,007,281 downwards.
TAAAAAATCAAATCCTCATTAAAAAATTATCAAAAAAATTGTGCATCAACTACATACTATTAGATAACTTATGACTATAGCAATTTTAAAAATACTAAAAAAAATTTCACCATACAAGGGTCATACAAGAGTTGCTATGTTATGTTTTTCTGACAAAAAAAACACCAATTTGTGTATGTACCTCGTTTGAACCCCTTAATCTCAACCATTTTCAAAATAAATTAGTAGTTTAGAAAGTAGACTTGGAGTACTTTGATCCTTTTTTTTGTTCCATCTCAAAATTTTGAGTGTAACTATCCTCAATTGCATGTCCAAGGTCACTATTTCCTAATTTCAGAAAAAAGTGGCCACTTAGGCCCCCTTTTTGGGAACCATCTTGGTGCACTTACCCTTCAGCGACACCTTTGTTGGGCATCACCATATAGCGATGCTATTGTCATATGAAACAATGATTCCTATTTAATATCATGACGTTGATTTAACAAAATGCGATGCTAATACTTTTTAGAGGTATTGAAATTTGCAAATGGTGACACTCACACAAATAGCGATGCTATCGTCATCATTGGTTTCTCTACAAAGTGATGCCCAAGTTCACTAGAGCGACACTATTGTGAATAGCGATGCCCAACTCTGGTAAGAAAATTGATGATCATTTTTCAACATGTGTTTTAATTTTTTTGATTCAAAGGATTACTAACATGCCTCTAATGTTGTTCTAGTTTTTAGACTAATAGGGTTTTTCATGTTGGACGATAAAAGGAAAAGTGAAGAACTATTCTGATCTTTGAATCTTATAATTGTAACAAGCATTTGACGTTGTTGGGGCAATTATAATCCATATATCATGCTTTTTTATTTTATGCTTTAGGACCACACTAATTTTCATTTGGGTTTAAAAAGAACGCTCAAACGTGACTAAAAATTGAACCCTCATTTCATCATTTTATTTTGAGTTTAAAATTGAACAAGGCAATTTAACATTTTTTTTGGTGCATAAAATGAATTAATCTTAGCTTTATGGGTTAAAATTAATGAGTGTTTGTTGTGCTTTGATTTATATCTTTGTTATTGAATGTGTATGCAATTCTCTTGTGCCACTCGGTGATCTTGGGAAATAGAAATATTCCTTAACACTTTGTATAATCACATACATATTTCAATTGGATTAAAAATGAACCCCTTTACTAGTGTAGGGAAAAGGTGTGGTGTGTTCTCTCCTTGTTTCATGCAAACCAGGATGATCGAACTACAAAATTACTTCCTTGCTATTGTTTATCTTTAGGGGTCCTACCTCCCCACTTCAAAAGGAGGGAACGAACCAAATGGTAATCAGCTAAAGCCAAGCTCTTTCGAGTCACTATATAAAAATGTTTTTGTGATGAAAATCACAAACAATAGGTGCAGATGTGTCATACTGACAAGTGTCACCCTTAGTATCCAGGTGATACATTAAAATCTCTTCTTAGGAAGAGACTGGGAGGCCTCTTGATTTTCCATAATCTTGAGCTAATCTTTCCACGTGTTTGGCCACCTTGAACGAGAGCCCTTCTTATGAACCAACTTGTTAGAAGCCAAAAAACTTTATGAATGTTGGTGTAGGAATGGTCGTTCTAAAGCCACCCCACATGTGTGTTATTCATTGTTGAAATAGAAAAACCCTTAGAATCTTAGGATCTTTAGGATTTTGAGATTTGGTGGTCCCAAGAAGTGTGTGTCATGGAGGGGAGCCAGTGTTGCCAAATATCTAACTATTCACATTGTCTTAGTGTTTGGAGAAATCCAAGTGGGGATTCAACAAGTAGTATCTTTTGAGCCTAGGATGGTAAATTTTTGTGAGCCAATTTAATATATTGCTTGGTTACAAGATAGTGAAAACAAACATTCATGATCTTCCTCAAAATTTCAAACCCTTTGGTCTAAGTATGAATACCTTTTGAAATAGCCTTGATATTAATGCTTGTCCTAAATATTTCTATCCTTAGAGATTTCTAAATATCTTGACTTACATATCAATCCAATTTTTCCATAAGTTAACATAGGAAACTATGGCTTGAACTTCATCCTTTTCACAAAATGGACCTTGTGAAATTTATGATATTTTTGACATAGACATCTAGTTTGAAAACATAATCAAGACAAGTGTTTGTGGTAAAAAAATCTCACTTAAGCAAGATAAATTGACAAATTGAACCCCACATGACTATTTGGAGACCGATCACTCCCATTGAACAACTTGACCTTGAAGGTGCTATCATTCAACCAAAATTTTAACTCATTAACAAAGAACAAACCAATATAATTAGTAGTTTGAGAAGCTTCACTTTTGAAACAAAAGAAACACATATTCAGTGGAGAAACATAGCAACAATCTTAGACGAAGAAGATGAGCAAGCCGATATTGTAGATGGAAGGCCCATATTACCACCACCTGCATGGCAATAAATATCCCCTTTTTCATGATCCTAAGTTTCTCTAAATGATCTCACACAAAATCGGAATCCCCAAAAGAAGGTCTACAAGTCGTCACTTTAAACTTAGGCATCATAGCCCAAAAGCTATCAAAAGAAACCTTTTAGCACTTTACCAAAATAGAAACCGATTGGTGGAAAAATTTTATAAACATGCTTCAAGGAACAGTCCAGAATTGTATGCATTCTTTTGGAGCCAAAACCCTCATCTTTTTCACAATAACAAACTTATCTAAATCATTGAGTCTTTAGTATTTGAAAACTTTAGAGGTATAGTATGTTTCTCACTACCTTGGTCTTATAAAAAAAAGGTTCACTTTAAGTCAACATTGGGTCAAACATTTCATTCACCCCTTCATCAAATGTCATACTTCACTTCACCTATCTTTGCAAAAGTTTTGAAATTGCCAACACTTTTTGACTTAAACATCTATCAATCCTATCTCTAACTTAGCTACTTTGTATGTAAAATGTATCATTTTCCATGCACTTAGTTGAGTTAGTTATCATCTTTGAGCTAGTCTATCTATAAGGTCACGAGTCTACCCTAAATATTTCAAAGTTCATAAACATCCTTTATCAAACATCAAAACATCAAACTCATGAAGTCAAAAGTGTTGTCCCAAAATGTTTGCAAAGGTGATTCCCACATCACCCATCTTTTCATCTCCCATTATCACCATTGCTCCAAAAATACTTAGAGTTTCCCTTTTACCTAGATTTGAGTCAACTAGAGAGTTCAAACATTACAAATCACAACTTAACTCTCCTAGAGGCAACCCAAAATTTATGGTAAAGACAAGATCACAACACAGGAGAATCATGGAGAAAACCAAAGTCACATTTACCTCAAGTGATCCAAATCCTTTAGAATTTGATCTGAGAAGTTAGGTTACCCCATCACAACAACCATCATCTCCATCAGGGCCATATGAGATTGAAGACATTACAAACAACCCATTTGAACTTACTAGGGAGGAAATCATGGAACATCAAGCCTTGGGAAGCATAGCTCCAATTTCCCCATCATTTGTTTCCCAAAATATGACACAAAGCTTCACAAATCCATCACTAGGGATAAATAAAACATCCACTCCTAGTATTGCAATTAGCCTTGCTAGGGACTTTGGCCATACTCTTCCATTTGAATGTAGTAAACTTGTGGGTACCCTCGATACCAATCCTTCATCCTAAACCACTACTTGGACACATGCCTTTGGTGCTCCTCCCATTTTGAAAGATCCCAAACAACCATATAAACCCCTTGAACTTCATTACTCAAAAATAACCTCAACATATCAAGGAAACCCCTCTTCATCCATTCCCATGAGTACCACAAGTGTTCCCACCATCATGCAAAGTACTATGGACCAAGTGTCACAACTAGATCCAAAAGGGCAAGGAAACACCCTCACACAAATCCAGCCCTTAATGCAAGTAGGGACATCTCTATCCTACCCTCCAACTGGTTCATCCATACCATTGGTTTTGTAAAACATATCTATCCCATCCATTATCAATCCATCTCAAAACAATCCCTTGGTCACAAATCCCATCAACCTGGGTAATACCTTGTCTACATCCCTAACACAAGGAAATCCTCAAGACATGGGACAAGGAAACCTTTTTAATCAATGGAATTAAGGTCTTAGTGTGTCATTCCCATCACACAATCTAATGGCACCATCCCCATCTTTCCCCATAGTCCCCTTCACCATGCAAAATCGAATAGGACCTCAAACCTACATTCCTCAACCCCAATCAACTATCTTACAAGGAATGTTGAATCAAGGGAACCCCTAACCTCTCATCACCAATCCGCTACCCACCAAAAACATCACCACTCAAAACCCATCACAGATGTCCCAACAACCAACTAATCCTACATTGCAAGCACAACAAGCCTATTAACAAGCCATCCAAAAACATCATCAACAATAGCAAGAAACCCTAGAAGCACAAGAACAATAGAAAAAACAACAAGCATCCCTAGCAACACAACAAAAATTAGTCATAGAAACACAACAATAGTAGCAACAACAAGTAGCTCTAGCAGTACAACAATAGTAGTAGTTACAATGACAACAACAACAAGCATTCATAGCAATACAACAACAACAACAAGAAACCTTAGTGGCACAACAAGTAGCATTAGCACAACAAGAACATCAAGCCCATCAAGTAACATTAGTAGCACACCAAAAATAGTAGGCCCAATAACAAGCCCTTGCAGCACGACAACAAGTTCAACAACAAGCCTTACTAGCTCAACAATATGCCCAACAACAACAACAACAAAAAAGTTCCTATTATAATCCTCAACAAAACATCATCAATACAAATGTGTTAGGAACATATACATGGACACCACAATCACCTTCACAAAATCTCACACCACCATACACCCCATACAATACATCCTTATATCAAAATTTTATGTACAACCCATCCATCAACCCACCATATGTTCCTCCACCAAACCCGCAAGATGATCTAGCATCACAACTTAAGGCATTGTCACAAGAAATGTAGGACCTTTGGATGGGCAAGACAAAGAAGCCTTATACACAAAATATATTTCCATATCCATTTGATCAAAACATCGATATGGTACCATTCCCTCCCAACTTTGAAATCCCCAAATTTGATAAATACAAAGGGAGAGGAAGTCTTGTGGATCATATCAAAGAATTTAACATCATGTGTATGGAGGTGACCTATAATGATTCTTATTTAATGCGCCTCTTCCCCTGAAGTTTAACAGGTCCTGCAATGGATTGGTTTTCTCAATTGCCTCCTAGTACCAAAACTTTCCAAGAAATTACTGATAAATTCATTGATCACTTCTCCTTTAGCCTTGACATGGACGTAAGTCTAGAAGAGTTGTACACTCGTAGACAAAACAAATGAGAATCTTTCGCTAATTTCTTGCAATGGTGGAGACAAAGAGCTAGTAAGATAAACTGACCTCTTCTCGATGAACAACAAGTGGGGATAATCATAGCAAATCTAGATCCGGATCTATCCTTCCACTTGAAAATTTAGTGCATCACATCTTATGACGATCTTCTCCCTAGAGCCCTTAACATCAAGAGAGCTCTAATCTCATAGGGAAATACCCAAGCTTACAAATACAATTGGAAATCAACTAGTTCAAATGACAAGCCTCGTGTGTGGGCTAAAAATAAAAACATGACAAATGATGGTGTAGTAGATGCTAAGGTAGTCCTCAGTGCTCCTAGGCCAAACAACAACCAAGTTGCTAACATTCAACCAATTATGCAGCAAACAACACCCCCTCAAAACATATCAACAACACCGAATCCCAACAAAGGTGAACCCCTAACAAGAACAACTATCCTAAACTCAAGTACACATAGTTATCAGAACCCATCGAAACCATCATGGAGAAATTGGTAGAGTCAAACCTGATAACACTTACCAACTTTGAAAACTACCAAGAACCACAAGAGAAACCATCCTGGTACAATGAGAATGATCTTTGTGACTTTCACAAGATCAAAGGACACACAATGACAAACTGCATGAGGCTCAAAAACATCATCCAAGACCTTATAGAGAACGATACTATATCTATTGAAGTACCAATCGGTAACTAGGATATTAAGATATACAAGAACCCTATTTTAGATCATAGCAAAGGGGACAACACTAGAAAAGAAAAAGATTACACAAATGGGCAACATAACTATTCTAATGTGGTCGCTTCTTGTGATGGTTTCATCACCGTTGTCACCATCAAAGGGCATAGTGTAGAATGTGGAGTCAACACACGACATGGAAAAGTCACCATCCAATGAGTCCCATCTCAATCTAGGGCACAACCTCCTTAGCCAATGACAAGCACTAGCAAGTATAATATCTTAGAGCAACTTAAAAAGACCCCTACACATATTTCTATCTTGGAACTATTGAGGCTATCACCCGCACAAAGGGAAATCTTAGAGAAAGCTTTATCAAAATCATCTGTCCTTGAGGATATTGATACAAATAATTTTCATGCTATGGTAGGCCATATCACTAATCATCTCCTCACCTTCTTGGAATGATACCTACCATTATAGCCATCACATAATCGTGCTTTGTGATGGGGGACAAAGTATTCCAGAAAATTTACCCTTTGTCTTCCTTTTTCCTTTATATTTATTGCCATCCTATCACTATTTGTTACAAGAAGTATAGTATTTGATGAAATGTAATAGGAAAATAAAATGAGTAAGAAAGTGCCAATATTGGTTGAAACACTAACTAATTCATGGCTGACTTGGTAGGAAGTAATCGGGAAACTGTAGAGATGGTTGAGGATGTGGATGGGAGTAATCAAGTTATTATTGTCCATACTTATTTTGAAGTGAACACTTGTTAAAAACTATTTTATATTTCTGGCCAACGGTTGAACATTAGTTTTTATCAGATTTGTATATTTTGTTGTTTATCAAACTTAATGGTTTGTTGGCCATAGGCCATAAAAAAACCATGTGAACTTGTCGATGCTTGCTCTAGTATAAATATGTATTAGTCTAAATACTTCAGATATAGTTGTTAATATAATATTGTCCTGCTATTCAAAAATCATTTGAAATTTGTATGTGTGTATGTTTGAGCTGAATTAAAGAGCATGTTAGTACCTTTTATCATCAATCAACCGAGGAGTTAGGGCCCACTCTTCGCGTCAATTGATGATCTATTTATGATTTCAAGTTTATTTCCTTTCTAAATATAAGTCAATTATCTACAATCTCGTGGGATTCGGTTGTCTGTACACAAACATCAATTATTCAAAATTGTGATTTGTTTCTTTAATTAAATATTTGGTTCATGGAGATTGGAATTCATTGTTGGTAGCATATCATTTTGATAGAACACTTCATCATTTTTCTATCACACTTTCTATTATAATTTATGTTACTGTAATTCCTTTCACAGTTTCTAGTAGACTTCTTGTCCCAGTTTCTACTAGGAAGTAGGGGCAGCATAATCAACGTTAATTCAAAATTAAAAGTTTATTGTGCAATCCTAGGATACTGGCTTTGGTAGCATTAAATGATAACTTAGAAGTGTGTATTGGATTAAAGGTAGGAAATTCCATTCGTTTGCAAAAAAAAAATTTAATTTGAATTTTAAGTTAAAAGGTATGCTTCAATTCAAGTTCTTAGATGCATTCATCCCCCTTAGTTCACTAGTTTCAGCCCTTACGTAGATTTCCACAACACTTTTCACAAGCTTATGCCCCCGGATTGACATTGAGGAGTAAAATGAGGAAATTCCAAGGATTGATTTGAGCCAAAATCAAGGTAGAATCACAAGGATGGGTATGTGTAGAATCATCATGGAGAAAGTGGGCCCTTAAGTGGTGATAAAATTTAGAAAAATCAGAGTTAGGAAACTTGACGTAAAAATTTGAATAAGTTATCTATATTATTTCAAAAATATGTAAGAATAGAATCTGTAGCAAATTGAATGTAGTTTCTAAACTACTAGGTTTGTTTTAAAAAAAAATCTATTTGGTGAAAATTTGAAATTTCAATGTAGTAGTACTTAAATTTTAGAGAAAAAATAAGTAGGTGTCTGTCTAACCACCCTAACCACAATAAATGATAATATTTTTTAATAAGATTTTAGATATAAGTAGAGGACTCATGTCCTGATGTGATGCATATTTTTTTGTAATTTTTTTCCAAGTAAATAATTAATTATGATTTTCTTTTACAACTTTTAAAAAATATAAAAACTCATATGTCTGACCACCTTAACTTGGTCAAAACTTCATGATTTTTTTATTTTTTAAATCCTATAGTATGTGAAACATAGAATGTGATGCATGTTTTGGACTCAAAAAATGTGATACCATTTGAAAGCTATAGATGTTTTTCAATCAGCCTATCAATCGGGACTTTAGTCGTAATTCAAATAGAAAATAAATAATAATTATTTATTAAATTCAAAGTAAAGCATAATTTATATTGGTGGAAAGCTAAGAATCTCCTTTAAAAACCCTTTTCGTTTCATCAATTTTGGGTAAAAAAAAGGTTGTCAATCACATACCCTACACATACCCATCATATTGCCACTTTTTGGCCCATCATGATCCTGTACGTACCCGGATAGTTTTACCCATAATAGCAACCACAATTTAATCCAATCATTTTAGCATCATTGTCGAGGAATGGTGTTAAATTCCTATCACCCTAGTGAACTAAGTTAGGAACATTATGCTAAGGAGAAATTCTACGCGATAGTCGACCTCGTTTGGATAACTACCCTTAGTTTGCTTTGTGGTAAGTCATTTAGGTGCATGAATCATAGTAGTGATAGTAGAGGGAGATTTTTTTAAAAGGATAAGGGGAGTGATACACAACTAGAAAAATCCAAAAACAAATCAAAGTCTTTAATGAAGGGAGGTAGCTCACAATAAGAAAAACTGAAAACTAAATTGCAATAATTAGAGTTACTCAAACCTAATATCAAAAAGTGTGTCATAGAGTCTACTACCATTGAGACACTTGCAGGTACCCACCCAAGTTTGTGCGAAGTATTGTGAAGAAAGGTTGAAAATTTCTTTTGGGAATCTTACAAGTCAGAAGCGGGTCCATTCTCAGAAACCCAAGAGCCATTTAAAACCTACCTTACCCCTTGATCACTAGACATCATGGATCCCAACAACAACAACAATACCAAAAACATCAACAATAACAACAATCATAATAGGGAATTAGCCAACAATAATCTGGTTACCTTTGAGTTTCCAATCACACATCCGAACAAGATGCCCCTATGAAGAATATTCCTCATTTTCCTTTGCCTATTTTTTGTGGTCTTTCAATTGAGGATCCTGATATGTTTTTTTTTTTAATTTGATTTGTTGTTCCATAGCTATGATTGTCAAAGCAACACACATAAGCTCAAACTATTCCTAGCCACATTAAAGGATGCAACCATGTGATAGTTTATGAACCTTAGGAATATCACAACATGGAAAGTCATGAAGGAATTATTCTTGACCAAGCACTAGGAGTATTACAAAACAAAGGATGTTTGGGAAAATATCTTCCGCATGACACAAAAGGAAGATGAGTATGTGGAGGAGTACCTCGAATGCTTCATGTTTAGTCTTCAACGATCTCACTAATAGGGGCTAAATGAGGATGATGTTAAAATTTTGTTTCTTAGAGGCTTAAGAGATGATACTATGGAATCATTAAATTTAATAGGTAAAGGGAATATCTCCAAAATGGACTTTAATGATATTTGTGATATTCGCAGGAACTATTGAAGGTCTCAGGGCTCAGGAAGGAACTATCCAAGCAAGCTGCATTTTGTGGGAACCTCAATAGGTATCACCAAGTGGGAGATAGGTAATCTACTCGAAGACCTCAAGACCAATTTTTTAAGTCATATGGGTAAAAAAATAGACACTTTATATACACGAAGAAAATAGGAGGCTGAAAAATACTTAGTTGTCTTTTGCCTCATTTGTCGAAAGAGGCATAGTGGCGAAGAGTGTCTGTATAATAGAACAAAGATATATTCTTTAGAGGAAGCTAGTAGGGACACCACTTTAAAACCTCTTCCTGTAGGGATGACCGAGGTAGAATACATAGATGAACCTATTTACTTTATGGCCCAAAGAAGACTGTGGCAACCAAGAGCAATGTCCCCACCTGATTACCAAGTTGCACCCCAAAATATTTTTCAATAGAATTCCTTCCCAAACTAGTCTGGATGGTATGGAAATTGGCAGAAACCTCCATACTACCCCCAATGGTCACAACAATATCTACCTGCTCCACAATCATGGAAAGCATGGTGAGCACCACCGCCATCCTACCCACAATATTAGTCATTTCTCTGTATCCACCACCTCCAACAATAAACTCATATCAGCAATCCCAACAACTCTTACCACCTATCCCATCATCTAATCAACCCTCTAGTTTGACCCAACCACCAAATGCCACACCAATGCCCGCACAACCAACACCCAATCCAAACAATAAGGTGACTCAACCAGTCTATAATAATGAAGTGACAGGGTTCTCGACTTATCCTGCCAATGCATTGGAGTTGATGCTTTAAACCTAATGTTAGGGAAGAACCTTCAAGGATGACCATCACAGAAGTTTAAGATCATCTGGTTGAGCTCGAAGAAGAGAAACCAAATCCTCCATTTCTAGATAGGTTGCAAGAGAAACCAAAGCAGTAGGAAACATTTCAATTAGATTTTGATTTTATGAATGAGTTAAACAATGTTAACATTAAGATTCCTTTGTTGTAGGGTATTTGAGATATTCTCATGTACACCAAAGTAGTTAAAGAAATTTTTGGGAGGAAACAACAAAAGAAGCAGGACCCCAAGACACTCCAAGTCATTGGACAACTTGTAGACTTGATGCTGGGAAAGATTTCAGTCCCTAAGTATGCAGATCCCAGAAGTCCAATGATTAAGGTACGTATCGGTGATATAATCATTCCAAATACACTTGTGGATTTAGGAGCAACTATAAATGTAATGACTAACGAGACTAAGGAAAGGCTAACCCTTCAAGGTCTAAGACCTACTCCAACAGTCTTGGAAATGGTTGATCATTCCCTCATAAAACCAGAAGGTATGATCGAAGACATCATTATTTCTATTGATTCTTGGGAGTATCCAATAGATTTTATGATTTTGCAACCGAAGACTAAGCAGGGGGATACCTCCTAATTTTAGGAAGACCTTGGTTAGCTGCTACTAATGCTTTCATTGATTGCAGGTCTAGAAACATGGTGATCTCAAATGGGGAGAAAATGAAGTTGACATTGTACCCTCCAACTCAAACATTGATGGAAACAGAGGATCCATTATGGATTGACAACGACTTAGAGGGGTCTCTACCTATTTTGACAATAGATCAAAGTAGGGAATTTGAAGTTATTTTAGAAGACACTATTATTAATAATTTATTGCAAAATCATTATTTAGTTGATAATGATCTTGAGACAATGATTTTTCCTACGAGAATGAGTGATAATTTCCTTTGCACCAATTATTACCACATGATTGTATATACAATCTATTTTTGATGTTCAAAAATATTGACCCATCTTCATCTAATACACAACTTCTTGTGTTAAATACCCTTGTACAGTCCCAAGTACTGAAATCTTACTTGGTAAAACACTTAACATCAATCCCAATTTGAATGCCTCCCAATTGAAAGAACTAATTGAGATGTTGTGTGTCCATAAAGAAGCCTTTTCTTAGGATTATCAAGATATGAGGGGTATTCATCTCACTACTTGTACACACCATATCTTTATAGAAGAAGGGAGTAGACCTGTGTGACAACCCCAAAGAAGGTTAAACCCAGCCTTACGAGAAATAGTTAAGGAAGAACTTCAAAAGTTGCTCAATGTAGGATTTATCTACCCTATATCAGATAGCCAATGGGTGTCCCCATTTGTAGTAGTACCTAAAAATAATGGAAAGTGGGGAATATGTGTCGATTATAGGGCCCTTAACAAGGCCACCAAGAAAGACCATTTCCCACTTCCTTTCATTGACCAAGTCTTAGACACCTTAGCTGGGAAAAAGTATTTTTCGTTTCTTGATGGGTTCAATGGGTATAACCAAATCCGTATTGCCCTAGAAGACCAAGACAAAACTACTTTTACCTAGCCCTAGGGAACATTTTCCTACAATTTCTTACCTTTCGAATTGTGTAATGCACCCGCTACTTTCCAACGAGTTGTTCTAAGTATTTTGTTGATTTAATTCATGATTGTGTAGAAGTGTATATGGATGACTTTACTATTTATAGTAACACATATGATGAAGCTAAGGAAAATCTTGAGAAAGTACTTAAATGATGTATTGATACTAATCTTTCCTTAAGTCATGAAAAATTTCATATCTTAATGACTGAAGGTATCGTGTTGGGTCATTATATTTCTCAAACAAGAATTGAGGCAGATCTAAAAAAGATCAAGATTATTCAAGACATGCTTGTGCCTACTTGTCCAAAGGATGTACGTAGTTTCCTAGGACATGTTTGCTATTATCGTAGGTTTATTCAAAATTTTAGCAAGATTGCCTCACCCTTATTTTTGTTGCTAGGAAAGGATGCATATTTCTCATGGACATCAAAATGTTAGCAAGCCTTTGAAGAAATCAAAGTTAAAATCATCATGACACCTATGCTACGAGGACCAAATTGGGAATTGTTGTTTCATATACATATAGAGAAATTAGACACTTCAATGGGAGTCATACTTGGATAGAAGGAAGACTCTCTCTTTTACTCTATTTATTATATCACTAATAATTTTACTAGTGTGGAGGTAAATTATACTATTACTGAAAAAGAGTTTTTGGTTGTAGTTTATGCAATAAATAAAATTTTCCACTATATCACTAGATATAAATTTTGTGTACATACGGATCATTCTTCCATTAGATTTTTGATGAAAAAACCTATTGTTACAGGGTGAGTGATTTGGTGGTTACTTCTTTTGTAGGAGTTTGATATTACTATACTCAATAAACTAGGACGATAGAATGTGGTGGCTGATTTTCTCTCCAGGCTGCAACATGAAGATGAACCAACTCCAATTGATGAAACCTTTCTAGATGAACATCTTTTTGCTATATCAACAAAAAGTCCGTAGTACGTTGATATGGAAAACTACTTGGTTACTTGTAGGTTTCCACCTCATTTCTCTCCAAGGGAACGTCGAAAGCTGGTTGGAGTCAGTGGTGATTACAACTAGATTAATGGGATGCTCTTATATCAAGGTCTTGATAATATATGTATAGGAGCGAATTTGCATCCCTTACAAAAATTCCCCTTTCATACTTCCTCACCTTAGAAAACCAAATCTGAAGGCAAAATTCCACATTAGTAGGTTGTCTTCGTTCCACTTGGCATTCATCTATTGAGTCAGTAGAAGAATATTTTTTGGGGATGCCCGCATGGCACATAGATGTCCATGTAGTGCACTTACATCCCTGACAGATTCCTACGTCTAAAGTTGGTAGAGGAATTACACTTCCCATTTGGAACGATTTGTAATGTTCCTCTTCAACCAACCGACTCGAAAATGCCTTGTTCTTGCTCATTCTTCCTTCAAATTGATCCATTCTCACTTCATTTCATCCTCTAAGCATTCATTCCATCTCTTTTTGCAATCTCTCCATTCTCAAGCACTTCAAGTAGCACTTCAACACTCCATCAAATCCGTAAAGCAAGTATTGAAACAACCATTGCAGCAGAGGCTTGAGGTTTTGCCACACCTCCCTTCATCGCAGTTGAGGTTGTGGTGATTTTCCAAGTTCTCTTTCTCCATCCTTGGCTAGTGAGATCTTGGTGGAGGTGGTAACGTTTTCACTCCTCTCCTTTACGATTTGGTTGAGTATCTTTATATTGTTTTGTAGTGTTATTCTTGTACTTCCTTTCTTTACTTCTTTATCACACTTTTCTCTATCATTGCTATCTAGTTTTCCATGGAGGTGGAAACACCAAAATGGGGATCTGACTGAGGTAGGCCCCTATACATCCCCAACAATTTTCCCTCTTTCTTGTGTGTAGGCAGATGTTTATACTTCTCGTACTTTATAATTTTGTTTTGCTCATTTAGAAGTAACTAGCTAGGCCGTCAAATTGTTTTCTAGCGCTTTATACTGTGTTCCTAGTCCTCTGGTCATACAAATGTCAGCACACCTAAGAGACACCAATGCATTGCACTTTCATCCCAAAACTTCACTTCCATCCTTGGGTAGAGAGCTACCTGAGCTACAGTACCGAATCTAAAAACCAACTCGCCTAGCCCCAATTCAAATTTCAGGTCTAAAGAGTGATTGAAGGACCTTATAGTCCTCATCATTCTCGTCCTTTATTTTGAAACATCCCTTTAGAGTGAGGTAAGTTAGGGCACCCTGCCACTCTTGGCTCTTAGTAACCTAGGGCCTTGATGTGGTTGGTCCCCCTCTCTTACATTTTTGGTGAACCTGATGTGAACCAACGCCTATTCATTCATTGGTGTTGAGTCTTTTCCCCTTGTACCTTATGATTATTGCTTACCTGAGTGTTGTGAAAGTTTATGAGACTCACAACCCTATCGAAAACCTCTAGGTATATCGTTAGGAGAAGTATACGACACCTTCAGGTGGAGAGGACAAAGGTCACTTTTGGTTTCTCTACAGGCCTTTTTGTTGGGTCTTCCATTGGTCTTGCTGCATAAGAGCAATTGTCGAGGGCCAAGGTAGGGATATCCAATGAGACTAACCATGTCCCCACTCCTCCTGCATCTCCTACACCATCATTAGTGGATGAGTATGAGGTCATTCACATTCCTTCAGAGTACATTTCTACCATTAGCAAGGGACTGGGTGACTTGGAGAATCACTTAGAAAAGGACCTAGAGATGGCTAGGGCCACTAGGGTTATCACTGAAATAAAGTATATGGTTGGAAAATATCAAACATGCATAGAACTCTTGGCTAGTCTCTCTAGTCTAACTAAAGCATGTACTCCTCCAAACAATCCTATCATTGTCCAAGGGTCCACTTTCAAAGATCATGAGAGATAACTAGAAATTTCAATGGCCCCCACATTTGTGTACATGGCTAATGTTGTCCCCTTGATCAACATCTCATCTGCCTCTGAGAGATCTAAAACTATCAAAGCGAACATGATCCCCTTGGGTTTCATCTTCACCCCTCCTATCACCTCTAGTAGTGGAGGTTTTGGTGGGATGAGTGGTGGAGGATTTGGTAGTGGTGGTGGCTTCGGTGGTGGAAGCGACGCTGGAGGAGGTGGTTTTGATGGAGGCCATGGTGGTGGCTTTGGAAGTGGAGGTGGCTCTGATGGAGACCCTACTGGTGGCGGTGGCTCTGGTATTGGCTCCGGTGGTGGTCACACTGGTGGTTCTAGTGGTAGCTCTGATGGTAGTTCTGGAGGATGTTCCTCTAGCCCTATGTCTTCTAATGACCCTATTTCCAGAACACTCTTCTTTAGAATATGGGTAAGATGTAGAGCTAGTTGGTGAGTCTCTCCCAAGCCTCTTTCTAGCCTATCTTTCAACCCTTCTTCCACCATAGCATGTTGTTAGTCACAATTTTGAATACTCCCTCCCCTCAATGAATGGAGATTCCCAAATTTGAGAAATATGGTGACAAAGGGGACCCACAAACGCATGTGTCTTCCTTTAGCACCCTGTGTATAGATTTCTTCCATCACGACACATTGATGGAAAAACTATTCCCTTGATCTCTCAAGGATACAATGCTCGAATGGTACTGTTCCTTGCTCGATAATTCCATTTTCTCATTCGATCAATTGGTGAACCAGTTTCTCCAACAGTTTCAAGCCAACATCAGACCGAAGATGACCTTTTCAGATCTCGTCTAGTGTAAACAAGGTGATAATGAAAATATAATTGATTTTATAGCGCGATATCAAGCGCTCTTCTCACAAATTTCATATATGCTACCCAATTCTAACATGCAAAAGGTGTTCATAAGGAACTTGCAAAGACCTTGGAAAGAAAATTTTTCCCTTATGAAATACCCTTCTTTTGTGCATTTGTGTGCAGCCCTATGGGAGTATCAATAGATGGTAGTTCAATTTAGGGGATCCTCCTCACGCTCCCGTTCAGAAGGAAAGTCCATCATAGCTATCTTTGGGAAAGGCAAGGATTTTGCAAATGCAGTAGTCATCGTGGATGATAATGGTCTCAAATGCAACTAAAATTTCACAAAGTTATCAAAATCTTATTCTTCCATATTGAAAAAGTTGTTGAAGGATAAGATCATAACCTTGGGAAACCCTAAACCTTTTAAGGAACCTTACTCTAGTTGGTATGATGCAAATACCTACTATCAATACCATCAAGTTAACAGACTTGATACCAAATTTTGTATGCGCCTGCATCATGAGATACAGGACTGCATCAAGGACAATACTATTCATCTTGATGGGAGTAAAAAAAAATAAAACAAATCGGTGGTGGAAGTGAATAGTGAATTGTAGATATACACTAACCCATTTCCGTCATATTCTACAAACATGATTATCAATCCCTCTGATTCTGTCACTTAGCCTGAGGCCTATGTGAACATGGTAATGGTTAGTCCTACCACATAACTTGCACCTGATTCCTCAGATGTGACATTCACGTCGCAGGACTTACCCTTGAATAATAAGCCCTCTCCCCTCTACATTCCAGCTCGCCTCAATGGAAACATTGTGACATGAGTCTTAGTCGACCCCACGAGTCGACCCTGTGAGTCGAGTGAATGTTATTATAGAAGAGAAATTGTGCCTTAATTCATTACATAGGAAATAGTATGAAGAAACAAAATCTACCATTCATACACACAATTTTCTTTGTCTGAAGTTGTATGGCTCAATAAATTTTTCCATCCTAGTTGGACCTAGGGCTATAGACATAGTCTTCGATGTTATTCTGGAGTCGAATTTGTTTAGGATGAAGTTGGCCATACCTTGGCTAGCTTCCATGAATGGAATAGTATTTGTTATCCATAATTGTTTAAATTTCTCCCATGAATGTGTTGTGCACATAGTGCATGACACTGGATACCAACCTCTAGTATCCGATGGGGGATATTTATTAGACCACTTTTGGCCCACCCTAGTTGGTCCACTTCCTCCAAGAATAGACCTACTTTACAAGAACTATGTAAAGTATAAGACCGGGGACAAGGGACAACCAAAATTGGCTCTTCCAATTGCACAACAGCTAGCTATATCCTCTTCCCGAAAGGGAAAGGAGAAGCTTGGCCCTTCTTGGGCTACCTCGTTTGCTCCCCCTTCTTGGGAGGAGTATTGGATGAGAAAGTCTGGCATTTACCCATTAAGTGCGATGATACCTCCTTAGCATAGACCCAAGATTAGGATATCAGATCTCCCTACTGAGCCTCTCGGGCCTTGGTATTATTTATACGGTAGAAAGAAAAGTTCTCGAAGGGAATATTATCTACGGCCTCCTACCATCCCTGCTCCCAAAGTAGTAAATGGGAAGAGGCTTGCTGCTAAGGCAGTGGAGCTGATTTCTCCTATTGTTTCCCAACCTACTCCTCCTGCTTCTATTCAAGAGTCTATTCCTCCATCAGAAACAGTTGTAGTGGACACTCCTATGACCAAGCATGATCCCTATATTCCTTCACAGCATCCATCCTCTGGTTCGAAGAGTCACATAAACTATCTTGAGTGCAAGTGAAAGCATCGGTGAAAGGATTTCGCAGCTAAGCAAGTCGCCTTATAGATGAAGGAAGAGGAGACGACCGCCCCTGTATCAAGGCCTCCTGTCACATCCTCCTCTCACCTCCCCTCTTCTTTTGTCCAATCTAGTTCAATCTTGCTTTTGGCTTCCGTTGTGAGTATGAATGTGCTGACCCCAAGAAGGTGTAGGTGTTCATCACTCCTTTGGCAGAGCCACCCTTGTTGATGTCCCTTCCGAATGTCCCTACTTTCCCTAATCCTGTGGATATGCCAAATACTTTAGTAGTATTTTTTGTGGTTTTCTCCTCCTCTTCCTACACTTCTCACCTCGTCTATAGGGATTTCACATCCCTTGACAAAGCAGAAGGTGGAGGGTGGTCCTTCTAGCAATGAAGGATGTAAGAGGATCCCACCTTCGCTAAAAGGTGGTCCCACACTGGCCTGTTTTGTCCTAGTGATGGAACCAACCCTGACTTCCCCTAAGTTTGTCACCACTCCTGAGTCACTTAATGAGCCTAGCGGTGAATCTCAGGCACAACCTTCTCTTTCTGTTGAGGTAAAACATGGCACTCTTATAAAGTGCATGTTTAACTCTCTAGATGAAGTTTTGACCTTTTCAATGATTTTCACAAAGTTGCTAACCTTATCTCCTTAAGAGCTTAGTGGATAGGACCTTGCAGGGCCCTCTTCCTTACCCCTTGTTTTGGGAGGGTCGAAAGCTCCTCCTCTTAACATTCCACCACTGTAAGCTCATCCTCCTTCCCCTTATGATGATCTAGAGTGGGAAGCGAATAACCTCTTGGTCAATCAGTTTTAGGGGAGGCCCCTTCTTTATCTTTAGATTAAATGTGTGTGTGTGTGTGTTGTGATGTGTTCCCCCATGATCGTGCTATGTGTTCTTGGATGACCCTTTTCACCCTTTTTGTGCTTGGATATAGGCGTGGTTTTTGTGTGGTAAACCTTCTTCTAATTGTATCATCATTCTTCCATGCTTTTGATTGATTTTGAAAAAATTGAGGATGATGCAAAGCATTGGGGGAATTTAGGATTCCCTTCCATGTTGAACCAATTTTTTTTATTTTGACTTTGTCTTCTTGTGCATTCACCACATAGTCTAATATAGTAGGGGTTTGATGATAGTTCATTTTATATACTATTATTATACTTATACATATATATTTATGAGTAGCTCTGACTCTAAAATATCAAATCACCTCTGTGCCCTTTGTTCGTGATGTTTCTTTTATATTTCTCTCTTCTTTTATTGAGTTTTCCCTTTCATGTGTGACAACGTCATTTCTATAGCATTTGGATTTTTAAAAAATACATTCGTTTCCAATGAATCTTTTCTCGAGAATCTTCACAAACCCTTTTTCAAATAATCACATTCTAGACTTGAGACCCTAACAGAATGTGTTTCCTTCATCATTGGTTTGCAAAGAAACAACTTGAGAACCTTTGCTTTGAGGTGGGAGTATCTTTGACCTTCCCCTCGCAAGGGGGAATTTTCTCCCTTTCAAATTCCTTGATGAAGTGAACATCTTTCTAAAGGATCCCTTGATGATGAATTGATTCAAGAAAGAAACATATCTTTCACACTTTCAAATAGTGTGTCCCTTAAGTGGACCCCTTCTTCACACCAGGTTCCCAAGGGATCCCTTTGAATGCTTTCCAATCTATCAATGGTCTATGTGACTATCCACTTATTTTCCTACGTGGCTACTTTTGGACATGTTCTATCTGTGGGTAGACATGTTGCTTTATAGGTGTGCTTGTAAAGCCACTTTCTGACTCTATGAAATCCCCTTTCTCGGGTTTCCTCCATGTGAGAGATCTTGGGGGATACCTCCCTGTAGGTCTGTGGGCCTATAGGGAACTTCTTTTGAGCTTCCTCCATGCGAGAGATCTTGGGGGGAAATCCCCTGTAGGTTTACAAGTCTGTAGGGCACTTTTCCAAGTTTCTTCCATATGAGAGATCTTGGGGGATACCTCCTTGCAGGTTTGTGGGCCTGTAGGGTGTTTCTTTTGAGCCTCCTCCATGTGAGAGATCTTTGAGGATGCTCCCTTGTAGGTATGCAGGTCTGTAAGGCACTTTTCCAAGTTTCCTTCATGTGAGATATCTTGGATGACACCTTCCTTGTAGGTTTGTGGGTTTGTAAGGCACTTTTTAGGTTTCCTTCATGTGAGAGATCTTGGAGGACACCTTCCTTGCAGGTCTGCAGGCCTGTGAGGTGCTTACTTCTTGAGGCTTCCTTCATGTGAGAGATCTTGGGGGTTGCCTCCTTGTAGGTATGTAGACCTGTAAGACACTTTCATTCTATAGCTTCATAGTTCTATGGGGCTATGGAGTCCTTTTCCTACCCTATGCTTTCGAGCTCTCCAAAGTACGGTTTGCTTCCTTAATGGTTCAAGTATACATTTCTAACCCTACTACCTTTTTGATATACTTTACCAAAGCACTCATCAGTATTCATGCTCGCTAAAGTGGGGAGAAAATGTATAAGAGTGAATTTGCACCCCTTATGCAAATTCCCCTTTCATACTTCCTCAACTTAGAAAACCAAATCCGAAGGAAAAATTCCACATTAGCAGGCTGCCTTCGTTCCTCTTGGAATTCGTCTGTTGAGTCAGTAGAAGAATATTTTTCAGCGATGCTCGCGTGGTGTGCACACATCTGCATGACATGCTTATGTCCCTGATGGATTCTTGCATCTGAAGTTGGGAAAGGCGTTACACTTCCCATTAGGAATGATTTGTAATGTCCCTCTTGGACCAATTGACCTGAAAATTCCTTATTCTTGTTCACTCTTCCTTCAAATTGATCCATTCTCACTTCATTTCATCCTCTAAGCATTTAGTCCATCTCTTTTTGCAATCTCTCCATTCTCAAGCACTTCAAGCAACAACACTCCATCAAATTTGTAAATCAAGTGTGGAACAAGCCATTGCAGCAGGGGCTTGAGGTTTTTTCACACCTCCCTTTATCACAGTTGAGGCTGTGGTGATTTTCCAAGCTCTCTTTCTCCATCATTAGCTAGTGAGCTCTTGGTGGACATGGTAACACTTTCACTCCTCTACTTTACAATTTGGTTGAGTAGCTTTATACTATTTTGTAGTGTTATTCATGTACTTTTTTTCTTTACTTTTTTATCACTTTTCTCTATCATTGCTATTTGGATGTCCATAGAGGTGGAAACACCAAAATGGGGGTCTAATTGAGGCAGGCCACTATACAACCCCAACAATTTTCCCTCTTCCTTGTGTGTAGGCAAACATTCTTCTGGAGCTAGCTGGTGAATTTGTGTTTTGGTGAGATTATCTTTATTACTTTAATTTTTATCTACCTACTCTATCACATTCGTTTATAGTTCTCATACTTTATAATTTTTTTCAGCTCATTTAGAATTAACTAGCTAGGTCGTCAACTTATTTTCTGGTGGTTTGTACTATGTTCTTGGTCCTCTAGTCATACAAACGTTAGCGCACATGAGCGACACCAGTGTGCCACACTGTCATCCTGAAACCACACTC
Organism: Sequoia sempervirens; assembly: GCA_007258455.2. Taxonomy (NCBI): domain Eukaryota; kingdom Viridiplantae; phylum Streptophyta; class Pinopsida; order Cupressales; family Cupressaceae; genus Sequoia; species Sequoia sempervirens. The sequence goes on along the minus strand of VDFB02281492.1, from coordinate 1,070,986,037 downwards.
TTTTCCTCAGGAAGAGAGCTACACGAGGTACAATACCAAATCCAAAAACTGGATCGCCTAGCCCCAATTCATATTTCGGGTCTGAAGAGTGATTGGAGGACCTTATAGTCCTCATATTCTCATCCTTTATTTTGAAACATCCCTTTAAAGTGAGGTAAGTTAGGGAATCCTTCTACTCTTGGCTCTCCATGACCTAGAGACTTGACATGGTTGGTCCCCATCTCTTAAATATCATGCGTCGATGTGTGCCCGAAGAAGATGTCTTCGGCATTTTGCATGCATGCCACATAGAATCTTGCAAAGGACACTTTGCTACTCATAGGACCGCCTAGAAGATCTTGAGCATCAGTTATTATTGGCCCACACTCCATAAGGATAGTAAGTGTTATGTTCAAAATTGTGACAAATTTCAATGTATGGGTCGGCCTACCTACTCTAATGAAATGCCTTTACACCCCAATTATCTATAGAACCATTTGAAAAATGGGGTTAGATTTTGTAGGGCCCATTAATACTCCTCAAAATAAAGAATATATCTTGGTTTGTACATATTTTGTTACTAAATGGGTAGAGGTAGTGGCCTTAAAACATGTTAGGATACTAAGGTTGATAACTTCTTATATTCTGAGATTTTTATAAAGTACGGTGTGCCTCACAAAATTGTCACAGACTAGGGAACACAGTTCACCTCTGACTTGATTGTAGCGTTGGTTTGAGAATATGAAATTAAGCATCACAAGTCTTCCTTATATCATCCACAAGATAATGGGAAAGTGGAAGTAACCAACCAAGAACTGGAAAATATTCTCATGAAGATAGTAGCGTTGCACAAGAAAGACTAGGAAAAAAGACTTCCTGAAGCAGTTTGGGCATATCGCACAACCTGGAAGACAACCACAGGGTCAACACCATATGAGCTCATTTATGGAAAGAAGGTTGTCTTTCTAATTAAATTCGAAATGAAGACTCTATGCACCACCCTTAAGCTTGGAATGAGTTTCAGTGAAGCATAGAAAGAGAGACTCTCTCAACTCCACTCACTCGATGAAATGTGTTAGGACTCTCTTTTCCATGCAGAAGTACAAAAGCAAAGAATGCAGTGGCATGCGTACTTCATTTTCTCATAGACATTACAACTAGAGGATTGGGAATTACTCTATGACTCCTGGTTCCAAGACTTCAAAGGGAAGTTCCACACTCGTTGGCTTAGTCCCTATGAAATTCAAACTATGTATGATAACGGTGTTGTTCGACTATGTACTATGGATTCTGAATGCATGACTCTTCTTGTTAATGGGCGTCATTTGAAGCTCTACAAATGGCCCCTTTTGAAAGAAAATTTTTCTTATACTATGATGGAGGAACTGACTCTTGGTCCTCTCACTTCTTCTTCTAAATAATGTTGTTAAAAAAAAAGAAATAAAATATCCAACAGTGAAAACCTTTGGGCATTGTTGGCTAGTTAACGTTTGAAAACCAATTTTCAGCAAGCATTAGTTGTTTAATAATCTTAGGGGTGAAAACCAGTTTTTCAACACCTCTAGGTAGTGATAGGGTGAAAACCAGGTCACTAGCGGCCTATCATCAAGAGAAAAAAAAAGAGAATAAACGGTTCCTATCACTTTTGCAGCAGGGCCCTGAGGGGAGGTCGATCTTCCTGTCATTACCTATTCTATGGTGCAACAAGAAGGCCAATATTCTTGCTCCATTATCCTTTCAGCCTTCTTGATCATTTCCAGCTCCAGTTCAATTGACATTGGTTCCTATTATTTTTTTGGATAGGACCATCTATCTCATCAACACTTGTGATTGGTACCCATTCTTGATGTTACTGGCACTCTTCAGGCAGGAACTTCCTTTTGTTTTAGTTCGACGTCCTCTACATTTCTCATCACTGCCAGTTGTGCTATCAATCAGTGCTTTGTTGTCCACCTTGTCAACAGTACGATGCTTCTGTCCCATCTACATCTTTCACTATTGATGACTAAGTGTCATTTCTCATCTGACCACTTTCTTGCATGGCTTTTCATGATGGCCTAGATTTTCTTCCAGCAATTCGCGATTGCCACCTCAGCTCCATATGACATGACATGACTGGCGCTTCACATCAGTAGTGGTACTTTTTAAATTTTTTATTTTTTCTTACATTTTCTTTAAATGCTCTTATTTCTTGTGACGAATGGTGATGTGCCCTGTGGATGGTCCATCATTAAGCTAGCGGGTAAACTTGGTAAACTTGTCTTATTAGATTATTTTATTGCTATTTGAACTCATCTATCATCTCCTCGATGTTTTCCACCCTCCTTCATAATAGAAACTTAATTTCACTTGGCTTCACCTTACTTGCTCATATATTTCACCATAAATCCAACCCCACCTATCATGATTACTAAAATTAAAATGCTATTTCCTTGATTTGGTAAAACCACTCTTGTTTTCCTTCTAGGTAATTTTATTTTTTTGTTACTGTTACAATCGTCTGCTATTGAAACTTGTAAGCTACTATTGCACTTCTTGGAAAGGATTTCCCATGGCAAAGGATAGGAGACCTCATTATGAACCTACCTTAGTGGAGGAGTTGCAGTCTCGTGGAAATAAGGAAGTTTATGTAGTATTCAAAGAGGCCAAATGGGATGTGCATTTCAAGAGGTTAAGGGGTTTTGATAGGAGGGTTGCTCAGGAATTTTCTTTGGGTTTTGAAGGGAAAAAGACCTTTCTGTGCGAGGACTGGAATTTCTTGTTACTGTTGACGTTGTGTCTGATGTCATTAGCTTTCCTTCAATAGGTGAGAATTATTTCCCCAACTGCTCGAAGAAAGTAATAGAATTGAAACCTTTACACATGACATTTCTAAAGAGGGGCGAGTTCGTGGAAATTTTGCAGGGACAAGGAACTAATGGGGTCATTTCCAAACATTTGGAATGAGGTTTCCAAGTGTATGATTCAGTATGTCACCTGTGAGGGAAGGTATGTTTACGTATATGCTCAAGATTTCATATTGTTAACCCATTTAAGGTGGAATCAGACTGTAAATGGGTATGTGTAGGATCATCATGGAAAAAATAGGCCCTTAAGTGGCAAAAAAATCAGAAAAATCAGAGTTAGGCAACTTGACATAAAAAATTTGAATAAGTTATCTATATTATTTCAAAAATATGTAAGAATAGAATATGTATAAAATTGAATGTAGTTTCTAAACTACTAGGTTTATTTTAAAATAAAAAAATCTATTTGGTGAAAAATTGAAATTTCAATGCAGTAGCACTTAAATTTCGAGAAAAAAAAAGAGTAGGTGTCTGTCTGACCACCCTAACCACAATAAAATGATAATATTTTTTAATAAGATTTTAGATATAAGTAGAGGACTCATGTCCTGATGTGATGCATATTTTTTTGTAATTTTTCTTCCAAGTAAATAATTAATTATGAATTTTTTATTACAACTTTTAAAAATTAGAAAAACTCGTATGTCTAACCAAGTTAACTTGGTCAAAACTTCATGAAATTCATTTTTTTTAATCCTATAGTATGCGAAGCATAAAATGTGGTACATGTTTCAGATTCAAAAAATGTGATACCGTTTGAAAGTTATAGATGTTTTTCAATCAACCTATCAATCAAGAATTTAGTCATAATTCAAATAGAAAATAAATAATAATTATTTATTAAATTCAAAGTAAAGCATAATTTATGTTGGTGGAAAGCTAAGAATCTCCTTTAAAAACCCTTTTCATTTCATCAATTTTGGGTAAAAAAAGTCATCAGCCACATACCCTTGACATACCCATCATATCGCCACTTTTTGGCCCATCATGATCCTACACATACCCAAATGTGTCTTAATTCTTGCATTGTTCTCTACATAGAATGAGTAAAGCTATTCAAAAAGGAAAAATGAATTCACTAGCTCATCATGGTTTGATTCGGTTGCTAGTCATTGATGCTCTCAAAAAGCTTTCTCCCCCAAGTGACTGGGACACATTTGTTAGCCTAAATGATGGTACTAGCTCTGATGACTCTAAATATCCCTCAGATAAATCCTCCTCTAAAGATTCTGAAGAGGAAGATAAAACCCCATTTCACACCTAAAGGAAGTCCTAAGGAAATTCATGAACCTAGTTCAAAGAAATGAACCACAAGGAAGTCACCTAGGAACCCCTTGAAGATTAAAGAATTTGGCACTTCCAGTGGTAAGTCTTCTCAAGCCTCAAGATCATTTGGTAAAATAGCTATGAGGAAACAAATTTTGTCTAAGGGTTGTTCAAAAGAATCTAGTCTTGATTCTCCATGTGATAAGAAGAGTAAGAAGGTTGCCACTAGTCCTGTCAATTGACTAGAAGATTTGGCCAATGTGGCTAGTCATATGGATAGCCTTGAAAATGTTGACCGAGAATCGGATGTTGAGATTTTGTCTGAAGTTTTGAAAAAACAAGGAAAGGCAAGTAGGGAGCATAGGATGGTGAAAAGAAAAAATTCCTCTACACTAGGAAGAAAGAGGAAGGGGAAGAAATGGAAAGCAATTAGGTCTCCTCCTCACAACTCTGAAGACTCTACTAGTGAGTCTCTTGAAAAAGAACCCTTAGGTGAGCAAGACCATTTTCCATCTACCTCGCAGAATCCACCCCCACTGCATTGCAATGATGAAATCAATGTAGAAATAGAGGATATAACTGAAACAAAGCTATTGCATCAAAACAAAGAGATTAATAAGGGGATTGATGAAATTCTAAACCAAATTGGGAAAGGATAGTTTGTTGGAATTAATGTTTGGGGAAGAAGAACTAGATACGGGGGAGAAAAACAAGTATGAGGACTCTCTCTCCCCATTGCATCAGTTTAATGAGGAGAAACTTAATAAAATTGATGGAGGAGGAAGGATTAGTGTATCCATGGTACAAATAGGGCCTAAGCAATTAAGTGTTTTAGAGGAAAAAAATTGAATAATGAACCAGAAAAAGAGGTATCCACAGAACCTATTGCTACTACTGTAGAGAAACAAGACAATTCCTTCTCCCTTGTTGAACAATTTGGTGCATAGAATCTAATGATGGTAAAGTATATAGCACAAGGAAGCGCAGAAAAAGTCCTTGACCAAGAAGAAACAAAGGATGACACTAAGATGAAAATAGGGGTTGAGACGAAGGTTGAAGCTGAAGAGGAGTTTGAGGAGAATGAAATTCTCCTCAAACAAATCAAGGAGTTCCAAAATTTAGTTAAGCAACTACAAAATAAAATAAACAATTGTAGGATTAGCTTCACCAAGCCAATTCCAGCTCTCAGCTCCAAGAAAGTGAGCTTCAAAATCTAAAAACAAAATTGGAACAAGTGATGACCTCCAAGGATGAATATATGCTTATCAGTGATCATGAGGTACAGATGGAAGAGTTGCATCAATAGTGGTCTCGTGCAATTATCGGTACCATTCAGAGTCTAACCAGGTTAACTTGGTTTGTAAATTTTCTCTCCTTGCATTAGGACATGCAAGACCTTAAGCTAGGGGGGGGGGAATGATGGGGGTCAAAGTGTTCTAGTAAATTTACCATTTGTCTTCCTTTTTCCTTTATATTTCCTATCATCATGTCACTATTTGTCACAAGAAGTATAGTATTTGATGAAATGTAATGGGAAAATAAAATGAGTAAGAAAGTACCAATATTGGTTGAAACACTAACTAATTCATGGCTGACTTGACAGGAAGTAATCAAGAAACTGCAAAGATGGTTGAGGACATGGATGAGAGTAATCAAATTTTTTTTGTCCATACTTATTTTGAAGTGAACACTTACTAAAAACTGTTTTATATTTCTAGCCAATGTCTAAATGTTAGTTTTTATCATATTTGTATATTTTTTTGTTTATCGAACTTAATGGTTTGTTGGTTGTAGGCCATAAACAAACCATGCAAACTTATCGATGATTTTTCTAGGATAAATATGTATCAATCTAAAGACTTTGAATATAGTTGTTAATATAATATTATCCTATTCAAAAACCATTCAAAATTTGTATGTACGTATGTTTGAGTTGAATTAGAAGAGAAGACTAGTACCTTTTATCATTAATCAACCAAGGAGGTAGGGTCCACTCCTCACATCAATTGATGATCTATTTGTGATTTCCAGTGTGGTAATTTAAAGTGTGACTTGATTTCAAGCTTATTTCCTTTCTGAATATAAGTCAATTATCTACAATCTTGTGGGATTCGGTTGTCTGTACATAAACATTGATTATTTGGAATTGTGGTTGGTTTCTTTACTTATTCATATATTTGTTAAGTCATTCTGGGATTAAATATTTGGTTCATGTAGATTGGAATTCATTGTTGATAGCATATCATTTCGACAGAACACTTCATAATTTTGTTATCACACTTTTTGTTATAATTTATGTTACTGTAATTCTTGTCACAGTTTCCAAAATACTTCCTATCCTAGTTTCTGCTAAGAAGCAGGGGCAACAGAATCAATCTTAATTCAAAATTAAAAGCTTATTATGCAATCCTAAGATACTGGATTTGGTAGCATTAAATGAGAACTTAGAAGTGTGTATTGGATTAAAGGGAGGAAATTCCATTCATTTGCAAGAGTGTGTTTTAATTTGAATTTTAAGTTAAAAGGTGTGTTTCAATTCAAGTTCTTAGATGCATTCATCCCCCCTTATTTCACTAGTTTCAACCCTTAGATAGATTTCCACAACATTTTTCACAAGCTTACGCCCCCAAATTGACATTGAGGAGTAAACTGAGGAAATTCCAAGGATTGATCCAAGCACAAATCAAGATAGAATCATAAGGATAGTTTTACCCATAATATGAACCACAGTTTAATCCAATCACTTTGCACCTTGAGGTTATCATTCATAAGAACAAGGTTAAAAGAGTCTTAGTAGATGGAGGTGTTGGAAATTTGCACCCTTCGATTGATCAAAAATATTGGCTATTCAGAGGATACTATTGAGAAGACAAAGAGGACCACCATCAGGGCATATGACGATCATGAATGGGCATCACAAGGAATCATCGCACTACCCATCCAAGTAGTTCCCCTCATCATAGAAACTACATGCCATGTCAAATCTAGATCTTCCTTACAACATACTACTTGGTCGACCCTGGATCCATGCCTTAAAAGTTGTAGCTTCAACCTACCATCAATGCGTCAAAATTTATTTAGAGGGAAGATAAATTACTATCCCTGGAGATCCTAACCCTTTTTACTACTGCAAAAATATTGAGGCCAAGTTCTATAAAATCCCCCAAATACCCAAGAATGACGAAGGGCCTACACCTTCTACCTCATTTTTTGACCCATCATCCCTTGCATCTACCTCTTAAATGAAGGCACTCATTGTGCAGAACATACTCGACATCAAGGAAGTGATCCAAGATAATGGTTGTGGAAACTATAAGCTAATGAAGGATGATTTTGTGTTGGGAAAATTACTTCTTTCTCCCCAATCTATGGGAAACCCACACCTGGAAAAACAATACCAGAAACCATCAAAATGGTAGCTACTACCTTCACCAAATGGGGGGACCTGAACAAAGAAGATGTTAATGAGGAAGATGTCTCTAAACTGCTCTATCAAGATGAACAACCTATTCCCTTTCTTCCCATGGAATATGAAACCAAGGGCTTACAACTAATGAAGGGCATGGGCTATACCAAGAATGAGAAACTAGGACAAAATGACAATGGTTTGCTAGAACCTATCATTCCTGAGAGACACCCAAAGAATCTTGGCCTAGGTTGTACTACTAGAAAGGTTACCCTTATCGAAAAAGGTACTTCTGCTAAAGGGTCTAAGGCTTCTTCTTGGTTACCAACATTGCATGATACTACCCTAGATGACTTCCCCCTTGATGTTGCTGATCTATTTGACAATAACTCCCTCTTCATGATATCTACATCAACCTTCACCCCAAGCAACCGACCAAATGAAATACAACTAGTATACCCGCAACTCATTGTTTTGAACCAACAAGGACCATCGATTCTAGATTTATTTGAAAAGGATGAAGCAATCTCAAAATTCATGGGGCTCCATGACAACTTAACATGGGCAGATCACAAAGTTGGTTTTGACATAGAGATAGACATAGGGGCATACTATGGGGAGATGATTGAATCCTTCAATTGAAAAATTAATAAGATGCAACTAACTTGCAGATCTTTGAGTGAAAACCACATTGTGGCACTTTATGATCCCAAAATAGTAAAAAGAAAGGACACATCCAAGAGTAAAAACCTTTTTGAGGCACCCAAGGATGAGGGATTCGATCTCTCCCTTAGTGCACTACATTTAGAGAAATCAACAATCTTAGAAGAAAAGGCCACTCCATTCAAGGTGGGAACAGAAGAATAACCCAAGATCACTTTCTATGCCGAATCCTTGTTGGATGAAGAATGGAAGAACCTGGAAACATTCCGAAAAGAGTGTAGAGATAACTTTGCATGGTCATATATTGATATGCCAGGACTTGATCCAGAAGTAGTTGTTCATCATCTAGTAGTCTATTCTGAAGCCAAATCAGTAAAGAAAAAGTTAAGGAAGATGCACCCTCAGATAACACTCTTGGTCAAACTTGAGTTACAAAAGCTTCTCGACGTGGTATTTATCTGACCAATAGATTATCTTGAGTGGGTTTCAAACTTGGTGCCAGTCTCAAAACCCACTGGGGGCATCAAAACATGCATTGATTTCAAAGATTCAAACAAATCATGCCCAAAGGATGATTTCCCTCTTCCTAACATCGATATCATAGTAGACTTAACAATTGGACATGAAATTCTATTACTCATGGATGGTTTTTCAGGATATAATCAAATCATGATCGCCAAGGAGGATCAACACAAAATTGCATTCACTTGTCCATGGGGGACATACTGCTGGAACATGATGTCGTTTGGGCTAAAGAATGTAGGATCAACCTATTAGAGAGTAATGACCCTCATCTTTCATGACATGATCCACAAAACAGTTGAAGATCACATGGACGATGTTTCAGAAAAATCAAAGTTAAGGAGTAAGCACATAGAAGTCTTAGGACCTATATTTGATAGGCTTGAAGAATATAAGGTATGACTAAACCTAAAAAAGTGTTTCTTTGGGGTTACATCAGAGAAACTTCTCAACTATATCATCTCACAAAGAGGGATAGAAATTGACCTAGAAAAAGTAAATCCATCCTAGACATGGAACCACCACAAACACTAAAGCAGATGAGAGGGTTATAAGGAAGGTTGCAGTCCATCAAAAGGTTTATAACATAGCCATCAGAAAAAATCCATCCCTTTTTACATATTCTCTATAAAGGAATAAATTACAAGTGGGATGAGAAGTGTGACAAAGCTTTCCAACAGATCAAGGACTTTCTATTGACACCTCTAATGCTCATGCCACCCGTACCAAACAAACCATTGATCATGTATATCTTAGCAACATTAGCAGCAATAGGTTCTCTTCTGGCACAACATGATGAAAATAGAAAGGAAAGAGCTATATACTACATTAGTAGGACCTTAGTGGGATATGAAATGAACTATTCATCCATTGAGAAATCCTTATTAGCATTGGTTTTTGCTTCACAAAAATTTAGACACTACATGTTGTCACATCAAATCAAACTCATTGCAAAGATTGATCCATTGAAATACCTTTTATCTAAAGAAATTCTCACTAGATGAATGGCCAAATGGGTGATGATCTTAACAAAATTTGACATAGATTAGGTGGAGCGCAAGGAAATCAAAGGACAAGTTATCATAGACCAACTGGTAGAGGCACATATCTATGTAGAGAACCCATTGATATTTGAATTCCCTGATGAATCAGCGTTCCTAGTCAATCTCACAAATCAGTGGAAGATGTACTTTGATGGATCTTTCACCCAACATGGATCAGGAGCAGGTATTCTTCTCATCACTCCTCAAGGTGATTATATCCCAAATTCATACAGGCTATCATTTCCATGTACTAACAAAATTGTTGAGTACGAATCCCTAATCATGGGTCTAAGGATGGCAGTTCAATGGAAGATACAAGAAATAAAAGTCTACGGAGACTCACAGCTAGTTATCAACCAAGTCAATGATGACTATCAAACTAAGGAAGAAAAGATTACTCCTTAAAAAAATATGGTAGATAATCTCAAGGACCTTTTCATAGATATAACTTTTGAGAAGATTCCTCACATGAACAATAGAGCAGCAAATGCTATGGCAACAATCAGATCACTATTAGACATGCCAAACAATGTCATGCAATGCGAATTCTTGGTAGAACAAATTCTCGTACTAACTTTCAAAATCCCAAAATTAGAATTCATGTGTGTCATTGTTGGTCCTGGATCCCCATGGTACCATGACATATTCACCTACCTAAGCAGAGGAACCCTCACATTCGATATCACCTCAAACTTTAAAAAGAACTTTGTTAAAAAGTCATCCTGATTCATGATCCTAGGTGATACCCTTTACCACCGAAGCATCGAGGGGACATTACTATGATGTCTTAACCAAGAGGAAGCCATGAAAACTTTAACAGAAGTACACGATGGCATATGTGGTTCCCATTCTAGTGATATGACTTTAGATAAGAAACTATTAAGGACGGGGTACTACTGGCCAACCATGGAAAGAGAATCTCATCAGTATGTGCAAAAGTGTGTCCAATGGCAATAGCATGGTGATCTAATTCATGCTCTAGCTCAAGAGTTGCAACTAATGATCACACCTTGGTGTTTCTCGTAGTGGGAGCTTGACCTCAAAGGAAATATTACCCCAACCTCATCTAATGGCCATACGTTTATCATAACAGCCACTAAATACTTTACCAAGTGGGTCAAAGCCATTCCTATGGCCTACATAATGGGGAATCAAATTGCTAAGTTTATCTTGAGTTACCTCATATGTTGTTATGGTGTTCCACAAGCCCTTATCTCAGACAGTGGAACACCCTTCAAGAACCAGGATGTAAAAGAGTTGTGTCAAATATTCAACATCCAACACCAATTCTCTACCCCATATTACCCCTAGGGCAATAGTCAAGCTGAGGCTAAAAACAAGACCATCCTAAATATTCTAAAGAAAATGATCAATGAAGTTGGTTTTGACTAGCATCTACAGCTAAATCCCGCTCTTTGGGCATCTTGAACCAGTATCCGCACACCAACAGGTGCAACCCCTTTCTCCTTGGTCTATGGATTAGAAGCCATCTTTCCTATTGAGGTCGAGCTTATATCATTGTGTCACTATAGAACCTGATCACTAATGAAGAGTATATAGTATCTCAACTAAATGAGCTAGAATTCTTGGATGAGCATTATCTTGACACCCTTAATCACTTGCAAGTATATCAAAAGTGATTGAAACATAGCTATAACAAGAAGATAAAATTTTGGTCTTTCCAAGTAGGGGACCTTGTCCTAAAGTAGAATCAGAAGAGCCTTCCAAATAAGGTAGTAAAGGAAAATTTGAGCCTAACTGATTGGGTCCCTTTGTTATCACAACAAGCTATGGATCAAGAGCATATCAATTATCAACACCTGAAGGTGAACCCTTGCAGAAACCAACCAATGACTTGTATCTTAAAAAAATTTATGCCTAGGCTTGAAGGTGTAAATATGAAAATAGAAAAAAAAGTTAAAAAAGATCAAATCCAAAAAAATGAGAAAAAGGATTGAAAACAGTAAAGAAAAACAATCGTCCTCTAGTGAAAACCACTTCGGTGGCGCTTTGGGAAAGTACCATGGTGAAAAATTAGAAAACAAGCACCTCACATAAATAAAGTACTTCCATCTATCCTAAGCTCTTTATCCTATCATTCCATCCATCACATCACATCCTGCATCCTATTCCATCCATCACCCATCTGTATCCATTTCATAGCTTGATATTGTAAAGTATCATATCCCATTGGAACTACTTGGAATATTCCAAAGGTTAGTTTGTCCTACCTATATCAAGGTAGTCTATCATTTCACATTGGGGGTAATTCATTATGGATCGGATTGAGTTCTTGTATATCTTAAGGTTATAGAAAATCCCAAAAAATTCATAAAATCTCATCAAAATCCAAAAATATTTGCAAAATCCTATATAGCTAAAATCCAAAAACATTCATTAAATTGTAAAGTCAAAATCCAAAACATCCAAAACACATCAAAAACCCTAAAAAATTTGATCAAAAATCCAAAAAATATAACCCTATCGAACTACGGGTCTTTGAGCTTGAATGTAGTAAAGGCCATCATTGATGTGCCCTCGAGACACCCTAGGTTAGTCCTTTAGGATCTTGTCATGATAAACTGACTTTCCATCAACTATTTATCTCTCATTGTTAAAAAGTCAATTTAGTCGAACTACGTGGTCTCTGTGTGTATAACATAGGCAAGGATAATCTTTGATCAGCCTCTGAGGCCCCTAGGATAGGTCTTTTAGGTTAGGTTCTTGGTCAAAATCTCAGAAAACCCATAAACATCTAGATAACTTAGAAAACACAAAAACATTCAAATGTCTTAGAAAACACAAAAAACATTCAAATATCTCAGAAAATACAAAAACATCCAAATATTAGATAATCCCGAAACATTTGAATAATAGAAAAATACAAAAACATTGGAAAACATTCAAAAGACCTAAACAATATCAAATATCTTAGAGAAAACCCTAAAAATTCTCAAATAATTGAAAACCAAAACATTCACATAAACTTTCAAAAAGACCAAAAACAACCTCAAAACATTTTCAAAACTACCAAATACATTGAAATATTCCAAAAAATCCAAAACCATCCATCTCATCTCACTTTAACCCAAAATAAACCTTCACCCATAATAAATCAATTGTCATCTTCAAACCTTTGGAAAAACAAGTAGAAAGCAAGTATAGCAAGTCGTAAAGTGAGAACTTAAATGTCAAAATCTAAAGTCTAGATCATAGGTAAATATGTCAGTGAAGTTTGTATTAACGACTTAACAAACACCTTATCCTACATCAAACCATCTGATCAACATGTCCTAGGATGTATCCTTCCTGTGATGGGCATTAGTATTAGAAATCACCTTAGCTAAAATTAAACTAGAAATAGATATAGATAACACTAGTTGTTTTTCTTTGATCTTTTCTTATGATTTATCTTCATGACCCATTTTGAGGACCTCTCGATGATGTCTATTAAAATGATTTAGAGAGAAAGGAATGGGGCATCGATCATTGTCTTTCATTTGTTGTGTTTGTGGGTATTCTTGTAAAATAATCTTGGTGCATACTTGCTTAGTTGTGTGTAGGAAAGTTGTTTGGAGTACATTGTTGACTATTTCCTATGCTTTGGTCCAGTGTATTCTAAGCTTCTAACTTACATTCGATTGAGGTTTTCATATGCCAAGGAGTGAACAAGAACTATCCTATTTGTTTGCAGAGTCAAAGTCCATTACACTAGATGCAACACCATCCTATTTATTAATACCTTGATGCATCATATCTATGTGTTATATAAAAAAAATAAGGAACGACGAAAAATCCCAATCCCAATATATCAACAAATCATCATCATCATCATCATGCATTTCTCATCACCATATCTAATAAAGTCTCGGTGGATCATAGACTTGTTGGAACTTTTGAAGAAATCATCGAAATCAATGGTCATTCATCTTGTTTCTTCTATCTTGTATCCACACTAACCTGGTATCATGACAATCAACAAAAATATCATCAATGCATCCATCCTACATCCACAAATCGTCAAAATGCATACATCATAACATAATCATAGCATATCATAAAGCATCCATCCCGCATCATCATTCTAATTTAAGTTGTGATGAATAATATAGATTTTTTATTCTAAGCATCTTAAATCATTCCATACATATCATAAACATGCATCACATTATCATATCATAAGCACGAACATCAGCATTAACCATACATACATCCATAAGCATCGCATTGTCACATCATAAATTTCATAGAAAAGTACTCAAAACAAAAATAAATGCATCCATCCATATCATCTTCCATAAGCATAAGCATATCATATCATAACATCCATCCATAACATATCATGAAAAGAAACTACAAAGGAATATAACATATCCATTACATTGCATCCATACATAATCATAACACATAAATATCACATCACATCATAACATCATATCATATGCATCCATAAATTCATAAAGCATGAAATAAAAGCACATCACATATAGAATCTGAATCATCTCATATATATATATATATAACAAAAAAATGATGACTGTCATGATACAATATATGAACCAATGTATGTATAATGATCAAACAATACAATATTCATGAGGCTATCAGATAGGAGCCCATGAATGTATATCTATGAAAAGAATTAGACAATAATAATAAAAAAAGTGTTTGTACACGTGAGCTAGCCCTGATGGCTACTCCCCTCACTAGGCTGTCTCTTTGGCTGATCCTCGACTCTGGGAAGTGCCCCGCTCCTTTGCAAGTAATTTGGTTGTTTGAGCACTACAGGGACATCCTTGTGGTAGTGCATATGATAGTAGATCACCTCGGTCATGGCCTCTCTATACAATCTCACAGACATTATCCACCCCTAGGCTACAATTGTCATGGTCTCTAGTTGTTGGCATCGCCCGACCTCCTGGGCCGATTGCATCTTAGCAGTCTGCTTGAGATGCCACTCATGGTCTCTCTCCACTATGAGAGCTTGTACCTGCTACCTAGCCTAATCTCTCTCAGCAGTAATCATCAAAATCTACTAATGGGCCTAATCTCTCTCACTCATAATCACTTGTATCTACTATTGTAGCTGTTGTATTTGTAAATCACAGGGATCTGGCCCCAGTTGTAGTGGTTGCACTAGCTATTGCTATATCGGAGGCTACTGTGGAGGCTGTTGATGCCCTGGTGGTACTCCTAGGACCTATCCATCCTGCCGATCCTAGCCATCCTAGCCATCTTGTCCTCTACCTCTACCTCTACCTCTACCTTCACCCCTCCCTCTCGGTCTCCCTTGTGGAGGTGCACCTGTTGGATCTATCAATTAGCGAGGGGTATGAACCATGTATCATGAGTAGGTGTCATTTGAGCATCCACATGTCCATGATCTTACGCCCATGTTCGAGCAACCAACTATCAAAAGCCATCGACAACCTCGTGGGCTGGGATTGTAGGTCCCCACGCTACTGACTCTCATGCTGACCTGGGAAAGATGGTACTGTATGCATCATTTGGCCTATCGTGCTTGTCGCCAAACTGTCTCACCACCCTATTGGGCAGATACCTCTCAATGATGGTATACTCTCAACCCTACATGTATCAGGTCTATCAAGCAAAGAAAATTTGTTGCACATCATCATACATGTTGGCATCTAAAGCCAGGGTTTCCAACTGAAAATTATCATATCATCGATGACCCTACGCTAGTAGGGAATGCCAAGCTGCAATGTATGCTATAGTGTGATGGCATCTCTGTACCTCCAAACAACTAGATCATCTGGCTCTACATATGTCATCTAAACAATGGTCAAAGCACAACAATGTGCTCCCAAGCCCAAATGTACAGTAAGATGACCTTTGTGCCAATCACAATGCAAATCATGCATATCATGGTATAAGGAGGCCAGCATCACTAGCCCCCATGCATATTGGGTCCTCTAAAATAGCATCCTATGCCAAGCCAAGCCCCATCTCAGACTGAATCCTTTGCTCCGTTAATCTGGAGCAACCAAGCCTGAGATAATTGTTGCAATAATCAAAAGTTGCATCGCTAAACACGTCATATGTGTCACAATTTAACTTTGGCCAAACCCTAACCCTAATTTTCAAATCAAAGGGTGCATTGCTAAACACATGCGTCACTATTTAGAATTTGAAACCCTAATTATAAATTGTGAACTATGTCACAATTCACATACATGTCACTAAAATTCAAATTAACGTTGTCGATTCTCAAAATAGCATCGCTATAGAGTGACACCGCCAAAGTTCAAATTTCAAAAAGCATTGAATGCATCAAAAAGTCAAAATTCAAATCAAGTTTTGAAGCACATACCCTAATTTAACCATCAAGCTAGGGTATTTCATCATTTTCACCAATTTTTCCAAACTAAACCTTATTTTGCATTGTTTTTTTTTGTGTTTTTGGCATGTTTTTTGCATCTTGGAGCCTTTCTAGATCCTTGGGGTAGCCTTTTAACCTTTGTCAAGAAATCAACCCAAAAATTCAAAATTTTCACTTAATATCTCGAGGGGGTAGGGAATCAACTTATTCCTTCCACTGGGGCAATAGTGGGCCATCTAAAAATAAAAATAAATTATTTTTTGATTTAAGTAGCAGTTTTCAACCGAAGGGCGTCGGTCTTTGAACCGAAGTAGTAGGTACCTCACTTCAAAGAGGGGGAAAATGTAGATAGTGAAAAATGTCCCGAATAATATTATACACTCGAACCAGGTCTACTAACATCATTTCCTCTTGAAACCTGTCTTCTTTTCATTTAATTAATTAAATTATCCTAGCTAATTAATTAATGGCATCATTTGCATCTATTAACCTAGTTAATTTAATCAGGTTAATTCACCCCCTTTCATGATAACACTTCATCCTATTAAATTAAATAAATCAAACTATTTAATTTAATTCCCTAAATATTCTTATTTAATTAAATAACCCTAAGTTATTTAATTAAATGTCATTCCACCTTTCGCCCATTCATTAAATCATTTTATTTAATAAATATCATCTAATTCTTCTAATCCCCCTAATTACATAATTAATATTGTTTAATTTTTTTAAAAATCTAATTCCCCCCACTTGCAAGGGAATATTCCAAGAGAATATTCCTCCTTTGCACATTCCTCCAAAAGGGGAATATTCCCATGGAATATTCCTTTACACAATTTAATGTAGTTTTAATTAACTAAATCATCTTTTTTCCCTCACCCATGAGAATATTCCAAAGAATATTCTATCTCCCCGCTCATTTGAAAAAGGGGGATATTCCTTTTTCTCAACAAACTTACTTAGCTTCTTGAGCAAGTTAACTTGCGACCTCTTGTGCAAGTTAACTTATGACCTGTTGGAAAAATTGAAAGTGTGTTTGTTTGAAGGAATGCCAACCCTTGATTAAATCTCATCTTGTATTTTAACCCGTTGATGAGAATCCATGATCCATGCCTCCAATTTCCTCCATCCTTGACCATTGATTAGCTTTTTCAAACTCAATCATTCATCTCTTATTTGCTTTCTTATAAATAGGTCATTATTTAGAGACAAATGGATCCATATTTTAACATTAGAGTTATGTTGTTTTACTCACACTCACACTCATATTTAGCACACATTTATCATCTTTTAGTTCATTTTAATCATATTAATTAGCTTTAAGCTTCCATTAATGGCTTCCATGATCACATAATGCATCCATTTAGCTTGTTTAATTAATTAGGGTTTGGATCTTTTAGGTTAGAATCCATTTAGTATTAGCTTACCATTTGTATATCTTTATCATTTAGCATAAAATCATGTTTAAATTAGCTTGCATCATGCTCATTTAGATTAAAATCATGTTTTCATACACATCTCATCATTGTTCCATTAGTTTTCTTCGAGAAAACTGACTAGGGAAAGCTCATTTATCCATGAGATTGGGAAAGGGTCACCGTTCCACATCAACGTGACACCACTCCCACAATGGGATAAGTTTTGAATGGATTGGAGTAGACATTTAAATGCTTTCATAGTTTGGAATGCTTAGTTTTGATAAATTTTTAATTTAATTTTCATTTGAATGATCCTATTGAGATTCGATGTTTGTGGCTTCGTTATGCTTCAATTCTTCATGGATCAAGCGTAATCGGCCCATACTAATCCATCCAATCACACTAGGATCAACAATAGAGTAGACAACGCTATAGCAACAATAGGTTAACTGCTCGACATTCCATAAAACATTCCTAAATATGAATTCCTTGTGGAGCAACTCCTTATACCAACATTCAATATCCCAGAATCAAAAATTGTTTGTGATGTTGTTGGTCCTAACTCACCTTGGTACCAATATATGTTTGACTATATCTAACATGGTATCATACCTCTTGACTTAACAACAAACCAAAAGAAAACCTTTTTCCGTAGAACATCTTAATTCACCATCTTAGGAGATACCCTATATAAATGAAGCCTAGATAGAGCATTACTTCGATGTCTCAATGATGTGAAAGAAGCGTAACCTGCTTTACAGGAAGTGCATGAAGGTATTTTTGGGTCTCACTCTAGTGGACCTAATCTTGATGCAGATCAGGGAGGGGTTTGTCTAAAAATCACAATTTAAGCAATTTCAAATAATCTTTTCATCTGCAAAACCCTAACTTGGTGAACTTTCACAATTCCTTCACAATTTCCTTGTAGCCTTGCAAATGGTGTTTTTTGACCATATCTTTCAAAATACATTGAAGAGACACAAAAAATTTACCATTTTTAATACCCATTAAGATCTAATTTAACATATCTCAAAAGGAGATAGGGTTGTTTCAAAACAATACTCTCAAATAATTGTTGCCACGCTTGCACATGAGCCCCAAATAGGTCACTTTTACAAAGAAACTACCAATTTAACACCCTACCAACCTTAAAAATCCACTTCTAGACCTTAACCAGGTTGTAAAAGGACTAAAACCACAATTATTACCAATAGAATCATCCACAAATGCATCAAACTCCAAAATCTCTTCCAACCCCTTGTTTAGGCTTGCTTCCAATGAGGGTTTATTGAATCTCTATACTCCTAGCCTCAAACCACTTTGAAAATGGCTCAGAAACATCACTATGGATATGCACATGCTTAATAAACCAACTCCCATCCTTTAACAATGCATTTTCCTCAAACTCTAACTTCTAGCCATCAATTTCAAGCCAAAAACCATGAAATTACACCTAGGGCAACACCATATTCACTCAAAATATCCTTCCCTACTCCCGTTAACCTACTAACATGAAATATCACCATAAATAACACTATTCCATTGAATTTCCAAGCATTTCATTGGTGGAATGGTCATTTAGGCCATTTTCTTACTCTCAAACCCACAAAACAGGGTTTTATGACTGCCCTTAGTAAAATTCTTGTAAAAACCTTCAAATCTTATGAAAATTACTTAAATAAAAACCAAATGATGTATAAGACATTCCTACATCAAATAAGATGAGTTTTACATTAGTTATAGGCCGTACAGGTCGTACAATCTTTCTATAGCAAAAAATTTACCAGAAAAACACAAAAATTTGAAGGATTTGTATTGCTTTTCAATCAAGATCAACTCCATAACTTTTCTTTGACCCATACACATTGTATTTAAACTTAGAAACCAAAAACCAACTAAAAAAATGACCCAAACTACCTTTTGAACTTACTTGACCCTTCAACTTTGCATTTGACAACATTTTGCAAGAATTGCAACATTTACAAAATGAACCCCTAAAGACTCAAATTACATCAAGAATGGTCTATTATGACCTTATTACATAAATAAGACTCAAATCACACCAAAACCTATCACATGAAATTTTTTTGACCATATTTACAAAATGGACTTGGTGCCTTGCACCACACACCCAGCCAGAAAAAGAGCTCAAGTCCCTTTGAGGACTAAGTTGTAGTAAATCATGCTTAAACATTTCATCTGGTAGGAATTTCCATTGAACTAGGTACTTAAGCTTTGCATTGTTCCTTGCATTGATAGAATCCTTGCCACCTAGAAGTTGCTCCATCTTGGTAAACTGACTTGATGAATTTTTTTTGACATTTCTCTCATCTTGAACATCCGCAAACACATCTCTACCATCCTTGTTTTGAACTACTTTTTTCTTTACTCTTGTTCCACACTTAAGCTTACCTACACATCCTTTCCATTTACCCTCACTCACTTCACATTTTCCTTGTATCTCTTTCATCAGTTCCTCTGTCCCAATAATCTTTGTATCATCAGGTTTGTAAACATCTATCTTGAAAAAACTTAACTTCCCTCTAACTTCTTTTGAAACCAAAGAACACAGTATTGTTCCTACCATAATCTCAATATGTTTTTCTAACCCATCTTTCTTTCTCACAACCAATTCATCCTTGACCTTCTCTAGGTTTTTTTTTTACACCAACACATTATCTTTTCCTCTCAATACTAAATAATTTTGCAAACTCACTATCTCAACATCCTCTTCTTTTGTAGTGGTTGCACACTCTTCATTTTTGTCTTCCTCTAGCTTCACAAACTCCTTCTTACCCAACATTATCACTTTTTCTGCCTTGGTATGCTCCTTAACATCTTTCTGCAATGGTGTTAATGTAAAAGTGGTTCCATCATTTTCAATAGTATAAGTATTGTGTCTACCATCATATATGGAATGTCTATCAAACTGCCATAATCTTCCAAGTAATAAATGGCAACAATCCATAGGAAGGACATCACAAAGGATCTTATCCTTATATCCACCAATATTAAAATCAATCAAAGCTTGTTCATTAACCAAAATTGATTGATCATCATTCAACCAAGACACCTTATATGGTGTTTCATGAGGAATTTTCTCTAACTTTAGTTTATCAACCATTTCATTAGACACCATGTTATTAGTACTCCCTGAATCTATTACAACTTTACATACCTTTCCTTTGCATTTGTAGGTGGTCTTGAATAATGTCCTCGTGTAGATTCCTTCTCCTTGGATGCTTTCAGTAGTGTTCTTCTCACCATCAAAGATTCCCCAACTTCTAGAGCAACAAGTTGATTAGGAGAATGAACACTCTCCAATCACCCTCTTGCACCAACTGAACTCTTTTGTCACCACCACTTGAAGTAGAGCCTTGTTTCTCTAGAAACTTCCATGCTACATGGCCAAATTGGTTGCAATTGTAACATCTTCCTAAAAATGAACTTGAACCTCTACCTCCACCAAATCTTCCTCTGAAACCTCTGAATCCACTTCTTTGATCAGCAACTTGGTCTTTGCTTTTGCTTGAATCTTCTTTTTCTTCATAGGTCTACCTTGTACCTCTTCCTCTACTAGTGCTACCTCTGCCTCTTCCTTGTCTTTCTTTCCTTCTTTTTAGTTTATCTTTTTCCCTAGTAGCCAATTGAAAACATTCCTCAACTATCCTAGGCATAGCCAAACTCAATTCATCCCGAATTTGAAATCTTCACCCACACATATACCTTGCTATCTTTTCATTCTCATCTTCAACATGACCAGCCCTAATACTCAACTTGTGAAATTCTTTAGTGTAGGCCATGACATCCTTATTTTCCTGCTTTAAAATTTTCAACTTCTTGAAAGTTTGTATAGCATGATCACCTAGAAAAAAATGACTCTTGATCTTTGACACCATCCTATCCCATGAACTAATTTTTGTTTTTCCCTTCTTCACTCTTTCCTCTTGAACATAATTCCACCATGTCAAAGTAGGACCTTTCAACTTAGTCTTTGCAAACTTTACCTTTTGATCTTCAACAACCTCCTTATACTCAAAGTAATTATCTAGTGCATCTGGCCAATCCAATACCTCTTCAACATCTAATTTTCCATTATACATTGACACATCTATTTTCTCACCAAAAGCATCTCCTCTAACATCCTTGAAATTTTTCAACATCCTTCTTTCATCAAGATCCAAATCATCACCTTAGACTCTTCCACTGGGAGGGTTTTCATCTTCACCCTCTTCCTCTTCAGTGGTCTTTCCTATCCTTTTGTTGTGTCTCTAATGTTGAAAACCTAGATAATATTGCTTCTTGTGACTCCTTCAACAACCTAATCTCTCTAGCAAGAACTCCACTTCCTTTAGGAGGTGTCTTTCCTTTCAATCTGCAACTTTCCTTGATTCAAAATTTAATCTTTTCCCCTTCAAAAGATCTAATACCTTTTCTCTAATACCAATTGATGTAGAGTAGGGAGGATTTTGTATAAAAATCACAATTTAAGCAATTTTAAACAATCTTTTCATCTCCAAAACCCTAACTTGGTGAACTTTCACAATTCCTTCACAATTTCCTTGTAGCCCTGCAAATGGTGTTTTATGACCATATCTTTCAAAATAAAATGAAGAAACACAAACCATTTACCATTTCAAATACCCATTAAGCTCTAATTTAACATATATCAAAAGGGTATAGGGTTGTTTCATAAAAATACCCTCAAATAAGTGTTGCTATACTTGCACATGAGCCCCAAATAGGTCACTTTTACCAAGCAACTACAAACTAAACACACTAACAACCTTAAACATCCATTTATGGAACTTAACCAAGTTACGAAAGGACTAAATCCACAATTCTTACCAATAGAATCATTCACAAACACATCAAACTCCAAAATCTCATCTAACCACCTATTTAGGCTTGCTTCCAATGAGGGTTTATTGGATCTCTATACTCCCAGCCTCAAACCACTTTGAAAATGGCTTATACACATCACTATTGGTTTGCACATGCTTAATAAACCAACTCCCATCCTTTAACAATGCATTTTCCTCAAACTCTAACATCTAGCCATCAATTTCAAGCCAAAAACCATGAAATTACACCTAGGGTGGCACCATATTCGCTCAAAATATCCTTCCCTGCTCCTATTAACCTACTAAAAATTAAATATCACCCTATCTAACACCATTCCACTTAATTTTAGAGCTTTTCACCAGTGGAGTGGTCATTTAGGCCATTTTCTTACTCTCAAACCCACAAAATAGGGTTTTTTGGCTGCCCTTAGTAAAATGCTTGTAAAAACCTTCAAATCTTATGAAAATGCCTCAAATCAAAACCAAATTATGTCTAAGACATTCCTACATCAACTTAGATCATTTTTACATCAGTACTAGGATGTACATTCCGTACAATCTTTCTGTAGCAGCAAATTTACTAGAAAAATACAAAAATTTGAAGGATTTTTATTGCTTTTCAATCAAGATCAACTCTAGAACTTGTATTCAACCCATACACATTTTATTTAAACCTTAGACACCAAAAAAAAAACTAAAAAATTGACCCAAACTACCTTTTGAACTTACTTGACCCTTCAACTTCCCATTTTGCACTTTTTGCAACCTTGCATTTGACGACATTTTGCAAGAATTGCAACATTTACAAAATGAACCACTAAAGACTCAAATTACATCAAGAATGGTATATTATGACCTTATTACATAAATAAGATTCAAATCACACCAAAACCTATCACATGACCTTGTTTTGACCATATTTACAAAAATGGACTTGGTGCCCCTACACCAAATCTAGTACATAATTTACTGAGAACATAGTATTATTGGCCCTCAATGGAACAAGAAATTTTTTAGTACTCTAGAATATGTTACCACTATCAAAAACATAGTGATCTTGTTCATGCACAGGAACTAAGACCTATAACAACACCATGGCCTTTCTCACAATGGGGATTAGACTTAATAGGTAAGATAACTCTTGCTTCATCCAATGGGCCCAAGTTCAATAGCACTACAACTAAATAGTTTACAAAGTGGATAGAAGCCATTCCATTAACTTACATCACAGAGAGATAGATATCCAAGTTTATCTTGAATTATCTAATATGTCGATATGGAATTTCCCAAACTATCATAACAGACAACAGAACACCATTCAAGAACCAAGATGTATGTGAGCTTTCTTCCAAGTTTTCTATCCAACATCAATTCTCAATGCCCTACTATTCTCAAAGAAACACTTAGGCTGAAGTGTCCAATAAAAACATTCTAAAAATACTAAAAAATATTATTAATGATGTTGGCCATGATTAACATTTACAATTAAACCTATCCCTATGGGCTTATTGAATCAACATTCATACACCTACAAGTTCCACACTATTTTCCTTGTTCTATAGATCTAAAGTGATCTTACCTATTGAAGTTGAAATCCCCTCACTATGAGTATCCCTAAAGGGCATGGTTAGCAATGAATAATATCCAGTGTCTATATTGAATGAGTTAGAACTCCTAGATGAAAGGAATTTGAGCACATTAAACCATCTCCAGGTTTATCAAAATTGGATCAAATGAAGCTACAACAAAAACATAAAAAATAAAAAACTTTCAAGTTGGTGACCTAGTACTAAAAGAGAATCAAAAGATCCAACTAAATCAAGATGGGAAGGGGAAGTTTGAACCAAACTAGTTAGGTCCTTTCATCATTGCAACAAGTTATATCTATGGAGCTTATCAGTTGGCTACATCTAAAGGAGAACCTTTAGCCAAACCTCTGAAAAAAAACCATCTTAAATTTTTTTATACTTGAACACATCAGAGTATCCCGAGAAAAAGCTCTTAAAAAACAAAAAATCAAAAAGAAAGAAAAATAGTAAAGAGAAATAAAATGTTTTTAAAGTGAAAACCACTTTGTGGCACTTCTAAGACAGGTACCATAGTGAAAACCTGGTAAATAAGCACTACATTTGAATAAGACCTGCATCTTTATCTATCAGCACTATCTAGAGCATCCACCCCATCCATCCCATAATAAAACATGCAAACCAACCATGGCTCGATGATTGATCAAGTGTTGAACCTTGTTGCACAATCAAAATTTGTCTCCCCTAATGAAGGTAATCTTGTATTGAATTGAAGGAACTCCCTGAATTTGGTAGCGGATTGGATCATTGTAAACCCCATCACAGTCAAAAACTATAAAAAAACATCCAAAAAACAAACAAAGTCAAAAACATCAAAATCCCAAAAAAAAATTCAACTTTGAGTAAACACTAGTTGAACTACATGGTCTCTGCATGTATAACATATGAAATGCTAATATTTGATCATCCCCTGAGGCCCTAGGTCATTCCCCTTAGGTTTATGTTGTAATATTTAAACTAAGTCAAAAATCCAAAAAAAATATTCAAAAACTCAGAAAAGGTCCAAAACATACTCCTATCAAACAAGAAAACTATGATCCTCTACATGGATAACATAGGAAAGGCCATCATCGATAAGCCCCCAAGGCCCTAAGTTATTCCCCCAAAATAAAACAAAATATTCAAATATCTTATAAAAATCTAAACACGTTCATAAAGTCAAAAAACTCTAAAAAACAATGTCGATCAATACAGTCGAACTACGTTATCTCTATGCTTTCCACATAGGCAAGGATCCTCTTTGATCAACCCTTGAGGCACTAGGTTAGTCCCTTTAGGTCCCCATAATTGTTTCTAAATTTTCCAAAAATAACCAAAAACAACATAAAATTACAAAAGATCCTATCTCCATTTTCACTTATCCGCAATAAACTTTCCATTCAAAATAAAAATTATCACCTTCAACCTTTGACAAAGCAATCAGTATGCAAAACAAACATCAAAAATAAAAAATTCCAAAGTGAAGATAGAAACGATTTGATTGCTATCAAGTTAAAAAAAATGCCTAAGTATAGACTACCATACGTATTTGAAAATCATTATCAACAATCCTAAACATGAGTCTTAATGGATAAAGTGTTCCTACAATAGACATCAACAATGGATTTCATCATGAAACATCAAAAAAAATATGGCAAGTGATACTACAACATTTTTTATCTTTTTATAGTCATATCATTTTGGTTTATCTTAATACCACATTCCCAGGATCTCTCGAGGATGTCCATAAGGATTTAGAGAAGAAGGAATGGGGGAATTAATTGTCATTTTTTGTTTATTCTATTTGTTAGATGTTTTTGTGATACTACCATGGTGAATACTTTCTTTGTTTTGTGTATGGAAGTTTTTTTTAGGCAATTTGTGTAGCAGTTGCATGTTAGGTGCTTCATACCTCTCTATGTAATTGGTCCAAAAGGCTTTAACACAAATCAACCATACACTCTAATAGGATTTTTGTATGTTTGGTATGAGCAAGAATATCTTTGTGTGTCGAGTCAAATTCTATGCAATGGATACAAAGCCACCTTGGTTATTAATACCTTGGTGCATTGTATTTGTTTGCTACATAAAAAATGATTGCTAAAACATACGAAGCCTCTATGAAAGAAAAAGAAAAACTCATCAATAACTAACAGCATCACATTTCTATCCATCTCTAAATCATCAAACACTTCTTCTAACTAACAACTCCATCCTGCATCACAATATCATTAGTACCACATGCATCTTGCATCCACAAATTCACCAGTATATATCATGACCATAATAAAATGATAAAACATCATCCACCATATATCATCATCCATTGAATACATAATAAATTATCATTCATCATATATCGTTATCCATAGCATAGATATATAAAACATACATCCATCCATATCATATGCATACATCAAAAAAGTATAAAACGTGAGCATGTATACATCATTATCCATAATCATCTCATAAACACATAATAAATTTGAATTGAAACATGGTATATCTCATATATCATCAAATATGAGAATGTTAGATACATCATCAAGTAACATGTGTGATATCATATACAAAAAGAATACTTATATACAAGGCCTCAATTGGGCTGATGAATGTATATACAAAATATCATGTTTATATAAAGTCACTGAAACAATAAACACCATATAAATGATTAAGCAACCTCAACCCTGCTATCCATCTCATGGTGGAGATCTTGGATTCTCTTGGCTCTGATGAGGGGATGGCTATGGGATGTCTGGAGACTGGTGAGGCTACCTCACTGACTGACCACCTAACTCTACATCCATCACCTCACTCAGCTCTCTAAAGTGAGGACACCTTTGTGCTTTAGGAACAAATGCCTCATATAATTTCTGATAATAAGTGGTCTATTGCATCAAATGATCTCGCTCAACTTGTTACTAAGCCATGGGAATGGACAAAGCTACTAAAATATCGGTAGCTAATCTTTGTTGCTTCTCTATGGCCAACACTTGCCTCAACCCATCTTGCTCCTGACAAAGGCCATCTCTCTCAGCAGTCAATGTTGCAACCTATGCCTCAATGGCCTACCTTCGTATGATCTATGCATCCCTCTTCATTGTCAAATGGACAATTTCATATATTATTGTTGCATCCATCTATGGAGGAACCTATGGTACCTGTTGATCCTGATAGGGTTGATCTTGATGCTATTGATAACCCTTCTCTCCATCATGGCCTACCCTATCTAGCTACTCTACAATAATCCCAAGTTGCTATCACTCACCCCTCTGACCAGTCACACTAGCTCTCCCTATGTCTGGCTCAACACCAACAAGATCTATAAAATAAAGCATAACATGATGATCCCACCATTGATCATACTCACGTGTGGTGCTAGGGTCTGCCAAACCTACTGGCCAACCCCATTCAAATGGGGAAAGTCAAAAAAACTCAACAACATTTGTAGACAAGGCATGTGGCCCCCACACCCTAACCTCTTAGGATGTCCTAAAATGAGCATGATAATCATCTCTAAATAGTGTATGACGCTCTTCAAACTGATGGAGAACTTGATCATGTAGGTAACACTTAAGAAGATAATCAACATGGCCAATCAACCATTGTGTCTATCAGTAGTAAGGGAGATGATCCACATCGTCATACTAGGCCTCACAACCTAACCATGGTCTCCAAATAAATGTAGGCATATCATCAAAAACACAATGCCAATAAGGTAGTCGACTAGGCTAGGTATAATGCATAAAATTTGAGTATCTATATGAATATGGATCCTCTAAATCCTGATACATGATGCCATCTAGTCTAGTAATTGGGATATGCTCCTAGGCCCATACATGCAACAATGTCACACCAACGGAGATAGAACCACCTCCACGATAAGCAACCTTGTGCATATCTCTATATAAGTGTGTCGGTTGACATGGGCCCCACACATACCTTGTATCATGCTCCATCATCTCCTCAATAAAGATGCCCCAACTTCCAGAAAACTATCTACCTCTATGATCAGATGCCATGAGCCTCAAGATCAAACCACATAGGACACTTGAAATAGGATTTGTGTTATCAACAAATGGAGAAAAGTCTATCTCTGAGTCCAGTACCTAGAGACATTTGACACTGAGAATTTTCTGCATAGGACGGGTACCTTGTCCAACATCGTAGGTCATGAGCTCCCCTTGAATAGGAATTTGGACAATCCTCCAAACATCCTCCAATGTGATGGTCGCCTCACCAGTTGGCAAATGAAATGACGATGAATCGAAGTGCCATTTCTCTACAAGGGCGATCATCATCGCTCTATGACATCAAATCTCTAACATGTAACAAATGTATCAGAGGCCCACAACATCCAAAAAATCTCTCTTGACCTCGAAGAAACCAATGAGTAGTTCAAACAACCATCACAGTCTCACTCTCTATAATAAAGTGGTTTGAGAACTACTTGCAAACATTCAACCCATGATGTTACGAATTTTCTATAAAAACACATCATGAACCTAAGACTGTGAAAAAACTGGTTAAAACTTTCAAAATTGATAATAGCGGTGAAGAAATGCAATAGCAGCTCTATTTTTGGCAATAGTGGTTATCTTAAGCAATAGCATTCAAAAATAGCAAAAGTGAACAATTTTCACAATAGCTCACAAAAACCACAAAAGCGGCCATTTCCCAACAAGAAAAACAATAATGAACATTTCATGTGATAGAGGTTAACAAAAGCAAACATATTTTGTGATAGTGACTATAACAAATGATAGTGACCAAGAAAATCAAAGTGGCACAAACAAAAACAACAATAGAAATGAGATTGAGGTAAAAGCGGTAATTTTACAAAATTACCACTATTGTTCAAAATGAATTCTAGCATTAATTATTCAAAAATGAAAAGACGAAAACAAGAAAGAGCAGGTACACACCGTGACACCTACGCCAACAAGCCTCTCAAAGTCATGGACCGCCTCTACACGATGTGGGGCACCTGGAATCCTCAGCATCACAAATCAACAATTGTCAAAGTAGGATCTCTAAAGAGAAGAATTCATTAAGGGCTAAGAGAGAAAATGAGTTAAAATGAACCCTAATTCCCTATTTTTACCCCACAAACCCTAATTTTTTACCTAGGAAACCCTCCTAGGTTGAAACTATGAGCACTTGGGAACATTTGAACAATAAACAAAGGTCCTATAAGCTCAAATTTTCACCCTTTATGCATCTGAACTAAAATTGAGCCTTGTCGTGAGCCTAACTCGAAAATTGATTTTTCTGGCCAACCTCTAAAGGGGGCAGCCCAACATTCCATTGACTATCGGGGCATAGTAGGGCATATAATTTTTTTCAAATCTTGATCTTAACATCAAATTCTTTGAAACAAAGCAACCAATATGTTGTCTCAAAGAGGGGCAAATTGTAGACATGTAAAAATGACCTAACACATATCACACATCTTGAATGACATTTTTCCATTTATCGACATCATTATCATTAATATCACTGCATTTCACATCATTTACAAAAAAACCTATTTTCCTCTATTAATTGAATAATCCTTAAATTATTTAATTAATTCACTATTTCATCATTTATCTAACTTTATTCATCTTGATTAATTAAATAACATAAATCATTTAATAATGTCGCTAATATACCTTATTATCCCAAATCAATTAAATTTTTGTCACTTAATAATATAATTAAATCACTTTCCCTTCTCTAAACTTGAATAATTAAATTAATTATTCAACATAGTCAACAAAAAAATACAACTTTATTTGTTAAAGTCAAACATGACTTGCACGTTCAACTCAAAATATTAATTAATTATTCAATTTATTAATTATCCTCACCCTTTTGTGATTGAGAAAATCATTATCACTGATTGCTCACTCTAATTGGCTGACTAACTCATCTATTTCCTAACTAACCCATCTATTCTTCAATCCCATTAACCACTCAACTTGATTTCCTCAATCCCACATATTATACAATCTAAGTCCTCTAATTATGAAATTAACATCCTTAATTGGATCAATCATAGAATCTAAGTTAGCAATCTATTTCCTCTCAATGGTTCTCAACCATTGATTGTGATTTTGTATTGTTGCATCTTGATTGTTCATCTCGAAACAAGAAATATATATAGCAATCTTCTACCTTCTCATAGATCATCTAAAATATTCATAGTGAAGTGTTGAGAAATTATCCCTTGAGCACATTGAGAGATATGATCACATTCTAGTTCAACATTTTACACACATTGAATCTTTTGCAACATCAATAATGGAGGCTTTGTATTGAATTGAGAAATCTGACATCCAAATGTCAATACAAACACAACTCCAACATGGGATGGTATATGTTTTAAAGTTTTCAATTCAATTTATCTTATCTTACGATTACATTGTTTGATTTCTTAATTTTAGAGCTTCATTTCATGAGTATGGGTATGGGATCTTAAGAATTAAGTTAGTTTAATTGATTTTCGTTGTTTTCCTACCACTTTATCCCCCCCTGACAAAAAAGATGAATATATGAAATCTATTGCTAAAGTGGAAGAAGAAAATGTGTCCCTTGTAGAACCATTTTTTTAGCCATGTATTCTCTCCTTATATTTTGGAAATAATAATTATGTGTGTTTAAATTTCCTACTTGGAAGATTCCTAAAAAAAACATGGTTACACATTCAAGTCAAGCTAAATTTGGTTGGTTCTACATTTATTTCATATGAGTGTAAGTTATTTCCCATGTCCAGTAGCATCTTCTAGCCATCTAGATGTTTTGGTTAGTGGTAAAACAGGTTTTGAAGGGATCCAAAAATCTTTACAAACAAGTTTTGAAGAGACCTGAAACCTTGTCTAAAAAAATAACGCTGCCAAAGATAAACCAAATACAACCAACAACCAAGCCATAACAAACAAACTACTTAGAAAAGCATCTTCTAATATGAGAAAGACAACAAAAACAAACTAATAGCTATAAATAAATCTTACATATGCTTCCTAAAGATGCATAAAATAAATCACATCACCCACCTTAACTCTCCACCTCAATAGGAGAACGAGAGGAAAAAAAGAAGCTACCTTTTGATGGAGATCTAGGACCCCATCACTGTTCTCAAACTCCACCTCAATAGCATAAAAGAGAACAAATTTGGTACAAGGGAAACAACTCCTAAGAAGCAACTCCATCATATCATTGATGTAGATGCCAGAGACCACTATCCTTGAGCTCCACCTCAATAGAAAAATAAGGAAAGACTAAAAGAAGGGTAGTAAAATCCCTCTAACAACAACTCCCATCTTCTCCTTCACAAACCATCTCCACCTCAAAATGAGAGGGAACCACCTCAATAGGAAAAGAAAAAGAAGAATAACCCCAATCTCTCCAAAATAACTCCACCTCAATAGGAGAGGCCAGAGAGAGCTACAAAGCCCTGCACCAAAATGTCAACCTCCATGAACTAGATTAGAAAACATAAGCAAAATGACACCATATTGATAACATTTTCCAATGCCTTCAAACCCATCGAAGTAGGGATCCCTAGCATCCATATCTGCAAATGTTATGATCTTAATATGATATATTCCTAAGCATATATTATATATTCTTAAGGGTAAGCACTTGTGGCATGCTTAACCCTTACATAAATATTAGTTAATACATTAATACTTCTTAAGTAGGATGAATGGATATCCCCCTACATAGTTTAGCTTATAAATAAGGAAGAGAACTCTCTCCCATATCATCATATCATCAATTATTCAATTCATATCATATTTCTTGATTATTAGAGGTAACTCCCTTGAAGTGGTTTGCTACAATTCTATTTTTCTTACAAATATTTCCAAGAAATATCATAACAAGTTGTATCAAAGCTACCATTTGGGTCATCTTTCTTGTTTCAACCATATCTTCCAAACCCATACAAATTTTGACCTGATTTTTTTGGGGTTTTGATGTATTCCATTTGTAAGTTCACAGAAAAAAAATTAAGCTTTGAAGGTACGTTTTATAATTTTTATTTTAATTTTATATTTTTCATTGATTTTCTCTATAGTTCATAATTTTTGGAATTTATTTTAAATTTTTACATTTTTCAAAAAGCTTATTAAAAATTAGTAAGGATTAGTTCTTTGAAAATTACTATTGGAAATAAAATAAAGTATTTAATTTAGTGGTCAAAATTTGGTCAAACTTTTCATTAATTTTCCCTATAAGCTGCAATTTTTGGAATTTATTTTTAAAAAATATATTTTTTGTAAATCTTATAAAAAATTAGGTAGGTTTAGTTCTTTGAAAATTTTTTAGACATAAAACATATTCCTTAATTTAGTAGTCTAAGTTTGGTCCAAACTAAAACATCAAATTCTCTCTCTCCATATACTTTCTTGCCTTCATAAAGCTTAAAATAAAATAAAATCCATGCCATCTTTAGGATTAGAGTACATTTTTACACATACAAAATATAAGGACCCATTTTATTTTACACCACCTAAAATTAAGGAAAGAGTACCCCAAGGATATGAAACAATGATACATTTCATTAAAGATAAATTGTTTGACCCATTTGAAAAATCCTTAAATCAATGTTTAGATAGGTTTTCAAAGAAATTATTATCATAGTTAAAGTCCCAAAGAAACCTCTAAAGTGGACACAACCCTAATAAACCAAATCAAGGGATAAGAGAACTTTTTTGAGATAAAAAATTATACCTACAAACAATAAGTGTTCATAAATTTGATGGTAGAAAAGTGATTTCATGGATATGCCTTATTAAACAACAATTTGAACTTCAAAATATACAAAATAATTATAAGGTTGGCATAGCTTTACTATATTTGGAATTAGGACCTTACCAATGGTACAAATGAAAGATGAGTGATAGACAAGGACAAATTTTCAGTTGGAAAGAATTTAGTAAAGAACTAACAACCTTTTATGAGAAACCATGCATTGAAAGCTATTCTACCCAACTAAAAAATCTAAAGCAATTAAGGTCTTTAGTTGAATATAATGTTGAGCATTTGAGATTGGCACTTAGAGATCCCAAGGTGACACCTTACCAAAGGTTACACTTATACATCAATGGTCTTAAGGATGACATTCAACATGATGTTCGCTTAGTGGAACCTTATATAGTCAAGAAAGCTATGCAACAAGAATTGCATATTGATAAACAAAACACCAAAAATGGTGAAATAATGAGAGTAACTGATAAAAATGTGACTAGTGCTACTAAAAAAACATGGAAATTTTATTTATCCTAAGAGAAATTAATAAGCTCTCTCCTCAACAAGATAAAATATTGTGAAAAGGGAAAAAGGCCTATTTTGAAATTGTGATAGAAAATGGTCAAGGAGTCATAAGTGTTCTAGTAGTGAGAAAAAGGATGAGGATAAAGAGGGAGAATTACCTACAAAAGAATCAAACATAAAACTTAAGAATTTGAGGATTCCAAGGAAAAAGAGAGCACTATCATCTCCCTACACACATTTAATGGAATAAATACACCACAAACACTAAAAGTAATTGGAAATATATATAAAAAAAAAAGGTGAAACTGTTAGTAGATACTAGTAGTACACATAACTTTATTGATAGAAAATTAGCTAATGAGCTCAATTGTTTTGTGTATCTAGTCTCTAATTTTCAAGTCATAATAGCCAATGGGAAATAACTATCTTGTGGTGGTAAATTCATTATATAAAAATCTCCATGGGAAAATATCAACTAGATTCAAAAAAAAATTCTATACCTATTAGGGGAGTGGAAGTAATTTTGGGTGTACACTGTCTTAAACAATTAGGAACAATACCTTTTAATTTTAATGACTTATCCATGGATTTTAGGATACATGGAAAAAAGTATGAACTTTTGGGAATAAAATCACCACTAAATGAAATCATTAGCTCTCGTAGGATGGAGAAATTAGTCAAGAAAGGTTATTATAATATAGGGGCACAATTACACTTTATAGAAGCAAAATATGTGATGCCTCAAAATAAACCAAAACTTCAAGAGATTATTCTTGCATCATCAACAAGTATTTCAAGAATCTAAGGATGTATCTCTGATTGGAGACATTATTCATCCCAAGAATAATTCCTATTTATCCCCTATGGTTATTCTTAACAAAATAGATGATCCATGGAGAATGTGCTCACATTACAAGAAACTGAACAAATTCACTCATAAAAAAAATATTTAATATTCCTATTGCTAATGAATTGGAAGAAAATAAAATCTATGCAAAAAAATCCAATGTGTCTTTAAGGTGAAACAAGTAGAATAATCAAGATATTCTATGTCACTTAAAGGTGTTAAGATGGAAGAGATGATTTTTGGGTCTAACAAGATACTATAGAAGATTTGTTCATACATGTCATCCTATAAAGAAAATTTTCTTTTGGAAAGGTATTAAAGTGAATATCCAAAAATTTGTGGTAGAAATTTTGATATGCCAACAAAATAAAAGGAAAATAAAAAATATTATAGGCCTCTTACAAAAATTAGGCATTTCAATACAACACTGGGAAAAAATATTAATAGATTTCAGTATGGGGTTGCCAAAGACAAATAATATTGAGGTAATCTAGCTTGTTGTGGATAAACTAATTAAGAATGCATATTTTTGTGGACTCTCTCATCTATTTTACATTGATATAATGGAAAAAGTATTCATACAAAATATACAAAAACTTTATGGGATTTCCAAAATCAGATTGGAAAATACAGCCACCTCAAAATTCCTAATTAAGTGGAAGAATTTACCAATTGAAGATGCAACATGGAATGATGAACAATTCATACAAAATATTGTAGAGTTGCTAAGCATTAAGGTAAATTATTTTCTAAAGGGGAAGGAAATGTTATGATCCTAATATGATATATTCCTAAGTATATATTATATATTCTTAATGGTAAGTACTTGTGGCATGCTTAACCCTAACATAAATATTAGTTAATACATTAATAATTCTTGATTAGGATGAAGGGGTATGTACCTACATAGTTTAGCTTATGAATAAGGAAGATAACTCTCTCCCGTATCATCAATTATTCAATTCATATCATATTTCATGATTATTGAAGGTAACTCCTTCAAAGTGGTCTACTACAATTCTATTTTTTTATAAATATTTACAATAAAAATCCCAAAAGAAAAACCATGGCATCATAAAGACCCACAATCTTGAGATTATAGGGAACCTTTGAACCATCCTTGGAAGACAAACCAACAACTTGTAGAAAGTCACTAGCCCCAAACACCAATAGAGGACTGAAGCAGAGATTGGGGGAAATCCCCACACAAAATAAATAGGTCAATAGGCCTCTACACACCACAAGGATTCAAGAGAAGAAAATGAGAATAAACCCCTCATTGATCAAGCAAACCAAAAAACCAACCATAGAAGCAGTACAAACTATGACAACAAGAGACAAAAGAGTCAACATAGAATCTCCATTGATAACCATCAAAGACAAGTCAAACTCGCATAAACAGTTGTTGCTAAGAAAGAAAGCATGGAAACCAAGCAGCTCACATGTCTTAAAGAAACCATATGCCTCTAGAAAGGGAATTAGAGAGGAAGAGATGCTCACAACAGTGACCTCATACTTCCTCTCAACTTGTAATACCTTGGGATTAAAAAAAGGGCAATAAGATCCCCTCCATCACATGTATTCCCCAACATTCACCACTTCTTTGCTTCCCAAACAACACATCATTAACTACATAATGCAAAATAGAATAATAGCTCAGATTTCATTCCAAAAAACCCACAAAACCAAATAAATTACCCCTTCTACAAACACCCAACATGAACAACCCAAGATGGGAACCAACATCTGAAAGCATCAAAAGAAACCCATCCACCTCACCATATTCCTTAGAATATTTCAAAACCCCACTCTCGATCCTCTTCCCACCTAGCACCTCCATTGATCAAATGGATTCCCTAAGTAAATTTATCTTTTATTTCCCTTGAACATAAAATCTTAAATAATACCCTTGTATCTTGAGTTAACACACCCTCTTAATACACAATTTCTATCAAATTATCCTTTTTTTAGATATATCTTAGGTGCTTATTTTTATGGCATTTCTTATACACCTCATTGTTGGTGTGAAAGGGGTGTTTCACCTAGTTAATTCGTCATGTAGGTCTTTTTCACACTAGTTACTTATGTTTAATTAGAGTAGACATATGATAGTTATCACTTTATGTATCAATTCATAATATCAACATACATGTCATAATATTATGCAATCCTATGTTCATCTTGGCTTGTATAATCAAGGGATTCCCTTTGTAATCTCAATTCAATCATTCTATTATCATTGTATATTTGTATCCTTTGATAGAATAATATTATTCTATCATATCTAATCCCTCTTGTGTATTAATAGAAGTTTCTAGATCCTGAGTGGATATAATCTTCAATAAAATCTTACATCTAGTATAGAGCATTCTATACTAACTCTGACATAGTATCATATCTTCGAGGATCTCTTCTTGTTAGTAATTATTGAGAGATCTAGGTTAGAAATCTTGGTGGATCTTGAAAAGTTGAGTATGTTCTTCTCTTTCTTTGAATGATGGTGTGAACAATAAAAATTTGACAGAAATACCAAATTTGGAGGTTTTCTCTTTGTGGCTTTGTGTTGAAGGTACATTTTGGAGCATGTTAGTGTAGATTTGAGCTCACCGTTGAGTTTAGAGGGTCCAATAAAATCATTTTTTCCTTTTTTCATCTAAATAAAACATCCAAGGCTATATCTACAAGGGTTTGAAGTTGGGAGGTGGTTACCAAATCTAGAAAGTAGATGTAATTTTGCATTTTGGGCCAAAAAAAATCCTTCCATTGTGTCTAAAAGGCCCAAGAACCTTAAGATCAACTATCAAATCAACAAAATCAGAGACTTTTGTACCAGGCCCTCAAGGAATTTTTTGGCCCATCTACCACATGGTCATGTATATGATTGTATGGATGTTGATGTCTATCACTTGGTGTTGCATGTTGGGCTATACAAATTAAAATTAAATAAAAAAATTATTTAATTTTTTTTAGATTTTAGTTAAAATAAAAATTATTATTTATTATTTATGAATCATACAACCTATGTAGAGCTACAAAAAAATTATGTCACAATAGCATATAGAGACACGTTGTAAGCACCACATGGAATCCCTACAAAGGGCCACATAGGTAGAGGCCCCACCATTGGCCTTGCTAAATTTCTCACCACCGACAGTAAAGATTCGATGAAGAAATTTTTTGGTTAGTATATATTGATAAATTTGTAGAAGACTCCCCACTTATCGAAGAATATTTTGGTATGATTTGTCAAATATTTTATCAACAAAATATTCCCATAGATTCACCATTTTTCCCCTAAGATAATATTTTGATGCATTAGCAAATATATTTGTAGTTGACATCATCCTTTTGGCACTAATGTCATATTTTCATCTAGGTCTGCTAAAGTTATCATTTTGTTAGCTAACATCATAAAATAATTATCTAACCTCAATAATCCATCTTTTGACATCATCAAACCATATTTCGGTGTTAGCAAGTAGACCCTCAATCAACCTCCCCCCTCTTCATTCATAATTTAGTTTTTGAAGGTCAATTTCATAGGCTCATAACTCAGGCTTAGAACCTCCTTTTTGTAAGATTTTTTTTATTTGGGACAGAATTCCATGCTCTTCGCAATGGTATAATTAGTTATATGACTGGACGAATTAGTATGAGCTAATTATGCTTGATCCATGAAGAATTGAAGCATAACGAAGCCACTAATTCCAATCTCAATAGGATCAATAAAATGTAAATTAAATTAAACATTTATCAAAACTAAGCATTCTAAACTATGAAAGTGTTAAAATTTCTCCTCTAATCCATTTGAAATTTATCCCATAGTGGGAGTGGTGTCGCATTGATGTGGAATGGTGACCCATTCCCAATCCCATGGATAAATGAGCTTGTTCCAGTCAGTTTTATTAAAGAAAACTAGTGGAACGATTGTGAGATGTGTATGAAAACATGATTTTAATCTAAATGAGCATGATGTAAACTAATTTAACATGATTTTATGCTAAAAATGATCTATTTATACAAAATCTAAGCTAATCTAGATGGAATTTAAACTAAAAGATTCAAACCCTAATTAATAAACAATCTAAATGGATGCATTAGGTGATCATTGAAGTCATTAATGGAAGATTAAATATAACTAAATGCAATTAAAATGAACTAATAGATGCTAAATGTGTGCTAAATATGAGTGTGAGTGTGAGTGTTTTTAACAACATATCTTTGATGTTAAAAGATGGATCCATTTGTCTCCAAATAGTGCTCTATTTATAGGAAAGCAAATGAGAAATGGAGGGTTGAGATTGAAAAAGATAATCAATGGTCAAGGGTGGAAGAAGTTGGAGGCATGGATCATGGATTCTTATCATTGGGTGAGAATACAAGATTCAATTTAATCAAGGGTTTGCATTCCCTCAAACAAACACACTTTTGACCTGTATAAGAGGTCAAAAGTTAACTTGCATATGAAGCTAAGTAAGTTTGTTGAGAAAAAGGAATATTCCCCTTTTTCAAATGAGTGGAGGAGAGAATATTCTTTAGAATATTCTCATGGGTGAGAAAAAAGGATATTTTGTAAATTAAAAAAAAGTTTAATTTTGCAAAAGGAGAGGGAATATTCCCCTTTTGGAGGAATGTGCAAAGGAGGAATATTCCCTTGCAAGTGGGGGAAATTAGATTTATTAGATAATTGCTAATTAAACAAGGGCTTAATCATCCAATTAGGGGAATTTAGAAGAATAAAGTGATTTTCATTAAATTAAAAGATTTAATGGATAGGGAAAGGTGAAACAAAATTTAATTAAATAACTTAGGGTTATTTAATTAAATAAGAAGACTTGGGGTTGACCCCGCAATGCAACAGTTAAGTTGCAAGGGTAGCAGTTGGGTTGTCTAATGTTTGAATCCCATAGTGGATAGTGGGATTGCCGTAGGGAAAAAGCAACATTAGAGTCAACAAAGGTAGCAACAACGATGGATATGGTGGCAACGGTAGTGGATATGGTGATGGTGGAAGTGGTTAAGGTGGTGGTGGTAGTGGTGGTTATGGAGCTATCGGGAAGGTCCCCCATATGTGGCCTCACTGGTTCATAGCTCCAGTCAAAAGTGATGGGTGTTACCCCTTAGCAGTGATTTACTAAAAAAAAAAAAAAAGACTTACGAAATTAAATTAAATAGTTTGATTTATTTAATTTAATGAGATGAAATGTTAGCATGAAAAGGGGGAATTAACCTAATTAAATGAATTAGGTTAATAGATGCAAATGATGCAATTAATTAAATAGCTAGTCTAATTTAATTAATTAAGCAAAAAGAGGATGGGTTTGAGGATGAAATGATGTTATTTAGACAATGTGATCCATCGAGACATTTTTAAGTGTCTACATTTTGCCCCTCTTTGAAGCGAGGTACTTACTGCTTTAGTTCAAAGACTGATGCTAATTTCGATGTTGATTTTGATGCTGATGAAGATGTAGAAACAAATGTCAATGATCTCTTTGAGATGTTGATAGCAAAGCTAAAGTTGATTGATCTGATTGATTGATTGATAACATTGTTGAAGATTCACAAAAATGCAAGGATTGTGTTTAATAACATGAGGATTGATAGGGAACGATATATCCCAATGATGGTTGATTTGATAGATTGATCAAGATTTGCTATCGAGGCTAGGAACATATTTTTTTAGATGATTTGATATTGATATGATCAAAAGATGGTTGGTTTCCCCCTCAAGAGATCGATCAGGGAATAAAGTGTTCTGATCGAGCTCACGATAGGTGAAAATAAGACTTATGCTTGAGATGCTTGAGATTTCAAGTTGCTCTGGAATCAAAGAGTTGTAACTTTTTAGATTGTTGAGATGAAGATGATATAGATGCCCCACTGTGCCCTAGCGGAAGAGGGATTTCTGGTAATGAGGATGAAAAATAGTTCCTAGAAAGCTCAGATATTGATATAGACAAATTTCATGATGTATAGATAGTCATCAGCTATGGGTAGCTTCATGTATATTTCAATGTAGATCACATAGATTTGATGCTTGGATATAAATGTTAGTAAAGATAGAAGAAGAAGAATAAGAAGATAAGATGGATGGGTTGACCATTGATTTTGAGATTGATTCAAAAATTCCAACAAGTCCATGATCCATCGAGACTTTATTAGAGATGGAGATAAGAAATGCATGATGAGGATGATGAATTCCTCATATCTTGGGATTGGGATTTTTCACCATTCCTTATTGTTTGATATAACACATAGACATGAGGCATCAAGGTATTGATAACTAGGACTATGTTGTATCTAGTGAATGGACTTTGACTCTGCAAATAGATAGGATAGTTCTTGTTCACATCTTGACATATGAAAAACTCATTGGAATGTAAGTTAGAAGCTTAGAATTCATTCGAACAAAGCATACGCAATAGTCAACAAATTACTCGAAACAACTTTCGTACACACAACTAAGCAAGTATGCACCAAGATTATTTTACAATAATACCCACAAGCACAACAAATGAAAGATAATAATCGATGCCCCATTCCTTTCTCTCTAAATCATTTTTAGATAGACAACATTGAGAGGTCCTTGGAATGGGTCATTAAGATAAATCAAAAGAAAAGATTAAAGACAAACAGTCAGTGTTATCTATATCTCTTTCCAATTTAACTTAGCTAAGGTGATTTTTGATACTGATGTCCATCGTAGGAAGGATACATCCTAGGACATGTTGATCAAGGGTTGTTTGATATAGGATGATGATTAGATTTATGATAAGCTGATGATATAAACTTCACCAACCTATTTACCTATGATCCAGACTTTAGATTTTGACACTTAGGTTCTCACTTTATGACTTTCTATACTTGTTTTCCATTTTTTTTGCCAAAGGTTGAAGGTGACGGTCGATTTATTATGGATGGAGGTTTATTTTAGGTGAAAGAAAGATGGGATGGGCCGTTTTTGGGATTTTCCTTGGGATTATTTAAATGTTTTTGGTGTTTTGAAAATGTTTTGAGGTTGTTTTTGGTATTTTTAAAATTTTATGCAAATGTTTTTGTTTTTCAATTATTTGAGGTTGTTTAGGTCTTTTGAATGTTTTACAATGTTTTTGTGTTTTTTTCTATTTGAATGTTTAAGGGTTTTCAAAGGCTTTACAAATGTTTAAGGATTTTTTATATTTTGAATTTTTAGGGATTTTCAAAGATTTTACAAATGTTTAGGGATTTTTTGAGTTTCGACCAAGAACCTAACCTAAAAGACCTATCCTAGGGGCCTCGGGGGCTGATCAAAGATAAGCATTGCCTACGTTATACATGTAGAGACCATGTAGTTCGACTGACTCAACTTATTGAAGATGAGATATTAACAATTGATGGAATGCAAGTTTATTATGAAAAACTCCTAAAGGACTAGCCTAGGGTGTGTTGGGGGAACATCAATGATGGCCTTTCCTATGTTCAAGCTCAGAGACTCAAAGTTCGATAAGGCACTATTTTTTGATTTTTGATGTTCAACCTTTTTAGGGATTTTGATGTGTTTTGGATGTTTTAGATTTTTTGCATGATGTTCATGAGTATATGGATATGGTGATTTTAGTGATCTTTTTTGGGATTTTGTTGAAAACCAAGCTACGGTTGATTGATCTAATTGATGGATTGATGATGATAACATTGTTGAGGATACACAACAATGCAAGGATAGTGTTAAGCAACATGAGGATTGGGAAGGATATCTTGAGATGATGGATTGATTGGATAAGATTGATCAAGATTTTGAAGCTTGGTTTGGAACAAAGTTTATTGGAATGAGTTGATGTGACGTTGAATTACAAGGTAGATTCAACTGATATAGATTATTTGGATTGATGTTTGATAAAAGATAAAGCTTGATAAGGAACATCTTCTCGTCAAAATATGCCATGGGCTAGTGAGTTTGGATTTTGATGAGATTTTATGAATGTTTTTGGGATTTTCAATAATATTTTGAGGTAAATGATACCTAGATGATGATGTCGATGTCACATTATGGGGTATAAGACATGGATCAAGGGTTATTTGAAAACAAGATTACAATAACCTACCCCTAGTGTCTAGCAATTATTCATAATGCAATGGATAACCAAGATAGGTAATGTATATGCGAAGAGTTTGATAGAGTTTTATAATGATAGATATAGGCTATGGGACTTCATGAGATAAAATGGTAAAGATCCTATCAAAAGTTTTCATGAGTAGAGTTGAAGTATACGCTAAATCTTTGTCAAGATCAAGATAAAGTGGAATATCTAGATAAATCTGGATTGGATGGATGGAGGGAATATTGGATTTATTATGAAAAGGATGAGAGGCTTCTATTTGAGAAGGATCATATAGATGCTCGATTCTACTCATGACGTGCTTGTTTGCTAGGTTTTCATCATAGTACTTTCCAAAAGTGCCACCATAGTGGTTTTCACTAGAGGACAATTTTTATTTTTACTATTTTCTTGATTTTTTTATTTTTATTTTTTGATATTTTTACCCTCATGTTGAACCACCTGGTGGAACTGATGTAGAGGCCACTGTCATAATGTGCCAACGATATTTTTCTTGAAGAAGTTGCTTTGCTAAGAGACGAGCACTTGAATGCAACCTTGAAGAACTCTGATATGTCTTCTAGATACCATAATTAACCTTGTCTATGTGTGCACATCGTGATATGGTGCCATTAGAATCCTTATGATGAAGGGTAGCTGCCAACACATGATCAATTCAAGAATTAGATATCATGAATGGAGTGGACGGTGACATGTATGAAGGAATATGAGATGTATTGGTTGATGGTTTGGAACCTTTGACTCTCCAAACTTGGGAAGATGAGAAATGATGGGTGGGAACGGAGGTTTCCATGGAGTTGGGACCAACCATTGGATATGCATTGTCCCTTGATTGAGAAGTCTAGTTTTGTATTTGAGGACTCTTTTGATGGACATATTTCCCCTTTTTATTTTTCCCCATAGTTTCTTTGACTAATGGAGTTTTGGAGGGATGATTTTCTTTATTTTTCTTTGGTATCCATTTGTATTTAATTTGTCCTTTTTGCTTTACTACTTCACTTTCTTTGATGATCTTTTCCTTTCTTTGATAGGAATTCTCCTTTTTACGTCATTGGTCCCAATTTGTGTATGAGATGATAGGTGAATGCCAACTAATGATACGACTAGTTGTAGCATTGGCAGTGCTTTCATCATAAGGATTCTTTGTGCCCCATATGTCGATGTTTTTTGTAGACAAGATTTCGCCTAGTGTTGTGAAGCTATTATCAATACCAAATCCTTTTCCCTGATAATGTATCCTCTAATCCATAGCCATTAAATTTGACTTGTCATGTACACATGATATTGCTATGGGTTCCTTTTGTTCAGGAATATGAACTGTTTTCTCTAATTCTTTGACATTGTTATTTGTTGATACTACTTCAAAAGATGTTGATATTGACTCAAAAGATGTCGATGATGCACAATCACTGTAGGAATCAAGAATCTTGAAAGTTGCTTTCTCCTGTGTAGAAATATCAAGAGTGGGAGACTCATGTTTTGGATGAAGAATTTCTATATGTCTATCTGAAAGAAACATCTTAGGGGTGATATCGAGGACATCTTTGGAGTTTAAAATTGTTTGGAATATGTTGCTTAGCTCTTGATGAAACTCTGGGGCTAGGGGTTCTTGATCCTAACTTGATTCAGAGTAACTTTCGTTATCCTCAAGAGCTTCTTCTTGACATGATCCTTGGGTGGATGGCATATCATTGGTAAAAGACTCTTCACAACATTTTGTGGGTATGGGTGCAATAAGGAATATTTCTTGCTCATTTGAAACTTCTTCAACATGACCAATCATTGAGTCATATACAGGAGAGATATCACAATCTGATATCCACTTGATGTCATTACAGTATAAAATAGTGCTGAAGACTGTTGATGGGTTTGGACTTTGTTTTAAAATAGTATCTTGATACATGTCTGATTCCTCGTGTTGTGATGAATAAATATGTCTCATCGTGGCATCATGAGTATTGTTTATGTTTTTTTAGGTTGATGGCATTCATGAATCTTTTTATTTTGTATGGTTAGGCATAGGGTTTCTGTAAATTTTCATATTTTCATTCCCCAATTTTTGATCAACATGAATGTCTCCTTGTTCAATAAGATCTATTAGATGTTTGAGTTTAAAACAATTTTGTGTGTTATGACCTTTGTATTGGTGAAATTCACAAAAATGATCATATCTATAGATATGAGGTTTGACTTGTGGCTCATGATAGTTCGAGAAATGTGGGAGTGTGATAATATTAGACTATATCAATTGCTTTAGAACATCCTCCATAGGTTCCCCTAAGGGAGTGAATTGTCGCTTAGGAACACTATTTGTTC
The DNA here is from genome assembly GCA_007258455.2 of Sequoia sempervirens. Lineage (NCBI taxonomy): Eukaryota > Viridiplantae > Streptophyta > Pinopsida > Cupressales > Cupressaceae > Sequoia > Sequoia sempervirens. The sequence continues at coordinate 1,070,941,619 of VDFB02281492.1, read as the reverse complement.
TTTTTTGTCCATGTTGAATATTTGTAGTGTTGATTATTGTTTGATTCTTTGATGGTGATGTGTATGGTTGTTGTGTGTTCATGGTTTGGGTGTTTCCTTGCCTAGGATTAGTTAAGACCACCTTTGCATCAAAAACACCATCACTAGTAACATTCTTGTTCTTGGCCCAATAGTAGGGCTTGTTGTTAAAACTAGTGGATGGGCAGTTGTCTTTATACACTTGTGTGTTTCCCTGTGAGATTAGGGCTTGCTCGATGTTAAGGGATCTAGGGACAATCTCATAATAAGAGGTAATGCACTACATTTTCAAGTGGAAGGATAGATCTGGATCTATATTTTCTATGATAATGCCCACTTGTTGTTCATCAGGAAGAGGCCATTTTCTCTTACTGGCTCTTTGTCTCCATCATTGCAAGAAATTGGTGAAAGATTCTCCTTTGTTTTGTTTGAGAGTATACAACTCTTCTAAGCTTATGTCCATGTCAGGATTGAAGGAGAAGTGATCTATGAATTTTTCAATGATTTCTTGGAAAGTTTTGATGCCCGGAGGCAATTGAGAAAACCAATCCATGGAAGGACCTATTAAAATTCACAAGAAAAGGTGCATCAAATAGGACTCATTATAGGCGACCTCCATACACATGACATTGATTTCCTTGACATGGTCCATAGGATTTCCTCTCCCTTTGTATTTATCAAATTTGGGGACCTCAAATTCAGAAGCAAAAGGTACCATTGCGATGTTTTGATCGAATGGATAAGGACATAGGTTTTGTTTTGTATGGGAATTCTTCATCTTTCCCATTCAGAAATCCTACATTTCTTGTGATAAAGCCTTAAGTTTTGATGTCACATCATCTTGTGGGTTTGGTGGAGGAACATATGTTGTGTATTATGAGATGGTGGATGAAGTGTATGTGGGATTTTTATATGATGAGGTTGCATGGTGTGTATGGTAGTGTGGGATATGGTGATGATGGTGTAGGCATATATGTTCCTAACGTGTTCGGGTTGATGATTTTTTGTTGAGGGTTATGGTATAGACCCTGTTGTTGTTGTTGTTGTTGTTTTTGTTGTGTGAGTAGTTGTTGTTGTGGGGCATATTGCTAAGCAAGCAATGCTTGTTTTTGGTATTTTTGTTATTGAGCTTGTTGTTGTGTGGCTAAGGTGGCTTGCTGGACTTGTTTTTGTTGTGCTACTATGGCGGGTTGTTGGACTTGTTGGACTTGTTGTTGTTGTTGCATTGCTAAGGCATCTTGTTGCACTTGCATTGTTCTTGCACTGCTAAAGCTACTTGTTGTTGTTACTGTGCTACTAAAGTGGCTTGATGTTGTTTTTGTGCTACTAAGGTTGCTTGTTGTTGTTGGATGACTTGCTGATAAGCTTGGTGTAAAGCTAAGGCGTGTGCTTGCAATGTAGGAACAATTGGTTGTAGGGACATCTGTGCTGGATTTTGGGTGTTTATGTTTTGTGTGGGTTGTGGGTTGTTGATGAGAGGTTGGGGGTTCCCTTGGTTTAACATTCCTTGTAAGATGGTGGATTGAGATGGAGGAATGTAGATTTGAGGTCCCATATGATTTTGCATGGTGAAGGGGACCATGGGGAAAGGTGATGTTGTTGCCATTGGGTATTGTGATGGTAATGGCACATTCAAACCTTGTAATTGATTGAAAGGGTTCCCTTGACCAATGGGTAGGGGGTTCCCTTTTTGTATTTGAGGTGTGATCAAGGTATTGCTTGGTTAATGGGATTTTTAACCAAGGTGTTTTTTTTATTTGGGTTGATGATAGATGGGTTTGATGTGGATGGTGGATTAACTTGAGTAGCTTGGGTAACCACTTGTTTCGATCTGTCAATGGGGTTGTTGGAACCACTTGTCAAGAGTTGACTTTGCATGCGAGTGTTAAATTTCCCTTGTTGTACTACTTGAAGCACTTGGTTCACATTCTTTGAATAACATTAGGCACACTTGGGGTATTTGTAGTGATGGATGAATATGGTAGCACTCAAAATGTTGAGGTTGTATTGGCATCATGGAATGTAAGTGGTATGCCAAATGTTGGTGTCCAACTTGTGTTTTGGTGAAGGTTGGTGGTTAATGAAATGGTCGTATTGTGAATACCCACAGTTGTGTTTGTTCCTAGACATGAAGTGAGACCAAGGTTGGTTCCTAGCTGAGTTGCAAGACTAGGTGTTAAGGGTTGACTTGGCACAAGGGATGGAGTTGGTCAAATCTTAGGTGAATTCGAGCCTTGTGTCAAGGGTTGCACAACAAAAGATGGGGAAATTGGAGCTACATTTTCTAAGGCTTGATGTTCTTGTTTGTACTCCATGATTTATTCCTTAGTAAGTACAAATGGGTTGTTAATGATGTCTTCTACCTCATATGGTCTTGATGGAGATGAGGGTTGTTGTGATGGGGTAACTTGACTTCTTGGATCAAATTCTTGAGGATTGGGATCACTTGAGGTCAATTTTATTTTGGTTTTCTCCATGATTTTCTTGTGTTGTGATCTTGTGGTTACCATAAATTGTGGGTCACCTATGGGAGAGTTGTGTTGAGATTTGTAATGTTTGAACTCTCTAGTTGACTCAAATTTAGGTAGAAGGGATGTTCTAAGTCTTTTTGGAGCAATGGTGACAATGGGAGATGAAAAGATGAATGATATGGGGAGTGATATTTGCAAACATTTTGGGACAACACTTTTGACTTAAGTTTGATTGTTTGATGTTTGGATAAATGATGTTTATGAACTTGTGAATCTTTAGGGTAGGATTGTGACCTTCAAGATAAACTAGTCCAGAGATGATAACTAAGTTAACTAAATTCATGGAAAAGGATTCATTTCAAATACAAAGTAGCTAAGTTAGGGGTTGGTTTGATAAATTTATGAGTCCAAAGTGTTGGTGTATTCAAATTTTTTGCAAATTTTGGTGAAGTGAAGGATGAAATTTGATGAAGGGGTGGATGAAATGTTTGACCCAATGTTGACCTAGAATAAACCTTTGTTTTCCAAGACCAAGGTAGTGAGAAACATGTTATACCTCTAAAGTGATAATACTCTAAGAACTCAATGATTTTGGTAAAATAGGACTCAAATGATTTTGGAAATAGGACCCAATGATTTTGGTAAAGTGAAATTCAATGATTTTGGATAATGGAACTCAATGATTTGGACAATAGAACTCAATGGTTTTGGACTCAATTTTTGCAATTTTTTCCTTGTATGGTAGCGTGTGTAAGGTTTGGTTGTTCAACGAGAGTGATTAGTCTCCAAATAGTCATGTGGGGTTCAATTTGTCAATTATCTTGCTTAAGTGAGTTTATTTTACCACAAACACTTGTCTTGATTAATTTTTTAAACTAAATGTCTATGTCAAAAACATAAAAATATATGCAATGCCCATTTTTTGAAAATCATAAGGTTGAAGGAATAGTTTCTTATGTTAACTTTGGAAAATATGGATTGAGATATAAGTCAAGATATTTATAAATCTCTAAGGATAGAAATCCTTAGGACAAGCATTAATATCAAGGTTTTTTTGAACTGTGTTGGAGCCAAGCAAAGTATTAAACTGACTCACAAGCATTTTACAACCTAGCCTCAAAAGATACTACTTGTTGAATCCCCACTCGGATTTCTCCAAACACTAAGAAAATGCGAACAGTTAGAGATTTGGTAACATTAGCTCCCCTCCACGACACACACTTTTCAGGACCACCAAATCTCAAAATCTTGAAGATCCAAATATCCTAAGGATTTTATGTTTCAACATTGAATAGTACAAATGTGGGGTGGTTTTAGAATGACCGTTCTTGCACCAACAAACATAAATGTTTTTGGATTCTAAATAAGTGGTTTGTAATAAGGGATTTCGTTCAAGGCGGCCATACACGTGGAAAGATTAGCTCAAGATTATGGAGAATTAAGAGGCCTCCTTGTCTCTTCCTAAGAAGATATTTTGACATATCACACAGATACTAGGGTGACACTTTTCAGTATGACGCATCTGCACCTATTGTTTATGACTTTCGTCACAAACACATTTTTTATATAGTGACTTGAAAGAGCTTGGATTTAGCTCGTTACCGCTTGGGTCATTCCCTCCTTTCAAAGCGGGGAGGTAGGCCCTCTAAAGATAAACAATAGCAAGGAAGTATGTTTGTAGTTTGATCATCCTAGTTCGTATGAAACAAGGAGATAACACACACCACACCTTTCCCTACACTAGCATAGGGTTCATTTTTAATCCAAATTGAAAGATGTGGGTGATCATGCAAAATTTCAAGGAGTGTTTTTGATTCTCAAGATCACCAAGTGGCACGAGAGAAGTGCATACACATTCAATAAAAAAGTTGTAAATAAAAAACAAAACAAACACTCATTAATTTTAACCCTCAAAACAAAGATGAATTCATTTTATGCACCAAACGAAATGTTAAGTTGCCTTGTTCAATTTTAAATCCAAAGTAAAATGATAAAATGAGGGCTCAATTTTAGTCCCATTTGAGCGTTCTTTTTAAAACCCAATTGAAAACTAGTGTGGTCCTAGAACATGAAATGAAAAGCTTGAAAAATGGGCTATAATTGCCCCAAAAGCATCAAACGCTTGTTACAATTATAAGATTTTAATCTTTTTCTTCAATTAAGTTCTCCATGCTCCTCTTCAAACTGCAATCCATGTTCCAAATGTTATATGAACTCAAGAAAACAAGAAGATGTTAGGGTTAGATAAATGATTAAGCATTAAAACCCTACAACCTAGACCAAGTTGTAATGTGATTTGACTTGTGGTGAAAAATGGAAAATTTAACTTCACCAAAATTGAAAAACACCTATACCATTGCATATATAGCATGAAATTCTACCCCATTTAAAAAAAAAGCTTCAAAAAAGATCTTCATATGACCAAGATATGACCATTTTAAGATAGACTATAAAAGCAAGAAAACGATAGCATCACTATAGCAATATAGCGATACCTTTTACAAATTGTGATGCTTTTTTCAATTATGGTGATGCTTTTGCAAAAGCATCGCTCTAGTGAATAGTAGCATCACTCTGGTGAATAAGGGTGTCGCTCTAGTGAAAAATAGCATCCCTGTAGCTTCCAAAAGTATTGCTCTAGTCTAGAAACTTGCAACTCATAGAATTTTTAAGAAAAAATAATCAAAAAAAGCTAGTAAAGCCCTTCTTCTAGTGCCAGATTGTGACCGTGTGAATTAGTATGGGCCGATTACACTTGATCCATGAAGAATCGAAGCATAACGAAGCCACTAACACCAATCTCACTAGGATCAATCAAATGTAAATTAAACTAAACATTTATCAAAACTAAGCATTCTAAACTACGAAAGCATTAAAATTTCTACTCTAATCCATATGAAACTTATCCTGTAGTGGGAGTGGTGTCACATTGATGTGGAACGTCAACCCTTTCCCAATCTCATGGATAAATGAGTTTTTTCTAGTCAGTTTTATTGAAGAAAATTGATGGAACGATTGTGAGATGTGTATGAAAACACAATTTTAATCTAAATGAGCATGATGTAAGCTAATTGAACATGATTTTATGCTAAAAATAATCTAGTTATGAAAAATATAAGCTAATCTAGATAGAATTTAAACTAGAAGATTCAAACCCTACTTAATAAATAAGCTAAATGGATGCATTATGTGACCATGGAAGCCATTAATGGAAGCTTCAAGCTAACTAAATGCAATTAAAATGAACTAATAGATGCTAAATGTGTGTTAAATATAAGTGTGAGTGTAAGTGATTTTAACATCATAACTTTGATGTTAAAAGATGGATCCATTTGTCTCCAAATAGTGCTTTATTTATAGGAAAGCAAATGAGAAGTGGAGCGTTCAGATTGAAAAAACTAATCAACAGTCAAAGATGGAAGAAGTTGGAGGCATAGATCATGGATTCTCATCAATGGGTGAGAACGCAAGATGAGATTTAATCAAGGGTTTGCATTCCCTCAAACAAACACACTTTTGACCTATAAAAGAGGTCAAAAGTAAACTTGCACAAGAAGTTTGGAGTTAACTTGCATATGAAGATAAGTTTGTTGAGAAAAATGAATATTTCCTTTTTTCAAATGAGTGGAGGAGAGAGAATATTCTCATGGGTGAGGAAAAAGGATATTTTGCAAATTAAAACAAACTTTAATTGTGCAAAAAGAGAGAATATTCCATGGGAATATTCCCCTTTTGGAGGAATGTGCAAAGGAGGAATATTCCCTTGCAAGTGGGAGGAAATTAGATTAATTAAATAATTGCTAATTAAACAAGGGCTTAATCATTCAATTAGGGGAATTTAGAAAAAATAAAGTGATTTTCATTAAATTAAATGATTTAATGAATAGGGAAAGGTGAAATGACATTTAATTAAATAACTTAGGGTTATTTAATTAAATAGGAAGACTTAGGGAATTAAATTAAATCGTTTTATTTATTTAATTTAATGAGACAAAATGTTAGCATGAAAAGGGGGAATTAACCCGATTAAATGAATTAGGTTAATAGATGCAAATGACACAATTAATTAAATAGCTAAGATGATTTAATTAATTAACCAAAGAGAGGATGGGTTTGAGGATGGAATGATGTTAGTTAGCCAATGTGATCCATCGAGACATTTTAAAGTGTCTACATGTTCTTATAGGGTTTTCATATTATCATAGGTATTTTTGAACCATTCTCATTTTGAGAACTTCTAAGGTTTCATTTTGCTCCTAATATAACATTTTTTGGTGTAATTTTATAAAAAATTGTATAATTTTTCTTGTAATTTATATTTGTGTAATTAGATTGATTCCATTCTATATAAAATTTGTACTTTTATTTTGTGGCCAAAATTGACATCTGCATGCATTAAGATCAAGTCCACTTCATTCCTTATGGAAGTGGCACATGTAATCAAACTAATTATAAAGTGCAAGATCATATATTGTTTTGGGGATATTCTTCATTGATTAATTTGGGGGGTGGGTAATATTGTGGTAGTTGGTTGCTTTATTTTTCTTTTTGTGTGTTCATGCATTGGAGAAATATCAAATTGAACTCATAAATTGTCATAATTATGCTTCATGGAGAAAACTAGTATGAAATTATCTCATGGGAAAGGGTTATCTAAGCTATCTAAAGGAAACAATTTTTGAACCTATTGGTGCTAGATAAAAGGAATGATGGGATATTGATCATGAGAAAACACTTGGATGCATTTGTTTATTAATCTCTTTTGATTTAAAATTTCATATTGAATCATCAAAAACAACTAGGGAGGCTTAGGATAATTTTGAAAAATTGTATGGTAAAAATGATAAGATTAGGGATATCAGATTTATAATGATTTGATGAATCTTGATCCTAAAGTTTTTGACAAAATCCAAGACTACATCTCCAATATTAAGAAACTAAGAACATAGCTAAAATATTGTAATATTGATAAGGAGGATTTACAATTGATTCTAATGTGTTATCCAAGCTTGGTCTTGAGTATTCAGTATTTTTTATGGATTTCATACTATAGACACCTAAATTTGGACACTTGCATTTGTCCAAATTCATCCCTTTACTTGTCTATTTCATCCTCTTCGTCGGTATTAATTAAATCACTCATTTAATTAGTATTTCATCATATGTATAAGGTTCCTAAAGTATTTAATTCAATAATTAAATACTTTTACCTTTTACTTCTTTCCTCTCTAAATTAAATAAATACATCAGTTTATTTAATTTAGTCATGTGACCTCTTTGAATTTAAGTCAATTTTTAATTCCTTTTTTTCTCTCTCATTGTCACATCCTCCATAACCCTCTTCTAATCCAGATAATTTAATTAATTCTCGATTAGGATGTACACATATTAATTAAAAAATTAATGTCACATCCTCGCATCTTCCAATTTATCCTTAATCTTTCATTAATCCTCCTAATCATATGTTTTCACAACCTTAATCAAATTCATTAGCCACATTTAGCATGCCTTTTTAGTCAACGTGTTCATTTGTCTTTCTTAGCATTGACCCTCTTTCCCATGTAAATTTAAAATTTACATTTACTCCTCCTAGAATCTTCTCTTCCCCATGCAAGTTCTAGAACCTTTGACTTGTCACATCACGTGTGCCAAAATCTTCTAGAATCTTTGACTTGTCACATCAAGTCACATGTGGGTAGGTACTTACCTTTTTAGGCACCTTGTCTTATCCAAGATACTTTCCACCTCTCCCTTTGGAACCTTGTCTTATCCACAAGATTTCTCAATCATGTGAATTTTAAATTCACTTTTTATTCACCCAAGATTATCCTCTTCCCCATGTGATCATTGAGAGGTCACATCATCCCTTTTCTAAAGTACTTGTCCTTATTCCACATCATGTACCCTCCTTCCATCTCATGTGTCCTTGTGACACTTCACCCTCCACATGTCAAGATGTGAGGGATTGTGAGTCCTCAACTCACCATAGCCCTACATCTTGGCCATGGTGGCTCAATATTAACCATCCATTTCTCTAGAGAATTCAAATTATTTTATAAATACCCCATCTTTTCTCTCATTTAGGAATTTTTATGCATTTGATACCAAACTCTTGCCATTTTGTCATTTGAAACCATACTTAGCCAATTCACATATTTTTCCTTCATCATAGCACTTGAATCCACCATTATCACACTTTAAAATTCATCTTGCATCCCATCTTGCATCTTCATCTCATTTTCCATCCAAGGAGCAACATTACGAATCACATCAAAGGCCAACCAAAGGATCAATCCAAGAAAAGGTATAATCTGCTTGTTTGTTATCTTTATTTTGTTTTGGATTCAACTAGGATAATCTTGAGGTGGTCTTGTTTTTGTTTTCTCTTGCATTTCTAACTTGTTTTGAATTTTTTAGATAGATCACAAACACGTGCACACATTTCTAGCACGCTCGGTGGGACCCAAAAACGGGTCTCTTGCTCAGGTTTTTTGTTGTTTCTTTTTTGCAGGTTCAGGTTGTAGAGAGGTGGACCCGCCCATGGATAGGCAGACTTTCCCAAAATTAGGTGGAACTTTCCTTATAGATAGGCGGACCCGGCCTCAACAAAGCCTAGAAACAACAAGTTTTTCCAACTTTCAGTAGAGGGACGAACCTGCCCAAAATAGAGGGGTGGACCCACCCAAAACAACATTTTTTAGAAGGTAAAAAATGCATTTGAAGCACTATTTTATGTTGTTTTGAGTATTTCTAACCTCCTAACATGTGTTGTTTGTGTTTGTGCAACAATTTGATGAGAATTTGGTGAAGAACAAAAAGAAATTACTAACAGGTTTCTTGCAGGGCCATTCATCTCGAAGCTTTTATTAGTTGTTTGCTTATCGTTTTCTATTAATTTAGGCACATAGCTTAACTAGGAGGGGTCAAATTTACATTGTGTGTTGTGTTTGTGGTAGACTATTGACGTATCCAATCCCCTTGCACTATTTGGAAATCCTGGGTGATGAGAAATCGTAGCTTTCCAAGTCTTTGAGTCATCTTTTTTTTTTTTTTAGGGGACCTACTTGGGGATTTCATCACCTCAAGGGATGATCCCAACCACGCATACTGACAAGGTATAGAAAGGCTGGAGAGACAAATTTGTACCCCAATCCAATCACATCGTTATTGACGAAGTGTCAGGATGATGTGAAGAGTTGGTTTGAGCCTTTAGTATCTCGCTAAGGTTCCCAACTCACACTTGTGATGGGCTGGTGTTCATGGTTTGAGCCTCATGTACCAGGTGTATATCGAGGACTCCCTACCCACCTTGTATATCCTAGATAGAGGAGTTTGTTGACCATACGCATTCTACTAATCTTAGGATTGTGTTGTTTGAACTATTTTCTTTGTGCAAAACTAGTGATTTTTTGTTCAGTCAAGTCAACCTTATCCTCTGATTGTTGTTTGTTGTGTTTTGGGTCCTTTTCCATAATCATTTTTGACAAAATCAGGTTCAAATTTGTATAAAGGGGTAGACCTGCCCTTGCAGAAGGGCAGACCTGCCCTACCAGGGGTGAACATGCCCTCTGTCTCATTCCCTTTTCAGCTTGTTTTTGTTAGATTTTCCCAACTTTTTGTCAAACAGGTGAACCTACCCCTAAATAGGAAAACCTGACCCTTCAGAGGGGCGTTCCTACCCAAGTAGGGGCATACCTGACCTCATTTAGGTAGACCTGCCTTTGGATGGGTGGACCTGCCCTTGGATAGGCATACCTGCCCCTTGAACATTCAGTTTTACCACCCGTTTCATCATTCTAAACACTCATTTCATCATTTTAAGTGCCCATTTCATCATTTTGATCACTCATTTCCCCATTCTAAACATTCATGCATCTGTTTCAAGAATTCATTCCCTTGATCTGAGCATCCTTGTTTCATGCGCCCGTTTACCTGTTCCAAATAGTTGTTTTTGCTCATTTTTCACTGAATAGGAAAACCTAACCTTGGATGGGCGGACCTAGCCTTGGATAGGTGGACCTACCCCTTTTAGTTGGGTGGACCTACCCTTGGATGGTTAGACCTACCCTTGAATATGCGTACCTGCCCTTCAAATAGTTCCAAACATCTATTTTTTCCCATTTTTCACTGAATAGGCGGACCTGCCCTTGGATGGGTAGACCTTCCCTTGGATAGGAAGATCTTCCCCTTTCAATTGGGTGGACCTACCCTTGGATGGGTGGACCTACCCTTGAATAGGTGTACCTTCCCTTCAAATAGTTCCAAACAATTATTTTTTCCTTTTTTTCACTGAATAGGCAGACCTTCCTTAGATGGGTGGACCTGCCCTCAGATATGTAGACCTACCCTTGAATAGGTGTAACTACCCTTCAAATAGTTCCAAACAAGTACTTTTTCCCAGTTTTCACTAAATAGGTGGACCTGCCCTTGGATAGGCAGACCTGCCCCTTTCAGTTGGGTGGACCTGCCCTTGAATAGGCATATCTACCCTTCAAATAGTTCCAAACAACTACTTTTTTCCTGTTTTTCACTGAATAGGAAGACCTGCCCTTAGATGGGTGGACCTACCCTTAGATAGAGGGACTTGCCCCTTTCAGTTGGGCGAACCTACCCTTGGATGTGCAGAGCTACCCTTGAATAGGCATACCTACCCTTCAAACAACTATTTTCATCCTTTGTTCTGTTGATTGGCCCCTCAATCCGACCCTCAATTGGTTGGCCCCCATTTTAGCACATTTTTGGGGCTTCAAACTTTCATCTTGACCCTCAAAATCATAATTTAGTGTTTTTTTCAAATTTTTGAAAAATCATTTTCGTTAATAACTAGGAATGCATGTCTCAAATTTGGGATGTTAGTTGGAAATTCATCCTAACTTAGTTTTGGGTATTTTTTGGGAAAAAACTAGACTCTCAAAGGTATGCATGTGCAGTTTCCTAAAATGGCAAAATTTGACAATTTTTGAAAACTGCCAAATCTAAAAATATCGGATTGTCAGCATCTTACGTCCTCTAGTTAAAACCAATAAACTTGGTGTAGAATCAATCCCATTACATCCTCCAATCATCCTAATCTGAGCTTCAATCCAATCCTAATCTGAGCTTTAGTCCATCTGCAGCCAAGATCTTTGGGTATCGAAACAAATCTTAAGATCCCTCCCATCTTCTTCAATTTCATCCTATTCATCCTTTCATCCATTCCAAGAGTCAGTCTCCCCATATGAACATTCATTCATCCATTTTTATCAATCATTTACTCATTTCAATCTTTCATTCATCCCTTTCGAACAATTGTTTCCTTTTTCCAACCAATCGTTCATCTATTATGAACCTCCTTCTCTCATTTGAGTAGTCGTTCACACCTGTTGATCATTCATTTACTCATTCCGAGTAATCATTCAGTCATCCTGAACCTTCATCTCCTCATTTTTAAATTCGTTCATCCATTCTTAGTAATCGTTTACTCTTTTCGAGTAGTCGTTCATCCCTCTCAATCATCTGTTTACTCGTTCTGAGTAATCTTTCATCCCTTTCGAACAATCGTTTCCTTTTTCCAACCAATCGTTCATCTATTCTGAACCTCCTTCTCTCATTTCTAGTAGTCATTCACCCATTTCAAACAATCATTTACTCATTATGAGTAATCTTTCATCCATTCTGAGTTTTCATCTGCTCGTTCCGTGACTCATTCATCCAATCTGATCAATCATTTACTCATTTTTAGTATTCGTTCATCCATTCCTATCATCCACTCCCCTAATTAGATCATCGTTTTCCCCATCCAAATATCCTAAACTTTGTTTTAGGTTATTATCTGAATTGACCTAGGTGTTTGAAATTGATCATCATCATCAACGTCTGCTTAGGATTGTCATCCATCCTAAGTTAATCATCATCATCAGCCCAATCAATCCACTTTCAATCTCAAGGTTGATTTGGTGCCGTAATCATCCATTTATCCTTTAATATGATCAATTAGTATCCTAAGTCACCTAGGGTAATCTATGAATGAGGTTTACAATCCATTTTTCCATCCTATCCGATCCATCATTTGATCCTATTGATCATTTCATTAATCGATCTTATTTGATCTAATCCAATCACATCCCTATGCAATCACCTTCGACCCAATCAATCTACTTCCATCTCGAAGTAGATTCGGTGTTGAGATCATCCTTTGGTAATCAAATCTGATCATCGAAAGCAACCATCACATCATCCAATCATCCTAATCTAATCTTTAATGCAATCCCAATCTGAGCTTGACCTAAATCCTAATTTGAGCTTTATTCTATTTCCATCCAAAATATTTGATCCATCCTATTTATCCTTTCATCATCATGAATCCTTATCCTCCATCAATAGTAGTCAAGGAAAACCCTAATTACATTGACGACGATAACCAAAGTCTTTTCGATCAAGAGGTATATGACATAGATCCCCTTGACGCTATCATCACTAGTAAACTTTCCCCAATTGCTTTCCAAAATCCAATCCCTCCTCCAAGCTATCCTAATAATTCTCCCAATGCTTCCTTTGACAAGGGATATCCATTATCGTCCTCACCCACATCGCCATCATATCCTTCCACTACATCATCTTCCTACCCAATATCCATGTCTTCTTATCCCAATCCACCATCCCAACATTCCTATTCTAATCTTCCATCCCAATAATCCTATTACAATCCTTCATCCACATATCCACACTATCTTAATCAATCTTCCCATCCTAATCCTACATTCACACCTTCCTATCTTAATCCAACATCCACATTTTCTTATCCTTACCCTACATCCACACCATCTTATCCTAATAGAACATCCACATCCTCCTATCCTAATCCACCATCCCAATATTCCTATCTTAATTCCCCATCTACTTCCTCTAACATCAATCCGCTATCCATGTCCTCCAATCCTAATTCACTATTCCAATATTCCTACCTTAACCCTTCATCTAATCTTAATCTCCCATCTACTCCTAGTCCTACATCCAACCCCATTCCTCCATCTAATCCTATTCCACTAATCCATAATCCCAGTCCTCCACCAATCCCTAATCCTTCATCCACTCCTAACCATCTAAGCCTAAAGAATGCAAGTTTCTTACTCCAGAAGTTCTCCAAGGACTTATGACAAAGGAGACATCCCCAACTTCATATCCTGAAGTCGTGGAACCATGCCATCCTAACCCATCATCCATAGTCACTAGTGATGAGACCCTTCTCCAACCCACACCTATCATTGTTGTTACCACCCCTAGCACTACTCAAATAGTTGAAACCATCACACCCATCGAATCCATTGAACACCCACCTCCTACTCTGAGATTTTTCGAACCCATCTAAGACCCACAAATCCAATCCACTTTTCCCACTCCTAGTATCACCAAAATCCCTCCTCCTGAACCTCATGAATCCCCCATCCTTCCATCTTCCCCACTTGAGGAGTCCTTCCAACACTCTATCATCATGCCACCTGCACACGATGAGTGATGCCAAGAGCTTGATCCAAATCACACCAGCATATCCCTTTCTCCACATCAAGATCTTGTCATCCCATCTAGTCCATCTCAAGACTCCCTTAACATTGAAGATCCCACTACTCCATCTCATGATCCCTTATATCCATCTCCATCACATGATACCTTATTGCCTACTGTCACAAATCTAGATCCTATCATATCACCTAATCCCTCTTCTGATACCACCCTCTTCTGATACCACCCATCCAGATGTTGTTACCCCATCATCTCCATCTAATGATCCTCCATCATCACCTAAACCTACTATGCCCTCACCTCTTTTGTACCCCCTTGGTACCCTCACATTCTTCCATGCTGGTCTCCTTGCAGAAGAAAAACAAAGTATATATGCCACCCATCATCCTCCACCTAATAATGAACTTGCATCATTCTTACAAAATAACAAAAATTATATCATGGATAAAATGCTCAAGAACATGAACTATCAAGGAAAAGGTTTAGGCCTTCATGACCAAGGTATTTTAGAGCCCATCCAGGTCAAAGAAAAAATTTGTATGCAAAGTCTTGGACATATTTCTCAAGACTCAAAATCTAAAGATGTTGGTACAACCTCTAGACATCCTCAACGAGCCTCTTCCAAAAGAAATATAGGCTCTTCCCATTGCTCCACCAGATCATATGTTTCCATCCCTCCTCCTCCATTGTATCACCTCAAAACAACTGTCCATATTCCTCCTTCATCTGCTCCATCCATTTTGGGTCCTTACATCCCTCCATCCACCATCTCCCATTCTTCATCTACTCCATCCATCTTGTGTCCTTATGTCCCTCCATCCACTACGTCTGTTTTGGGCCCTTATATCCCAAAATCACCTCCTCCATCTCATCCTATTCATCCTTTCATCCATTCATCACCTATCCATGTCATCCATCATAAACATCCCACTCACATGTCCCCTAATTAGGATCAACAAAGGCACGTATGTATGTATCCTCCATCCACATATCATCCTCAAAATCCTACCTCCATCATTCCATTCATATCTTCTCCATCTCATTCATCTCCTAGCACCCATCCCGTTTCTATTAAAAGCACTTTGGATGCCAAAGAAAAAATGCATACATCCAAACATCCACATGAATCAAAAGCTCCTCATGTCCCCTCTAAAAGACATGGTGATGAAAAGAAAAATAAAATCTAGAATCCAAATCAAATCCATAGGCCAAAAAACACCACCAAAGGAAAGATCAAAACCATGTGGATCCCAAAGAAAAAAGATGCAATACCTTCAAATGAAAAATATGCAACAACATCCAAAGTTTCTAATCCCAAAGCTAATCATACAACCCTTCCATCTCCTAAATCTATTTTAGGTCCTTATGTCCCAAAACTGACTATCCCATCTCCTCCATTATCCCCACATTCTCCATCCATTAATCCTCCTATCCTTTCACATCCACCACCGTATGTGCCAATGTTGGTCCTAAACTCATCTCCCCATCACACATCCACCCCAATATTCCATCCATACACTTTCCACCATCCCATCCATTATCCTACATGTTTCCCTCATTCAATCCCTTTAATCCATTCTCTTGCATAATTTGTTTATCCTCATATGGTTGTACCAACATCCAATAGTCACCTCACACATGGGCTCTTAGCACCTTGTATGGAACTTGATGCTTCAGTCCTTCATTCATCTCCTTATCACATATCTTCTAAATCCACTTATCCACATCCCCATCCTTATCCATATCCTTCCACATCCTATGAAAAAAAAAATTTGAGAAAAGAGTAAAGAGAAATAATTCGTCCAATATTGGTGAAAACTTGGCAAACAAGCACATTGGATAAGTACCATGATGAAAACCTGGCAAATAGGAATCATGTGTAAATCCCCCACCCAGCTTAATTCCACACTTGGGGGTAGTTTCATCCCATTCATCCACCAACTACATCCCCTTCACCCATCCCCTCCATCCAACATATCTTCCACATCCTACCTGTCATATCCCATTTATCTCAATCCCTCCGTCCTCCTTGTGATCTTGATATTGATAGGGGCAAACATATATGCGTGGTTTGGACACCTCTTGGAATACATTTCCCTCATCCATACACTCTCCTAATCCTTATCCACATCCATCCAACCTACTTGTCCCCCCCATCATGCTACAATTAATCTCCCTTCCTTATCCATGCATCCTATCCATATCCATCTCACTCCCTTATCTACCCATCCTTTTGTCTTCCATCCCCCCAGCCTCATCACACATGAAATATCTAGAGTGGGGGCATCAATTTCCTTTGTGACATAGTCCTTGGAGACTCCCTTCATCTATTCATTTGGTCATCCCTTCCATTTACCCATCATTATCTTCCTACCTATCCTTATCTTCCCATCTATCCAAACAATGCTTTTCATCTTCTCATCCTTATCTTCCTATCCATCTATCATAACCATCCCTTCCATCTTCCTACCTATCCTTATCCCCTTCCCAATCCAAACTATCCCTCTCATCTCCCATCCTTATCTCCTTATCCATTTATCCTTATCCTCATCCCCTCTTATAATCCCTTGTCATTGGAATTTAGCTATAGGCTACGCCCCATTCAATCCAATGTCATTGATCTCATCTCCATCAATTCTACTTCTTTTGCACATCTTTTCAATCTTCTATCCTTTCTCATCATTCATCTTTCCATCATATCATCCTCCCAATTCATTTTGATGATTTGGATAACTATCCCATCCCTGAGCTTTGTGTGATCACCATCATCCTATCCAATCCAACAGGTCTATCCTATTTCATCGTATCGGTCCCATCTTTTTATCTAGTCATCTCATCATCCTTTATCCATCATTTGTCTTAGTCAAACTACCTTTCCCCTGTGCTTTCACGTAGGAAAGGTTGATCATTTGATCCACCCTCGGGGATCCTTTATCATCTATCATCGGTCTTTGATCCTTTTGTCCATCTTGTCATCCATCGAGGTCTCCATTTTCCTCTTTCCACTTTTATCCATGGTCTTTTATCACACTACGAGGGCTTTGTGCTTTCACGTAGGCAAGGCTAATCTTTGATCAGCCCCAAGCCCCTAGGTCTTTAGGGTGTGTCATTCTTATTTCTTGTGCCTCGTCCTGTGTCATGTCATCAAGTATGTCCTTATCTAGTTGGTTTTTAAGAAACGAGATCCACCAATATCATGAGATCCAATCGGTTTTTGAATATCCTGCGTCATATCAATCTTTTAGTTTAGTATCCATCTTTGGTCTCCACAAGATGCATCCTTTCTAATAGACCTCAGCAACCCTATCCATCCCCTTGATCCTATGGCAAAGGACGTTTGAAATTTATTATGATCTTTTGATACTTTTGGCTTTTTTTATCGTTTGAGCTCCCTATCATCACTTGTCACGGTTGCCTTGATCCATCATATCATGGTGTGCTTTGATAGGTAAACATAGGGGCGTATCTTAATCTTTTTTCTTTGTTGTTGTCTTTTGGGTTGTCCCACGTAGTACCCACCAAGATCCTCGAGGACTTTTGTTACGTTGGGGCATCCCTTTGTGCTTGTGGTTATCCCAATACCTGGCTTGATCAAATTCTTCATGAATTTGGGGTCTTGGGATAGACTTCTTGTCTATTGTGTTTGTTTTATGCATTAGACACTGATTCACCTTGGTTCTTCATACCCTGGCACTTGGTGTCTTATGCTATAGAAAAAATCAATGCTCCAAAAATGACAAATTGCATTAGGATTGCATTTCATCTTTCCATCCCCCATCCTCTCATCTATCCAAATCCCCCCCATCCATTTATCCTTCATTACCCTCCCTCCCCTATCCATCCAATCTCTTATCATCATCTCTTCAATCTTCTTAGAATAATATAGATTGGTTATTCTAAGCATCTTGTCCCCCCTCATTTTTATTCCTTTCATCCATCTCACATCCCAATCCAATCCTCTTCCATTCAATCTCACATAAATCATCTAATCACATCCTTGGTCTTGTCCCCAGCCTTGTTACAAGCCTTGATTCACTCATGCTTATCATCGTCCTCATCATCAGGATGTATCCTTCCCTATCCTTGTGTTGTTTTGGGATGTATCCTTCCCTCATCAACAACACTTTCATCATCAACCCATTGGTGTTGTCTTGGGATATATCATTCCCTCAATGACATCAGTCCATCCATCATCGACCCATTTTGGCTTATAGCTTGATTGGGGCAACATCACCTCTTGTCCTTAAATCCATTTGTCCTTCTCATCATCTCCCATTGTTTATCATCCTTTCTTATCCATCACTTTGCATCATCTTTCTCATCTCCATTTTCATCATCTCACCCATTTTGAGAGAACACCTATGTTCTCTTGAATCTGCATGTCCTCTCGAGGGGGCATCCTTCATCCCTAATCTTCATCCTTACTCCCATTATCTTTCTTCCTAGTCACTCTGATTAATGGGGCATCCTTCCCAACCTAACCATCTTCTTCCGAGTTCTATGTTTTAATATTCTTTGAAATGATGCTACTTCACAACACCATCTCAAAGAGGGGAAAATGTATACACCTAAATTTAGACACTTACATTTGTCCATATTCATCCCTATAGTCGTCTATTTCATCCTCTTCGTCGGCATTAATTAAATCACCCATTTAATTAATATTTCAACGTTTGTATAAGGTTCCTAAAGTATTTAATTCAATAATTAAATATTTTTACCTTTTACTTCTTTCCTTTGTAAATTAAATAAATACATCAATTTATTTAATTTATTCATGTGACCTCTTTGAATTTAAGTCAATTTTTAATTCCTCTTTTTCTCTCTAATTGTCACATCCTCTATAACCCTCTTCTAATCCAGAATAATTTAATTAATTCTACATTAGGATGTGCACACATTAATTAAAAAATTAATGTCACATCCTCACATCTTCCAATTTCTCTTTAATCTTTCATTAATCCTCCTAATCATGTGTTTTCCCAACCTTAATAAAATTCATTAGCCACATTTAGCATGCCTTTTTAGTCAACCTTTTCATTTGTCTTTCTTAGCATTGACCCTCTTTCCCATGTGAATTCAAAATTCACATTAATTCCTCCTAAAATCTTTTCTTCCCCATGCAAGTTCTAGAACCTTTGACTTGTCACATCACATGTGCCAAAGTCTTCTAGAATCTTTGACTTGTCACATCAAGTCACATGTGGGTAGGTACTTACCTTTTTAGGCACCTTGTCTTATCCAAGATACTTTCCACCTCTCCCTTTGGAACCTTGTCTTATCCACAAGATTCCTCAATCATGTGAATTTTAAATTCACTTTCTATTCACCCAAGATTATCCTCTTCCACATGTGATCATTGAGAGGTCACATCATCCATTTTCCAAAGTACTTGTCCTTCTTCCACATCATGTACCCTCCTTCCATCTCATGTGTCCTTGTGACACTTCATCCTCCACATGTCAAGATGTGAGGGCTCGTGAGTCCTCAACTCACCATAGCCTTACATCTTGGCCTTGGTGGCTCAATCTTAACCATCCATTTCTCTAGAGAATTCAAATTCTTCTATAAATACCCCATCTTTTCTCTCATTTATGGAATTTTATGCATTTGAAACCATACTTAGCCAATTTACATATTTTTCCTTCATCATAGCGCTCAAATCCACCATTATCACACTTTCAAGTTCATCTTGCATCCCATCTTGCATCTTCATCTCATTTTCCATCCAAGGAGCAACATCACGAATCACATCAAGGGCCAACCAAAGGATCAATCCAAGACAAGGTATAATCTACTTGTTTGTTATCTTTATTTTGTTTTGGATTCAACTAGGATAATCTTGAGGTGGTCTTGTGCTTGTTTTCTCTTGCATTTCTAACTTGTTTTACATTTTTCAGATAGATCACAAACATCTGCACACACATACCATTGCCTTTCTATGGGAGTGCATATTTTGATCCTAAGTTTGATGACTTTGTAAATATCGTAATCCAAGAGGAAGAAAAGTATTGAAGGTTTGTTTTGGAGCATGTTAGTTCAGATTTGAACTCACCATTGAGTTTAAAGGGTCTAATAAAGTCATTTTTTCCTTTTTTCATCTAAATCAAACATTCAAGGCTAGATCTACAAGGGTTTGAAGGTGACAGGTGGTTACCAAATCCAAAACATAGATGTAATTTTGGTGAATTTTAGGCCAAAAAAATCCTTCCATGTTGTGACTAAAAGGCCCAAGAATCCTAAGATCAACTATCAAATCAACAAAATGAGAGACTTTTGTACCAGAACCTCAAGGAATTTTTTGGCCCCTCTACCAGATGGTCATGCATATGATTGTATGGATGTTGATGTCACTCATTTGGTGTTGCATGTTGGGAGGTACAAATTAAAATTAAATATATATATATATATATATATATATATATATATATATATATATATATATATATATATATATATATATATATATATATATATATATATATTTTAGACTTTAGTTAAAAGAAAAATTATTATTTATTATTTATGAGTCATATAACCTATGTAGAGCTACACAAAATTTATATCACAATAGCATATAGAGGAACCCTACAAGCACCACATGGAATCCCTATAAAGGTCCACATAGGTAGAGGCCCCACCACTGGCCTTGTTGGAACCAAAATTTTCATTCAAAATTCCAAGGTTTTTATCATGTGAAATCAAAGAATTCCCTTAGTATTTTCATAAAAATCATGTTTTTTCCATCCATAAGGTCAATACAGCCTTTTACCGCCTTACCACTACCATATTGGTTTTTTTATATAGCCCGTGTATAATACCTCCTTACCGTGGCCTTTTGCAAAATAACCCACAGTAGTACGGTAAAAGGGAAAACACTATATTCTTTTACCACTGTACCAAGGAAGGTTAAAACCTAGCCAGCGACAGAGCGGTGTAATAATCAATATTAATAAGGGGGGCCATTATACCGTAGAGGATTAGAATGTAGCCCGTAGTAGAGCAGTATATTAAGGAACATTGATAACAATAGGAACCGCTATACTACGGAAGGCTAGAACAAAGCCTGCAATAGAGTGATATACAAAGAAAAGCACTAAGGAGACACTGTGTTACCATAAGGAATACCAAGGGATGTGTAGTAGAGTGGTATGATAAGACATGGTAATACTATGCACTGTGGTACCACAGGAAGATAAAAGGTAATGTGAGGTAATGTGGTAATCAACTATTGGAGCATTTAATGTAGGCAAATCACATCAACCAATTTTGAAATATGAAATTGAGTTCAATATGAAGGATTTGAATGATGAAGAATTTATGATTTGAGAATAAATGTGGTATGATGTGAAAATAAATAAGGCAAATTGAGGATTTTTTCGTTTGTGGTAGCAGAAGCTAAGTGCAAGCAAGCTCAAGGTGCAATAGTGAAAGGAGTCCTTCAGGGAAAGTTGTATTTCAGGTAAGCTTACCCACTACTCATTGTATTTTTAACAATGGCGCCAAAAAAGGAAGAAGTAGGAGCTAAGAAAGAAGAAAAACCTAGTAAAACTTCTTTGCAGTCGCCATTACTTGCATTGCTACCTGGTTCAGTCGATAAGAGTCCAAAAGAGGTCTTCAGGGATTTAGCTCAGGGGTGTAGGGATCTTGTTACTCCTATGTCCAAGTGGAATTTATATTGGTATTTCTATAGGAATAGAAATGAGATGGTCCCGACATCAAACCCATCGACTCTTGATAGCCAAATTGAGAGTTTCAAATGTATTTATCAATATTGAGCTAATTAAAGCCCTGGCCAATAGATACCATGCCCCAACAAAGACCACCAGGCTCCCAGATGGTGGATGTTTAGTGGATGTTTCAAGGGAAGCCATTATTGATTGTTTTAACTTAGACAAACAAGTTGTTACAGAAGTTGATTTGGGGAAATTGGAGCAAGAATACAAAAGGTTAAGGAGAACTTATAGGAGTGATGAGCTCCTCCTACACATGAAGAGGGGTGATAACAACAGAGTACTTCTCATCCCTTCCTTGAAAGCAAAACCTTTTCCAGTGTTTGATTTTCAATTTTACTTCAAGAATACACATCATGCATTATGTCAGATTCTTGGAGTAGATGCAGAAGACAACATGTCAATAGGGTTGATGAGGATGGCTATGATCAATCAGCATCTAGAATCAAATGTTGAATTAGATTTTGCTTTTGTAGTTGAAGAACAAATTCATGAAGGCTTGTTGCAAGTTAGAGAGGCTAAAGCTCCTATGTCTTTCAGGAAATATTCTTTATTATGTCATTTGATTTTGTATCAAAATGAAACAAAATGGATCAGGAGGATGAAACTATGTACACAAGAAAATGGATTTAAACTACCTACACAAAATTGGTGCTATATTTGGGATAGTAGGTGCAATGAAAGTGATTTTTTTGTGTTTAAAGATGATTTTGTAGTTAGAATAATTGTTTCCCTTGGTTTTAAAGCTCGAAGGTTACCTGAATCTTTGATGAGCGTGATGAGGCCAATGCAATACAAGATGGATAAGGGTTTTACACATAATTATGTTGATTGGTTCCTGATGCAATAGCATACTATCATTAGGGTGTACGGTTGTGAGCAGGCACCACACATTTTTCCAAAATTTGTGCCGACAAGAATTTTCTTTTTGGAATTTATGTGGTAGATGCTCTGGATGGAGCATGATTTATTGAGGAATCATAGAAAAGGCACATTCTTGCCTAATTTAATAGTATTTGAGGAATTTTCTATTGGATCAAACATGCTAGAGGAGTTGCAAAGATTCATGAGGGTGAATTGTCCCCTCAAATCTGAGAAAGTAAGAGTATGTGACCCATAGGGCTGCATTAATATGATCAAAAGGACTTTCCTTACAAAAAAGGCCATATTCCATGCCTTTGATCTTGAAGAGGATGTGATAAGAAATTTTGTATACTTTGATGATGTGTTTCAGAGTAGAAAGAAGTGGTTAATGATGATGAAATGGGAGGGGCAGAAAAGGGAAAAGAATATGAGCTTCAAGGGGTTCTATGCTGATGAACTTGATCTTTTAAAAAGGATGCAACTGATCCTTGGAAAATTTGATGAATTCTATAATATGGCCCAAGATGTAGGGTTGGTTCCACTTCCTACACCCCAAAAACCTTCACAAGAGGCATCAACATCTCGTACACCACCCCCATCACCCATACATCCTTCTCCTCCATCTACTACACATGAACCCCTAGCCAAGAAGCAAAGAATTGAGTCATTATTTGATTATGGCTCAAGTGATGATGAATAGGAGGCAATTGTAACTCTGGTTGAGATGAAAGAAGTAGCAGAGCAGCAAAAAATTCAAGAGCCTCATGATCTAAAGATAAGAATATTAGAGGAGGTTGTTGATGAAATACAAGATGATGAAAGAATAATTTCCTCTCTATGGTTCATGGAGGATAATAAATTCATTCATGCAAGGGAATTCAAAGATTTTTGGATCAAAATGAAAATGAAATAGTTTGAAGATAGGTTAAAGATTAACCTCATTAGTGTAAGGAAAGCTAGATGCAGAAGAAACTCTCCTAACGTCAAAAACCTCAGGGAAGAATGCAGAGAAACTTTTAAAATTTTCAATTACAGTCCAATTAAGATGCACATGAAAGAGATTACTGAAACAGAGAAATAGAAAAACACATATGAACACCAGATATACGTGGGAAAACCCTTACGGGAGAAAAACCCACCACACCAAGAGAAGTCACTTTGTATTACAGTAATAAATATTACATACAGAGTTCTGACTTATCTTTCTGATGTCAGTTTACAGTAGTATTCACCATGAACAACCTTGATACAAAACATTCACGCTACAGTCTTCACATAATAGAATTCATCCACTGATCATACAATCACATAGCAATCCATCAATCCATCAAACCCGACATCAGCTACAACTACTGAGTAAAACCATGATGCCCCTGTCTATCAAGCTTCCTCTTAGTAATGGCCGCAACAGTCCAACTACTAGCGGTTCCCATTCGAATTCTCTAATTGGCCAATGACTCACCACGTAGGATGGTCTTCTCTTGGTCAAAGCGATCAACCTGTGTTGGCATGTCGGTGAGACACTAACCGTGTCTCCCCGATGCCACAAGACTTAACTATCGATGTTGCCAAGAGTCATCCTTATTGCCAAGATGTTACATTGAGTCCAGAGAGCTATCGCTCATACTTCACCATGTCGCCAAGACTTACCGCCATTGGTGAAACATCATACCGAAGCTTCAACGTCACACAGACGTGAGTTTTCCATTCGGTGAGACAATCGTCTTTCGCTGAGAGATCATATCGAGTCATTAAGGGTTATACTGAAACGTTCAACATTCGGCAAGACATACCACTTTCGCTAGGAGATCATACTAAGGTTCAAAGATACTCCAAAGTGCTCATCTATCACCAAGACATATCATTCTCGCTGAGACATTACTCCGAGATCTTAAGTCATACCGAGCACCAAGCAACAGTCGGCAAGACTTTTGTCCATTGCTAAGAGTTCTTAGTGAACCCTTAGTGTTACCCTGATGCCTCCAAGTGTATCCCCATCAGCAAGACCTTCATCAGTCACTGAGACTTCTTCCTGAGACCTTTGAGTTACCCCGAGTGAAAACTGTTGGTGAGACATTCCTATCGGTAAGACTTCTTACCGAACACCCAAGACTTTCCCCGAAGGCTTCAACAGAAAAACGTTGTTGGCGAGACTTTAGCTATTGCTGGGACCTCACACTGAAGTATTCCTTTGGGCCAAGGGTCTCCCCGATATACGATACAAATGGCCTATCGGCTAGAGAGCTCCACTCGGTAGGAGGTCATACCGAACACAACATGTCATAGCGATAGGAACATTCGATGAGACTAAAGCAAGGTCACAGCGACCTGAACTATTCAACAAGATTCAAGCTGCTAGTTGGCCAGAAAAAAAAAGATGATACACCGATTTGGCCCTTTCAGAGGTTTTAGCCTGTGGGATTGAGGCACATATTTCCAACAATTAGAGTTGATGATTAAAAACAAGTTGAAGTTTAGGCTCAGACACTAGCAAAATCAGATATTGACAATATCAATGTTATCCCCCAAGAAGCAAGGGAGATGGTGTTGAGGAGTAACATGTTGATCATACCAGGGATGGAACTCTCAAAGGTGTTTCTATTGGATCAAATTAGAGCTCAGGATGATCCAATGTTGATTGCAGAATTTGACTTAGAAGGAATTTTAGGAACAAGCTACAATCCTACCACTCAGACCCATGACATGAGGAAAAAACAAAAGAGCACAAGGAAGCCTAGGCTTCTAGATGTGGTACAAGAGATGAGAGGGTCTACCATAGTGAGGACGATGAAATATACAACTCCAACAGAAGCTGCAACCATAACAATGCATTCAACTATGTTTACAAAAGATGTGGTGGAAAACATGGAGAAGAAAATAACCGAGTATGAGAAAGGACTCAACTTGTCAAATGATGAAATAAATAAGTTATTTATTGAAAATTTCAAATTGAAGCAACAATTGTAGCAAGCTACAGATGAGAAGGGAAATGAAATAATTGTTTATCACCCACCTACTCAAGCTGAGGACCCGCAGATTCAACAAATGAAAGAAGAGATTGAAAAATTGAAGAAACATAGTATGGATGATGTCAAGCATCACATTCTGGATACCTTGAAAGAAATATTGAAGCACATAATTGAAGTATTGAAAGAAAAGATAATTGGGTACGTGAAGGTTTCACCCAACTGATGAAAGCCTTGGAACAAATAAGTGCTAATTCTCCTATCTTAGAGGAATTTTAGAAAAGGTGGCAGCCCACTTACCATATTCTAACTACTTTGTGAAAAGAAACACAAAGGGATCCAGATGCCCCTCTGAGACTCAAGCCTACTCAGGATATGGTGAAGGGAGTGATTGAGGAGCACAAGTATGTAATTGACATGAAGAAGAAAGTTGAGAGTAGAAGTGCATTTGACTCAATCAAACATAGCTTCAGCCCTTTAATCATTAAAGGTGATGGTCAATTGAAAGATATGGATGAATGTAAAAATGAGTTTGATCAAATGGTTCCTCAATGCTTGACACACATACAGAGTAATGGTGATATCAGTCTTGATAGGTTTCATTCTATGCTTGATGGGATTATAATGTTGGATAATTGGTACACAAAATTTGTTGTGGTTATCAGAAACTTTCTCGATAATAGATGGAGAATCCACCTTACGAATTTCATTGTTGCACAAGGATTCATGTGGCTGAATGATTTGAAAATAAGTAAATGGTAGGAAAAGTATCTGGGTTCGGATGAAGATTAACCATAATCAAGAATAATTCATCATAAAGTAAAGGTCTTGCACAGGTCTTCAATGACCACGGGCTTTTACTTGAGGATTAACGAATTTTCACATGTTAGTTATCATTTTAGTTACATTTTATCTTATAATTATGTTTTGTTATTAAAAGTCACGTCCTTTGGTCTGAAGTTTGTTGCCTTTCATATAAGTAAGAGAGACCAAGACCATAAGGAATCATTAGGAGAGTAGAGTAGATATAAGAGAAAAATAATAGGTGAATAGGGATAGCTACAATGTTTACATCACAAGAGACCAAGATGCATGTGTAAATTTTGAAGAAGTTAATGGGAAATCTTTCATTTGGTGGGTTTTTGTTGGTATCAATTGTTTGTCAAATTAATTGAATATATTATTACATTGTCTCCATATTTGATATTTCTCTATTATTTAAATTGATATATAAAGTATATACTGAATTTATCAATGCACATTTGTTGTATTTGTGTGGCATGATTGATTGGTTCTTTCAAGCAAAGATTAAACCCTCTTGGTCATCATAGTAATTTAGAAGTATAATTTGGATTATTAAGAAGAATTTGATCATTACATCCTTTCCTGTTTATACAAGATATAAAAATAAAAGTGCCAAACAGTTAGAATTATTTCCAGACAAAAGCCACTCATCATAGACTCTCACTTGACTCCATATACCCAATAGGGCACTGGTCTCATATATTTTATAATTTAGTTTCATCCATTTTATTTTTTACATCTGTTAACTTAAAATATTGATCTTTACATTCATATTCTTTATACAATCTATACTAAGCAAGGATTTCATTTATCCACTCCCAATTGGCATTGTGGATAGATTTCTTAGGGAGAAACACACAGTTCAAATTTGTTCCATTCACATAGGTACACCCACCTAGGTTTGAAAGAACCTAAAGAGTAGAAGGTTCAAATTCATTATTTGGCCTTGTACGTTTGCCAAAAACATATCAAGAGCTTGGAAACCTCTTGTGGTTTCAAACTAGCATTTTTGAGACCGAACAATTTGGTGACTCTACTAGGGAGTCAACTCAGAGTTAGGGCCTTTGTCATAGAGTCAAAAAATATTACACAAACTCTATTGGGAATAAGAAGTTATAAAATTTTCTCACTTTTAAGAAAGTGAGTTGTGACTTTGATAAAACAAAGTATACATAAAAACATCACAACAATTCAGCATGCATGGTAGAAGGTCCCTATACAAAGAAGGTCCTAGTGACAAAAGTAAATGGACACATAAGAATGATAAGGGTAAGGTGTGTGATGAAATGTGCATGAAAAATAAGGATAAGACATCAAAACCACATTGTGAGACATATAATCGCTATGATACATTGGCAAACAATTCAGTTGGAGAACCTTGCACTCTTGAAGAAAAAAGGAATCCTTTCTATCAGCCAGATCCCAGGAAAAATGAAGGATTTATGGCTGGTTTGGAGGCTGAAAGGGATAGGATACAACAGGAGTATGATCACAGAATGGAAGGAAATCAGACTGAGCCCATTAATAATGTATCCCCTAAAGAATATTATGAATTCATGACTAAGAAGGAATTAGATGCACACTTGGAATTTGAAAGACAAGAAGTGCAAAGAGAAAAAGAAAAATATGAACAGATGAGACTCCAAACAATAAAAGAGCTCCAAGATTTAAAATTGTAGAAAGCTCAAATTATTGCTTAGACAACTAACCTTTCTAAGTATGTACCACCTTACAAGCAAGGAAATAATAATACATGACCTTCAAATCCACCAAAAGCACAAAAATACTAGACAAGGAACCAATACAGACAACCAAATATTCCACCAAAAAATGCATCACATCACCTGAATGCCCAACCATTTCATGGCCAACAATATGTGCCACCACCTCATGCACAATACAAAAATCCATTATACCAATATCAACATCCTCACAATCCACCCCCTCAGCAACACATGACCATGATCGGACAATTTTACTTAGCAGGATTTCAATTATATCCTTACCCTATGGATGGCAGTTGGAGAGGTCTTGTCCCAAAATTTACTGGAAGTAGTGCAGTTAATGATGAGGAACACTTAAGGATTTTTAATCCTTTTATTCAAGATTTGGATATGTAGTATGAAGATGTACAAATGAGGTTATTTATGATGCCATTAACTGAAGAAACTAGAGATTGGTCTTATAGCTTACCCACATTTTCAATTGATTCCATTCAGGAGTTTTTTTATCATTTCCTTGAGTAGTATGGGACCCAAAGTGCACTAGAGTTTTCCTTACATGAATTGGTTAGTATCTAGAAGTATCGGAATGAGTCATTCTATGAATTCAACCACAGATTCTCCAAATTACACAACAAGATACCTCTTGGATCTAAATTGGAAAACCCTACAACATTAAGCATCTATTTAAAAGCATTTGATCCAAACATAGGATATGAGCTTAGGAATAGGTTCCCTAGGAATTTGAAAAAAGCACAGAAAACAACATTGACCATTGAAAATAATAGAAAGGTTGTGGGAATGATCAGTAAGAGAGATAATCCTAGGGTTCATCAACAAATCAATAATCCTCCACCTAGGCAAGAAAATACATACAAAAATGAAAGGTCGAGGTTACATGATATGCCTTACAATACAAATTGGAAAGATGAAAAGCCTGTGATGGATAGACCTAGAAGCAAAGAAACTCTCAATCCATTGAAGAAGAGAGGAGTATATATGGTAAACAATAGTCCCTAGTGTCATGTATGTGACTTACCACATTCCCCTGATCATTATCTTGTTGCTCAGTCAGTACAAGAAGGTGAGATACCAATAGAAAATGAAGAAAGAGATCATACAATCTATTTAACTTCCAACACCCTTCAACCTGTTGAGGAGAGATATTCATCTTCAAAAGAAGAAGGTTATGAATATGATGTTGACAACTAGAGATATAATGTCCATATGGCTGAATAACAAGTCTTTTATGATCATGAAGAAATCCATGATGAACAATGTTCTCCTAGTACACCATATCATCCAAGAAAATGCAATATAAGGAGACCAACTGAGGAGGAAATTAAAAAATTAACCATTGCTGCAATGGAACATTCCAAAATAAAATATTGGTTGAGAAATAGAACAGTAAATGAAAATGAGGGTATTCCAAGAGGGATATTTATGAAAGAAAAAACATAGGGAGCACCTAAGAAAACAAGAAATAAGTAGCCTAACAAAAATGTGCAAAAGCATGTTCAGAAGGAGGAAAGCAAAGAGTTGCATAAAAATAAACAAAAGCCTGATGATACAAATATAAGAGAAAAAGAAGAAAGAAAAGGAGAGTCATTGGAGCAAAAGAAGATAAAATTAGAAAGTACCTCTTTTGACTTTACTGTAAGGAAATCAGAGGTGCGGAAACAACTTTCCTAATGTCAAAACCACAGGGAAGAATGCAGATAGTACTTTTAATTTACAAATTACAATCCAATTAAGACACACATGAAAGATTTACAAAAACAGAAAAATACACAAAGACAAATGAACACCAGATTTACGTGGGAAACCCTTTCGGGAAAAAACCCACCACACCAAGCCGAATCTCTTTGTATTTCAGTAATCAACAAATTGCATACAATGCAGAGACACAACTCGCTGGTATCAGTTCTTACAATTGCTTCATTCACTGTTCAACCTATTACAAAAATGCTCTCCCAGACTTGATGCCAATGCAACTCAGAATGATCTACTTCGAATCTTACCACATTTTGATTTTATCCTTTGTTTATCCTAATCTGCAAAATTCCCATTGTAGAAAGTTTCCTTTCCAATGTAGGTTTTTCCTTGCAGACAGCTCAGTTACAACGTTGCAACTGCTACAAAAATCCAACCGCCAACCATTTGAATTTCGCTTCCTCTGATTGGTCCACGAAACACCACATAGGATAGTCATCACTCGGTCAAGGGCATTCAACATGTATTCGCATGTCAATGAGACACAAGCAGTGTCTCCCCGATGCTCAAAGGCTTCACTGTCGATATCGGTGTAAGTTCCAATAGTCGGCAAGACGATATAGCGAACGCCACGAGACATACTGAATCCACCGACATCCATTTCATTCCTATCGGCATCCATCTATCGGCAAGAGTCATCTCAATCGGCAAGATGTTACACTGAGTCCACAAGGCTATTGCTAAGACTTCACCTTGTCGTCAAGACCTCATACTGATGATCATCACTCGTATTGCTATCGCTAGGACTTATCGCTATCGGTGAGACATCATACCGAAGCTCCAAAGTCACATCAAAATTTCCTACCATCGGCAAGACTACCGTCTTTCACCAAGACATCACACTGAGCTTTCATGTTATTCTGAAGTGTTCATCAGTCGACAAGACTTACCGCTATCGCCAAGAGGTTACACCAAAGTCTCAAATCATACCGAGCACCAAAGAACAATCGGCAAGACTTCTCTCCATCGTTAATAGTTCTTATTGAACCCTTAGTGTTACCCCAATGCCTCCAAGATAAAGTTGTTGGCGACACATTCATATCGGTAAGACTTCATACCGAAACATAAACCTTTCAGCCAAGTCTCCCTAATATCCGATAAACCCAACCATTGGTAAGAGATTTCCACTTGGTAGAAGGTTACAATGAATGCCACAAGTCACAGTGACAGGTCCACTCGGCAAGACTGAAACAAGGTCTTAGCGACCAGAATTGTTCAACAAGGTTTCAACTGCTAGTCAGCCAGACACAAAGCATGTCACACCGACTTGTCTCTCTTAGAGGTTTCAACTTGTGGGATTGAGGCATATATTTCCAACAATCTCCCACTTGGCAAAGATCACACAGGCACCTCCAGAGCACAACATAATTACTGACATTCATGGGCCTTGAGGCTCATCGAACTGGCACACCACCTGTACTTGTCTGTGCTCATAGGCTTCATCAATGCATTTGCAAAATTCTCTAGAGTATCCACTTTCTCCAAAGAGACCTTCCCATCCTCCACCATATCTCATACAAAGTGATACTGTACATCTATATGTTTCATCCTGGCATGGAAAGTAGGATTCTTTGCCAGACAAATTGCACTTTGACTGTCACAAAAAATATTAATTTTTCCTGCATCAAAACCAATGTTAGAACATAAATGTTTTAACTAGATTGCTTCTTTATAGGCATGTGTAGCTGCCATGTATTTTTCCTCTGTAGTGGACAAAGCGACTACAACCTACCACTTGCTCATCCAACTCACTGCACCACCATTCATTATGAAAATATATCCACTGGTGGATCTCCTGCTGTCAATGTCCCCTGCCCAATCAGAATCCACATAACCTTGAATGCTGAGAGTCCTTTGTGATTCAACCAAGTTGCCATGGTAACACAAAGCATAGTCTGAAGTTCCCTTCAGATATCTAAACACTCTCTTCAGAGCATCCCAATGTGTCCTTCCAGGATTAGCCATAAAATGACTAAGAAATCCCACTGCTTGGGCAATGTCTGGCCTTGTACAGACCATTGCATACATTAGACTTCCAACCACGATAGCATATGATACACTGGTCATGTCCTCCATCTCAGTAGGATATTTTGGACAGTCTTCAACAGATAGTTTCATTCCCTACAAAACTAGAACAACTAGTT
Source organism: Sequoia sempervirens (assembly GCA_007258455.2). Classification (NCBI taxonomy): domain Eukaryota; kingdom Viridiplantae; phylum Streptophyta; class Pinopsida; order Cupressales; family Cupressaceae; genus Sequoia; species Sequoia sempervirens. Next base: position 1,070,909,626 of record VDFB02281492.1, on the reverse strand, counting down.
GCTTACAATCAGTCATACAAAATCTCTCTAGAATAGTCATGATGTACTTACTCTGACTGAGCCAATTTTTTCTATTTCTCCTGTCCTTGGTTATTTCCATTCCCAGAATATACCTTGCTGCACCTAGATCTTTCATTTCAAACTTTGCAGACAACTGAGGCTTAAGATCAGAAATCATTAGCTTACTATTGCCTATGAACAACATATCATCAACATAGAGAGCAATAATAAGGACTTGATCACTTTCAGCTGTGTAATATACACAATGATTAGATTTTGATCTTACAAATCCCAATGACAAAACAAACGTGTCAAAATTTTGGTACCACATTCTAGGAGACTGTTTTAACCCATACAAATATTTCTTCAACTTGCAAACCGGTCTTTCTTTACCTTTTTCCACAAAGTGCTCCGGCTAGGACATATAAATTTCTTCTTCATGATCACCATGAAGAAATGTTGTCTTCACATCCATCTGTTCAATCTCTAAGTCATACGCTGCTGCAAGTGACAAAATAAATCTAATAGATGTCAGCTTAGCTACAGGAGAAAAGATTTCTCCATAATCAATTCCCTCTACCTGGGAATAACCTTTTGCAACCAACCTTGCTTTATATTTTTTTGCACTGCCATCCAGACCAATTTTGTTTTTAAATACCCATTTGCAACCCACAACTTTTTTGCCTTTAGGCAATGGCACCAAACTCTAGGTATCATTCTTTTCTAATGATGCCATTTCTTCATTCATGGCTTCCAACCAAGAGTTTGAATCAGACATTTTAAATGCCTCTTTCACAATCCTAGGTTCATCAGTGCTAGAAATTAAAGCATAGGAACAAGTGGACTCTATCAAAGAAAACCCATACCTATCAGGTTGCTTTCTTTCATGAGTTGACCTCCTCATAGGCTGAGGCTGAGGTGGTTTTTCATCTTCTTCAGAACTTTTAGAGCTACTTGAGCTTTCCTCAGTATCAGGTACATTTTGATTTTTCAATTCCTCTTTATCTGGTGTTGAAGGAATTTCTGCTACATCCTTTTTATTTTCTAATTTCTTCTCTGACTGTAGATCTAATGTAGAAGGCTTCAGCTCACGAAAGATAACGCTTTTGTTGTACAAAACCTTCTCAGTCTCAGGATTCCAAAGCTTGTATCCTTTTATGCCAGCACTATAGCCAATAAAAGTACACTTTACAGCTTTATTTTCCAACTTAGATCTTTTTTCAAATGACACATATGCATATGCCTCACAGCCAAAGACACGAATATGTCACTAGTACAAAAACAACAATATATGACTAATTTTGATCACATGACCATTAGTAGTTTATTGCCGGTCATTTATAATGCGACCAAATATATGACTAAACTATGTTAGTCATTTATCTAGTCATTAACTTAGTCATTGATTTGGTCATTAATTTTGTCATTGATTTAGTCATTAATTTAGTCGTTAATTTAGTCATTGATTGTTGTTAACTGGTCATTTATTTAGTCATGGTAGTGATTTATTTAGTCATATATTTAGTCATTAATTTAGTCATTGATTGTTGTTAACTAGTCATTTATTTAGTCATTTATTTAGTCACTTATTTAGTCATTGTAATCATATGTTTGGTCATTATATTCATTTATTTTAGTCATAGTAGTCATTTATTTAGTCATGGTTTAGTCATTTAATTGAGTCAATCAATGATTCAAGTTATAAATCAAATTTAACTTAATTAATTCTCACAAATTTATGCATATAAACTTCAAATATCATAGATATTCATTTTTTTTTTTGTATTGGATTAACATGAAAAAAAATATAATCAACAAAAAACTTTATGCATATAAAGCTCAAATATCATAGATATTCAAATGTTTTTTTTGTATTGCATGAAAAAAAATAAAATATACAAACAGAAAATAGCTGCATAACCAAAGGAATTACAAACATACAACTGCATAAACAAAGATCCAATAAATACATCCTTCACTGCACTCTTTGGTTGCTATGGAAGAAAAATCCAAGATATGGTACAAATGCTACAAACATTGAAAGGAGAAAAGACATGAAAATAAATAGTAAATGTAGTTATATTATTTGTGGTGCATATATTGCCCGATTCAGAGCAGGCTTGCCCTCCCATTCCAACTAGACAACCCTTGAGAGAAGATTGGAAGGATTCGAATAAAAAGGATGGCAAATTCCTATCTAGAAATCTCATTGGTCATGGTTGGATGAAAGTAAAGAGTGCATGTTCACCTCTCCAATTTGATGAGCTGAAACCTAAAAATAAGATTTCAATGAGGGTTTTAGAATATGTTTATTAAAATGAAAATACAACCAAGATCTAATAATAAGCACATTTGTATTTTTACAATATGGCAATATACTTTACCTGTTTCAATGGTTCTATGAGATTTCCCATTACAGTGACTATGGTAGAACACTAATCTGCAATATGACTGTGAGCTTGCTCAGTAATGGATTCAATGGTGATAAGACTAAAAGGTGCAACATCAACAACACTGCCACTTGATACAATTATATTTGATAAGGCACATTCAAAAGCTATCTAAATGTTTATCTAGGAGGAAATGCATGTGGACTTATGATAAAACTAGAACAATGCCTTCAACTATCATTTCTCCATTATACAACTCTGCCCATGTGAAACAAAGAGCTTCTAACAACCACATTTTATCCTTTGTGATCCTCCATAGCTTGCAATGATACTGTATGATGACATATAATTCTTACAACTAGAACAAAAGACCAAGGGTCATATGCTTGCAATGATATTCTATTTGTTCCTTCTTTGATGCATGTTGTAATCTACAATAGGTTAAAACAAAGCAGGTTACAAATTGAAAAGAAAAAAAAATTGATATGAACATAAAATAGTAAGGCACTGGGCATTTCAAGAATTATGTTAAGAATGGACACAAAATGACTACAAAGAATAAGACAGTGCACCACTACGAAGAGTATGCAAAATGGATAGAAACTGCTCAAAGCTTTAGTTGCTAAGAGTGTTAGAAAATGAGATGAGCAAAAAGAAATTAGTACAATGTAGCATCTTAAGATGTTAAATGGAACCCACCCCAGGACCATCATCATGACCATTGGCTCCCAGTAATTGAGCACTTAGTCTGTTTGTAACCTTAATTGATATTCTTGTACCAAAAGAAAAAACTCGTATAAGACTTTGGCATGGCCATATAAGAATAGAAAACAAAAAAAATATCATAACTCTGCATCTTCTCTTTCATGCCCACCATGTTACAGTTTCTCTATTTTTTTTAGTTTTTACCTAAACCTCTAGATACTACAAAGTACAAACAACCCTTTAAAAGAAAATACAACAAACATTCAAGTGGCCTGAGAATTGAAAAAAAAAGATGAGCTGGTGACTTCTTCCTATATTTTAGATTCTTTTTGCTTCCTTAAATTGAGCATCATATACAACAACAAACAACATTAGACAATAGAGTATGCACCATAAACCTATAATCCTTTAATATAGTAGAAATTTAGAGGGTTTTTCAATATATTCAAAAGAAAAATATTAAAGTCAACTTTGTACAACACAATTGCATGTATCATAGCCACTGAACAGAGAGATAATGAAGCATTCTCCAACTCTTATTACAACGAGAAATCATAACCTACTAGATCCTCCAATAGCTATAAATGCAAGGCCACACCCAACTTACTTCTGCCTCAAGATGCCCTGGCATTACAAAAGTATTGTTAAGTAACATACAAAAACAACAAGTTGAAAGTTCATATCTCTAAGAAGAAATCAATATAAGAAAATCAGTCATGACATATAATGCATGAGTGTGAATAGTCAACACTGGATTACCTCACCACCAAATATCCCAGGGCGAGCTCTCCTAAATACCATAGTTGTTACCATCACATCATTAAGTGAGCATGATACTTGAGAAAATGTAGATAAGGCAATAAAGATTTGGGCTTCTAAGGATCCAATTATGTGAAAAAGCTACCAAAGACAAAATCTTGAATCATAATGTCTACTTTTCAAGCTCTTGATGAAGCCAATGTCTTACCTTACCAAGTTCTTGATGTAGTCAAATTTCTGAAACAACCTCATACTAGTTAGAAGGCTAATTTGAATCATCAATGATAAAATAATAATAACAATAAATAAAGAGTTTGCCACCAAAATGATCATTAATCAGGAAGAGAAAAAAAGCTAAGACTAAAGTTTAGTATTAGAGGTTGATAAGTTCTCAATTGATATGCCATCTAGAAAACACCACCAAAAATAGTCGAGGCAAGGTCGGTCAACTGCATCTTTCACAACATCAGTTACAACAACAGTTACAAGTACTAAGAACAAAATCCCTATCATAGACTTAGATCAAGAATTTCAATTTATCAGTAGTTGTCCTAAATCAACTGAAATAGAAAACCATTTATACAAAGACATAATGCAAAGAAAATAAGAATGTTACCTAGAATAGCATGGTAATAAGAATTTTACCTAGAATAGCATGGTGTAATTAATATTTCTGTAAAAAAAATAGTAGATACAAATTAAAATGGATGGTATAGCTACTACAAGTATCTGATAATAGTTAACATCCTTCTTGTCAAACATGAAATTGCAAATATCTACAAGAGATGTAAGCGAATTCTTTATTCATCAGCTTAAGAAAACAGACAAACAAAAGTAATTATGTTAGGAAATATATCTAGTTTTAATCCACTTCTCCTTTAAAAACTGCTTTGTTGTCATGTACATGAAAAGAAATAAGTCATAGAGTGCCTACAAAAAATATTTGCAACTATTTATGCCTTTGTCTATCAGGCAATAGGAAATATGCAAGTTGATTAATAAGAATGATGAGACTACATTTCTTACTACATGTTAGATCCAGTTAAAAAAAAGGCCAGTTCTCTTAGAAATTATACTTAAACATTGAACATATGCCAAGCAGATTGAGAATACTAAACTAACAATCTCCAAAGATGAACATTTCAACAACATTAGTAATGTTGCTAAAGTTGTATGGGATTTATAATCCAAGTTTAAAAGGTCCAAGAAGGGAATGCACCTTTCATCAATAAATAACTCAACAACCTTCTCATTTTCTGCACTAAGGACACTAGTCATAGTACCACCTGCTCAACCAGCAGAATAAGCAAGATCCATGGAAGGATACTTCACATTTTCTGGAGCTTTGAAGGTTAATGAACCAAACCTGCATAAAACCATATGATCTTTGCTTATTTTGGAACCTAAGCATCTAGTTTTTGTATCACAACCATTTAAGAAGATAATTCAATCAACAATGACTAATTTTCACTCACTAAAGTTGATTGCTACACTAACAACTTGAAATAAGTAACCATTCCTATTCAAAAATAAAATCAGAAGTAAACCAGCTTAAGATTAAAAGCACATGCTTGCAAAGGTAAATCACATGTCTAGCCATCCCAGCTGAGCCAAAACAGAGGAATCCTAGCAGATATAATTGATAAAAGCTTTATCAAACACTTATGACATAAGTAGAAATAAAACATATAGTCATAAACAAGAGCAATTTGTTATCATACATGTGTTTCTATCATTGAATGAATTATTGACTGTGGGTGAATTACGATCTCAATATCATCGTAGTCAACTCCATAAAGATAGTATGCTTCTATAACCTCAAGAACCTGGAATCACAGGTGCACATTTTGGAAGGAAAACATCTTAACAAAATAGACAAAGAAAACATTCAAATACAATAGAAATGAATCACAACAAAGAAAATATGCTATACCTTATTGAATAGGGTAGCAGAGTCAACTATAATCTTTTCCCCCATGTTCCAGTTAGGATGCTTAAGAGCATCTGCAACTTCCACATCCTTTAGTTTCTCCACCGGGCAATCTCTGATGAGAAAAGAACCCAATTAACCATCAGCTATTTTCCTTAGGCCCAAGTTTGTGACAATCACTTCCTGAAAATTCTTAGGTTTCATTTTTAATCAAAATATGCAACTTATGTCACATATAATGGATTAAGTTTAATCACATCCCAAACATTAAAAAATAGCAATCTTTAGCTTTTAATATAAAATCACTAGCATATTCACTGAATAGTGAATTCCCAAACCTGTATGGCTTTGAAACATGCAAAACAGATGCTTTCGGAGCTGATAAAAGGAAAATTAAAAATACAATAGAAGATAATAAACAACCGCCTATAAATGCCAAGCTGACCTAGAAATACTAGATAATCTCTCCATTGTTTAAAAGTGAAAAAGGATATGAAATACCACAAATATCTTTGCAAACTAACATGATATACAAAGTGAAGTTGGCAGGATTACTAACCAGAAAGTAATAGGAATTCAAGGGTTTGCACAATACACAACAAAGAGGAACAGGAGGGAAAAAAAAATAGTAGGTTGGCCATTGTTCTTGAAAATCGTAAATATAATGAAAGCATGCCTTATCCCATTAGAAATAAAGAGCATCTGATGTCTACTACAAAACAAGACACGAGGAGCACATAGGACCCTTGTTATATCAAACTTTAGAGTACAGGATTCTAGACCATATCCAAGTCCAAATATGCCCAAGAAAATGTCAGCAAATGTATCAGATATGGTGTGTACAAAATACCTACCATATCCAAAGAAAATTAAAAACTAAAGGAAACCAATAAAAATAATTAATTTTTGAAAAAATAAATTACGATTATAAAATGAGGTAAAATATCTCTCTTTTCACACAAACCAGCCAATTTTGTGCTTATATATCCAAGGTTGGCTGATTTTTTCTACTTAATTAGAGGTATTTGCACAGGGAGATTCAAAATGGAAAAAATAGAGCATGCATAAATGATAAGCCACCTTGGGAAAAAAATCCGAACCCAAGTCTAACAGAAACACTCACATGCTTAGAGATAACCAAACAATAATGTAACATATGACTTTTCATTTAAAACAAATAAGTCATCCAATAGGGTTGAATATTTCTAAATTCTACATTTCCATCTTTAGCAAGTTCTTGCCATGTTGGCCAGAATTCCTTGGAGACCACCTAGTACCCATTATATCATAAAGTTCACTCAAAAGGCTGCAAGCCAAAGCTGGAAGAGATTAACTGAAAAGGGTGTAATATAAGCATAAATTACACACACAAAGCTTATGTGAGAGGACTTGAGGTAACTATCAATAGGAAAAACGTAAAATAGTTTCAAAAATAAAGATCAAGTATGGCCAATCATTTGCTAGAATCAAGAAACTGCCACAAAGCATATAGCCCTACCTCTGTCATTTCGATCATTAGGGCTCTCACCAACCATTGCTTTCACATACGTATCCCTAAAAAACAAAATAATTGGGATAATTTTTGTGTTCATTACAACTTATAAGGAGCAGATATATATTACTATTATAGTAGACCCAAGATACATCGTTGGAAATTAGTAGTAAATGGCACCTTCAATGGATAGCCTTACTCGCTACTGCATTTCTTAAGGGGCCATTACATCTAAAATAAATGATTATTTCATGCTTTCCTTTGGATTTACATACATAGCATATGCATTGTCTTCTAAAGGTAAAAGGTGAGCAATTGTGTAATAGAAGGCAACAAATTTTCTATTAAAAGATAAAAAGAATAAAACTCCTACCAAGTAAATTTCTAAGAAACTACAAAAATTCCTTGGACTGTCTTTTAATCTAAAAATTCAGTGTTTCTTGATGCATGCTCTTTCTAGGACAAATTGCAATTGCATATTTTATTTTTCCATTGATATATTTCAATGAATTAAGTAAAAAGCATGGCTTCCAAATGCCTGAAATACAAAATAAAATATATCAACTTGTGATGTTCATTGGAAAACACAAAAAAATTCTGCAATGGATTGCCACAAAGAGTGTGGACCCTGTTATATACTGACATATTCTTATTCTTTACTTCATCAAGAACAATTGAGAGCACAACCACATCATTGATGGATGTGTTCTCCAGCAGGTCAATTTGTCAAGCCATTAGAAAATCTTTTGAATAGAATTCAAACATTTTATTCACAAAATCAGAAGGCAAAAAGTGAGTTTCCAAACATTTAAAATTTGTTAAACCAAGGGAGAAACAACTCTTAAAACACTATCATACATGGAACTTAAAGTTGACTACAAATAGAAATACCTGATTTAGAACTACATTAGTGTCAACAATCAAAATAGTAGAGGCCAACCGACTAATTCGGGCAGTAGTTGCATCACATGTTTGACAAATAAGAGCTCCACAATATATATCATCTCAAAGGTAGTGCTCCCTTACCACCTGACAATACAACCCCAAAAAATTAGTCAAAATCAATGTGCTATTTTTTTGCCAGACAACTATTTTCAATTACCCATGCTTATAAAGGTTCTATAATTAATATATATATATATATATGAGTTAATAAGAAAATGCCTAACTAGTGTGTATATTCAGGTGAGGAATTAAAAATTATTATTATCATCAACATGAGTTAATAAAGAAATGCTTGACCAATGTGTAGGTTCAAGTGAGGGATTTAGTATTAAATTTTTACTAAAGCCTTCAAGAGTACATGTTATGTGTCAAACTCATTAACAAAGAGGAATATAGTTAAGTAAAAACATAACAATTTGTGTTCCAATTTGACCTCAACTAGTATACCAATAGATGATATTGTTCTATAAGTTGTCTATGTAGGACATGATTGATACATTTTTTCATTATGAAAAAGGCATTTCCTACTAACTATGACTTAACTCATATTCAATAATATAATGACTATAGAATGCCACTTTTCCTATGGCAATCATCGTATACTAAACAGGTTGTCGAATGTATAAAACAAAATAGTCCTTGATTGTGACTTCAACTGTGAAGATGCAAAGATCTACAATTGCAACAAGGGACATGTATTTTGTAGATTTTTTTATCATGATTAATCATTGGTTTATTACTTGGTCAAACTTATAGTTCCATGGGGGGTTGAGTGCAACGACCCAACAAGGTCGAGGAGCAACAACCCTAGCTAGGTCAAGGGGAAACACCCCTCGCAAGGTCTAGAGGGGCAGCAACCCTCATGGGAGTCTAGGGGAAATGCCCCCAATGAGGTCAAGGGGAAACATCCCTCATGGGGTCCAAAGGCAGCACTACTAGGACATTCACCCAAATGAAGCCCTTCAAAATCACATAGACCTTCGTGGCACACACCATTTTCATTACTTTTTGTTCATCTTAGATGGGTATGTCATAAACCAAACAAACATTGAAAAGATGTAAGTTTTTTTAAAAATTTAACTAAAAATTTAACTAGCACATTCACATGCAAAAATCTTGTCCCAAGCTCAAGAATTTAGTAGCTCTAAACCCTGATATTTTTAGACTTACTTTTCGTTTATTATGAATAGATTGAAGTGGCAGCTGTATGGAGACTCATTTTGGTTCATCTCATTTTTCCTTAAATTCTGCTTTGGCAGTGTTTCGTGATATTTTTTTCTGCAAACTCTAACCATTTTTCTCATCGACATCATTGACAGCACAACACAACTTGTGCAAAATCTTGAGGTAAGTCACTTGCCATGATTTTAATGATTTTTTTTTGGAAACTTGTACACGGCCAGATCAATTTTAGTTTTTGTTGTGTTTTATTTCATTCTAAAACAGGTCTGTTGTTATCTGGTAAATGAAGGCATTGGTTCTATGGTTTTATCTATGGATGTTTTCATATATAAAATTATTGTAATACAAAGTATTAAACCCTTGTTTGTTTCTCCACATAGAGATATTTTGAACTGTGAAATGATCATTTGGTGGTTTAAATTTTTTGTTTATTTTGTTTTCCTTGCCCTTGAGGTTAATTTTGTTACAATTTTCCTAACAGAATTATTTAATATTGAATGTGTAGCAGCTACTGTTGAAGTTGTAAATGCAATGGTTTTTAGAGATATTTTCATATAGAGTGAACAGTAGATATCAGATCATCTTCATATGTTAAACTCAATACATTCTTCTTTACAAACCTTATACATTGTATAGTACATGTTTCTCCACAGTTTTGTGCCATTATACTGGCTCTTGTACTTCAAAGACCAAATGTTACAAGGCAAGGGATTGGCATGACACAAACGACTAAAGTTTTAAAAGATTGTATTCATAAGTGACAAACAGCCAACTGGATAATTGGAAAATAATGTCATGAAAGATAACTGGATAGCAATAGACATTTTAAAAATTAACTTGGCATAATCCAAAAACACAATCATATTTTAATCAATAAAGTAAATAATCTATGTACTTATTCTTGAGTGTGTTGAAAGAAGAATATGGTACACATAGACTTGCTAAGCAAAGTAAATTTTTACACACCTAAATGCTCCTCCAGAAGTTGTTAGAATGATACATCGCAAAGCACCCTTTGGCAAGCCTTGAATTCACTGCACACATACAAGTATTATCTTTAAGATCTTAAAATATGCCTGCAAAACCACATGGGTGGGTGTATTTCATAAGAAAATGTGCATCTCACATTGCTACAATATTATTAAGTTCTTAATTATTATAATTGTCATTTAAATTAGAACAATTATTGAATCAAAGAAGGTAAGGTCAAAATTTAAAAAATAAAGCTCTTCCAAAGATGAAAACTAAGAACTCCAACCATTGCTTGGTCATTATCTATTGTTCAAATTCAAGATGTCATGAATTCATTCAGATGCACAAGAAAATACTATGATGGCTACCTGAAATATGGCAGCATGTTTAGAGTCTGCAGGTAGAATTTTAACTCTATGTTTGTGTGCAAGTGGCAGCACAAAGGGACCTCCAGCAATTAAAGTCTCCTTATTAGCAAGTGCTATGTCTTTCCTTGCTTCTATTGCTGCAAAAGTTGGCTATATATAAACATGAAATTGACATATCAGTTTGATCTGTTCACAGAGAACAGTTAAAAGTAAGCCAATAAATCTCTAGAATTTTGAAAGAGTGAAAAACTATAGGTAACCTAATCACAATTCCCAATTCCATGAAAAAATAAAAGATTTGGGGAAAAATATCTGTAGCCACCATGTATGCACACCCAAAATCATTTGCATTTAAGTTCTAGATTGTGAATACACAAATTTTAACCTATCAATAGTGTTAATGAATTGCTTGTACTAGAACCAAGTGCTTAAAGATTATAAAAAAATTTAAAAATTGATGGAAAGATTCCACTAACCAGCCTCAAGAACACCTAATGACATTTATATTTGAATGGTAAATCTTTAAGAAGAAAAAACAAAATTGTTGATGGTGCCATAGTTGACTATTTGAACAGGACTATGTCTTATGAGATATAAATGAAATTCAGTAAGGGAAATATACCTCTATTCCACAACTTACAAATCCAGAGCATGTAAAAGATGAAACTATCATAATACTTTCATTAAACAAGCACTCTGTGTGAGCTGGAGTCCCTACCTTAAGCAAGTCTGGGTGTAGGGAAAATAGTGTTATGAGTATTTTGGAGTTGGTTTTTGAGGACTGCTTTATGGTTTTTGCTATTGTCTTTATCATTTCATTTAGGCCTATAGGGTGGTTTGTATCAATAGTTCGTGGTGTGGTCATCTTCAGAGATATAGTGGCCAGTCGTAAATCCATAGTTGTAGTTGTTACCCTCTACACAAACAAAATTTTGTATTTCTTTGAGTTTTTCACTAGCATAACATTTGGCCTGCTAAGAACGAGGCCCTTAAACCTCTTCAGAAACATGCTACAGATAACAAAAAGAAGCCATGAAGTGAGTCTTCCATCCATAAGCTAATCATCAAATGAACTCCTTTGATCTTGAACCTTCGCTGATCTACTTCATCCTCCTTTTCTTCTCCATTAATGGGCACATGCACACTTCTAGAAATTTTGGAAGGTGGAGGAACCTTTACTCTTTCTGCCTGTACAAGTGCTATCATTGGAGAACCAATTGCTTCATAATTTCTCAAAGGGTCTCTCAGTTGCACAAGCAATGCAATTGTTAGAGTATTTCCCATGTGACCATGCTCTTTGTTTTTGTGTTCATGGGCACGGTGAGTAGCAAGAATTTCCCTTGTCTTTTTTCCCTTAGTTGCTACTTCTTCTTCTTGGTGTAAGCCTGCATCTATCCTTGCCCATTCTTCTAGAGAAATGGACATGGCCATGAGACCATTGGAGGCTCCATCATTGTTGTCTGCTGCAACAACCAAGAGCTAGCATAAGGTCCCATTGGGCAATGAGACTGGGGAGATAAAGTGTAGGGAGCTTCTTCTTCAGCCATTTTTGCTTGAATTTTCAGCCACTCCAATGCCATTGCTTCAATTTGTTCCATTGCTAGAGGTGTTATGCTGGCCCCCGTCTTTTGTTGAGTTTCGTCAGCAATCATGTTTTCTACTGATGTTTATGGAACATTTATTTGAAGTGCTTTTGGGAAAAACTTGTAGATTAAGTCCTAAGTATTTAGACTAACCTGGGTTAATATCTTTCAATGTATCAACTTAATTTAACTAACCCGAAATACAAACTGTTATACAATAGGAACTAACACTTTACATTCAAATTATCCATTAAAATTTGATACTAAATTGGAAATTGACTAAATGTAAAAGACAAAGAAAAGGAAGAGAATTAGATTCCTTGGAAATGTTGGAGATCAATGATTACAATCTAGCTGGAAGAGGACAACAAGAGGAAAAAGTCAACAAAAATTGATCAGCATAGGAAAAATTACTAGGACTTGGGCTTGAGGTATGTAGAATTGCAATGGGGTGTTTGAATAGACACTAGAGTTGGAGCTTGATGCTAGAGACCCACTAGAATATGATTGGAACTTGACAGGACTCTGCCACTAGAGAAAGGTGTTGGAATAGACACAGGCACTGGAGACCCTTTGAGAACTCTTGTAGAGCTCCAATGTCTGAACAAAGTGTTGTATTTAGCCTTTTTTGCTTCAACAATAGCCTAAATTAAGGTACATAAGTTAGAAACCTTCCATTAAGAGATATAAAATATCTTGCTTGTAGTTTAGTATTGGATCTGATCAGCACAACATAATAACAACAGTCTAATCAGCACAACATAATAACAACAGATTCCAACAATTTATTTAGGATTGAGATTCAAGATTTATATAAAAGTGCTGCTAACTCCTTGCATAAGAGTTCAGGGAGTGTTGAAGAGACATTTTATCATTTTACCTACTCAAATGTCTAGGAGGTTTTCTAGAAATCAACCATGGCAAGACCCACAATTTATCTGTATCCAAGAATTCTAGCATGTCTTTTTCAATACATGACATTTGTATGAAGAATGTAAACTATTCCAACTCTCCAAGAAATTAGACATGAGTCTAAGGGTGTGCAGAAGTAAGCAACATGTTGTGGGGGAAGGGCCATCATTACTTGGGTATGCAGATGGTGTAAGTGCACAAATGCATATGGCGGAAAACTTATTGTATTGCATGATAAGCACTTGCAATGTATCTAGGATAATTTTATGAATGATGGGCTTTTCCAAAGGACACTTAAGGGAGCATTTGAAGTGGTTTGTAGAAATAAAGTTGCAGGAATCTCTTGTGCCCAATTATTGGCCACACTTTGTGATAATATTCTTAAATCAAGTGGCATGAAAGAGGAAGAGTTTGAAGACATACTTGATAAGACTTTGAGCCTTTTTGGCCACATTTCTGAAAAAGGCATATTTGCAGAGTATCACAGGAAAAATCTTGCACAGAGACTTCTAAATCAGGAAACTGATGTAGATGGTAATCGTGAAAGAAACATATTGAGAAAATTGAAGCACCATCATGGAGAACAGTTTACGTTCAGGATGCAAAGAAAGAAATTAGGCTTGACAATATGATTTGGTCCTAAAAATTCAATTCTAAACTTATGGTTAAAAATACATTAAAGTAACAAGAATGTCTTGACAGTTGACAGTACCTTCCATTTTGCTGAGTACACTCTTTACAACTCCAACACAACTTGTCAATATGATTTGGTCCCAAAAATTCAATTCTAAACTTATGGTCAAAAGACATTAAAGTAACAAGAGTGTCTTGACAGTTGACGGTACCTTCCATTTTGTTGAGTACTCTCTTTACAGCTCCAACACAACCTTCACAGGACATGGTAACCTTCAATACCACTGTCTGCATTGCAACAAAATTATTTTTATGGATTATGGAAAAAACTTAAAAAGACATATCATGTTCTATACTCAAATAGAGACTATTCAAGTCAATACCATGGAAATATATAAGCATTCAATTCCAAGTAACTAATCATACACATATATAGGAATACAAGATAGCTAGGGAAAACTTAGAACCAAACTTGTGAATTTGAGAAGGATGGATAAGCATTTCAATTAGAAACTTATATTTTAATGACTTTCAGCTTTTATTGTACCCAAACAAGAATAAGGCATTTAAGATAATGATTTTAGTTTTCAGACCATATGATATTGACTTAGCAACTCCAAGAACAGAGTTCCATGGAGGGGAGTGCAGCTCCTATTAACCAGCTAACCGATTTAATAACTTTTCCTTTGAATAGGAATTCAATTTTTCATATTCATGTTATGTGGTCATAAACATTGACATGTGAAAAATTCCCCTTGTAGTAGGACCAAAATTATTGAGTGATAAAATACTAAAAATGGATCCAATCAAACTCGAGGCTGTACCACATACGAATTTTCCATTTGGAAGGAGGATGGAAACCCTGTTAGAGTTGATAGCAAGGGAAAATTGATATGCTTTGAAAATCTATCCTAAAATAAGCTCTAAATAGGCATTTCAGAAGAATTTGTCCCATAGAAGTGCTCTAAAGGGTTAGAAGCCATTGAATAATAATGAAAGGGTTTAAATTAAAATAGCGCATGAAGCATAAAAATAGAAATTACCTTCACCCTTCTGGTGTTTCCTTACTCTCCTACTGTTGTAATTATCCATTTCCATTTCATTTTCAAGAAGGCCATTTGAAAAAGCAATGGAAATAGGCAAATAGGGAATACACACAAACACAAGTTACTTTAACTTACCAATTGTCTTGAGGAGTTTGACATTGGAGAGGGAAGAGATACCAAGGTCTTTGGCCATAAGCAGGTTCGCCAACATGAGGTAGTTGGGGTAGAGACAATGACATTATCGGTAGAAGGGGCTCTACTGCCTCCTTCCTCCTTCCCTCCACTTCCCTTGTTCAACCATATCTGCAGTATCTTCACTCTGCTTGCCTTGTGCCGCTCCTCTTTGTTTTGTTTTCTTCAGAAGGGAGGGAAAAAGAAAAAGAAAATGCATCTGGATTGAGGGAGGGAAAATGAATGAGGAGAGGGAAATAAAAAATTTACTTTAGAAAATGTATTTCTTTTTATTTTCTTAATTTAAGACAATTAAAAAATTATAAATATAATTTAAACATAAAATTAATATTTGTCTTAAATTAATGTTTTAAATCCTCCCTTTATTATATAGTAGTGACACATGGATGTAGGAATGATTACCATTTAGAAGTGAAATGTTAAAAAAACTTATAAAATCTGTGAAGGTCTTAAGACTGCACTGAGAGGCAATGTCTTCCATGCAATAGGTTTTTTTTGTTGTTGTTAATGATAGGGGTATCCCCACAACCCCACCTAGCGGCCCAACAACCCATATCTTGAGTACCTAGTGTGAGCGGGGGCAAGACTAGTCCCCTACGAGGGGACCCAACAGCTGGCAAGCCAATCCCAATTGAATGAACTCGGGAGCATTGTAGAACCTGAAACCAATGGGGAGCAAACCCATGCCCCAAGCCAACTCCATTACTCGTGTCAACAAGCCATGCAATAGGTATTTTTGGTGCACCAAGCAATCTAGGCACCCAAATGGCCCTCTTTGGTAGGGGTCCCATGAGGGGAGCTTAAGCTCTATGGATTATAATCAAAATCAAAAGAAAAATGAATAGAGGAGTAATAGTCATTAATTTAGTCATTTTTATTTGTCTAAAATTTTATTTAATCATTTATTTAGTCATTTATTTAGTCATTTAGTTGTGATTTTACCCAATGACCAAATTAGTCGCTTATAAATGACCAAATTAGTCATTTATTTTCTAAATACTACTAGTGTTAGTCACATGACTAAAAGTTTTAATCACGTAGTCATTTATTTTCCAAATTCTACTAGTGTGTCTCTAAGAGGGCTTCTTTCCAGACCATGCTTCCAAAGGCGTCTTCTCAACAAGGGCAGAGTTAGGAGAATGATTTACCAAGTAACATGTTGTAGAGACTGCTTCAGCCCAAAACTTATCCTCCAAGCCAGCACTGCTCAGCATACTTCGTGCTCTTTCCATTACTGTCCTGTTGAACCTTTCAGCAACTCCATTTTGATGTGGACTGTAAGGTGTAGTCTTATGTCTTTTAATCCCATGATCTTTACAATACCTTTCAAATTCATCTGAACAAAACTCACCACCATTGTCAGTCCTTAAACATTTTATTTTTCTACTAGTCTAATTTTCTACAAGGTTTTTAAATTCCTTAAACTGACTGAACACTTCTGATTTACTTTTCAGAAAATATACAAATGTTCTTCTTGAATAATCATCAATAAACGACACATAGTATCTTGATTTAGATAAAGAAGGAACATTCACTAGACCAAACACATCAGAATGAATATAATCAAGCAAACTAGAAGATTTGTGACTAGAATAAAATGAAACACGGTGTTGTTTACCATATATACAATGTTCACAAAACTCAAATTTGAGGTTACAATCTTCAAGCCCCTCAACCAAATTTTTATTTTTCAAGGTTTTTAAACCTTTATCACCAATATGGCCTAGCCTATGATGCCAGAGCATAGTCTTTTCTGCTGGAAGTTTACCCTCCATGGAGTTTACACCATCAGGAACATTTCCCTCTTTTCCTCCATGAGTAGCTTTCTGTGACTTCGCAGAGACACTATTGCATTGAATAGCTTGTGCATCCAGCTTATACAAAGTACCAATTCAAGCACCCCTAGCCAGCACCATTGCACCTCTAGTCATCTTGCAACCATTTCCAGAGAACGTGACATGCACTCCAATATCATTCAGCTTACTTACAGAAAGTAAATTATGAGCCAGACCTGCTATATGCATCGCATCATTGATTCCCATCACTCTTCCATCAGGGAATTGAATTCTGTCTCTTCCACCACCAAAAATTTCCAAAGATGAATCACTTGCCAAATACACCTTTCCACCATCGTAGTTTTCATACTTCGTGAACTAGTCTCTATGATATGTCATGTGGAAAGATGCTCTAGAATCAATCAGCCAAACATCATTAGATGCCCACGTAGCCAATGCTGCAATGAAGGCGTCTGCATCACTCTGAGAAGAATCATTGTCAGAAGAGGTCTTCTTCTTCTTATTTTTCTCCTCCTTGCAATCCTTTCAAACATGACCAGGTTGCCCACAATTCCAGCACTTCACCTTGGACTTCTTGCCAGGAGACTTTGATCTCCCTTCTGATTTTGATCTGGATTTCTTGTCCTTCTTCTTGCATTTTTCTTTCAATCTGCCTCTAATAGCCAGAGCCTCCTTCACCATCTTAGAAGATTTCCTTCTCATATCTTCTGACAACAAAGAAGCAACAACATATTCCATCTTAAAAGTGGATGTCGTACTCCCAATAGACATCACCAAGTGATCCCAAGAATCTGGAAAAGAACACAATAAGAGCATACAACGATCTTCATCTTCAATCTTCACACCAATAGATGTTAACTGTGCAATCAGCATGTTGAATGTGTTCAAATGATCAGTAACAAATCCTCCCTCCTGCATTCTCAAAGTGTACAACTTCTTCCTAAAGAACAATTTGTTCACCAAGGACTTGCCCTGATAAATAGATGCCAGTCTTTTCCACAAGGAAGATACAGTCTTTTCTTCATGAACATTCAGAAGAACAAAATCTTCCAAACAGAGCCTTATCAACCCTTTTGACTTTCTATCTACCAGGTCCCAATCCTCTTGCTTCATGTCTTGAGGTTTTGTTCCAGACACAACATTCCAATGATCTCGGTCCACTAACAGATCTTCCATTTTGAGTTTCCACAACTCAAAATTGCTACCATTGAATTTCTCTATTTCAATCTTTCCGGATGTGCTTGCCATCTTAATCTGTAATAAAATTATCAAACCTCTACAAAACTCCCACTGAAAAAGAATTGACACAAGAACCCCAACCCACTCACAAGGATAACACAACTGGCCAAGCTTTGATACCACTTGTAAGGAAAGCAGAGGTGTGGAAACAACTTTCCTAACGTCAAAACCACAGGGAAGAATGTAGACATTACTTTTAATTTCCAAATTACAATCCAATTAAGACACACATGAAAGATTTATAGAAACATAAAAATACACAAAGACAAATGGACACCAGATTTACGTGGGAAACCCTTTCGGGAAAAAACCCACCACACCAAGCTGAATCTCTTTGTATTTCAGTAATCAACAAATTACATACAATGCAGAGACACAACTCTCTGGTATCAGTTCTTACCGTTGCTTCATTCACTGTTCAACCTATTACAGAAATGCTCTTGCAGACTTGACACCAATGCAACTCAAAATGATCTACTTCGAATCTTACCACATTCTGATTTTATCCTCTATTTATCCTTATCTGCAAAATGCCCATCGTAGAAAGTTTCCTTTCTAGCGTAGATTTTTCCTTGCAGACAGTTCAGTTACAACGTTGCAACTACTGCAAAAATCCAACCGCCAACCATTTTAATTTCGCTTCCTCTGATTGGTCCACAAGACACCACATAGGATAGTCATCACTCGGTCAAGGGCGTTCAACATGTATTTGCATGTCGGTGAGACACAAGCAGTGTCTCCCCGATGCTCAAAGGCTTCACTATCGATATCGGCGTAAGTTCCAACAGTCAGGAAGACAATATAGCGAATGCCACGATACATACTGAATCCACTAACATCCATTGCATTCCTATCGACATCCATCTATCGGCAAGAGTCATCTCAATCGGCAAGATGTTACACCGAGTCCACAAGGCTATCGCTAAGACTTCGCCTTGTCGCTAAGAACTCATACCAATGATCATCACTTGTATCGCTATCACCAGGACTTATCACTATTGGTGAGACATCATACCGAAGCTCCAAAGTCACATCGAAATGTCCTACCGTCGGCAAGACTACCATCTTTCACCAAGACATCACACTGAGCCTTCATGTTATTCCGAAGCGTTCATCAGTCAGCAAGACTTACTGCTATAGCCAAGAGGTTACACTAAAGTCTCAAGTCATATTGAGCACCAAACAATAGTCGGCAAGACTTCTCTCCATCGCTAAGAGTTCTTACCGAACCCTTAGTGTTACCCCGATGCCTCCAAGATAAAGTTGTCAGTGAGACATTCATATTGGTAAGACTTCATACTGAAACATAAACCTTTCGGCCAAGTCTCCCCGATATCCGATAAACCCAACCATCGGTAAGAGATTTCCACTCGGTAGAAGGTTATAGTGAATGCCATAAGTCACAGTGACAAGTCCACTCGGCAAGACTGAAACAAGGTCTCAACGACCAGAATTGTTCAACAAGGTTTCAACTGCTAGTCGACCAGACACAAAGCATGTCACACCGACTTGGCTCTCTTAGAGGTTTCAACCTGTGGGATTGAGGCATATATTTCCAACATTTACATAGGATTGATCTTAGGTAAAAATGTTTGTCCCATTACTTGAAATGATGAAAATTAAAGAGTATAAGGATAGTGCCATTCAATTCATATCTAGTGGGAATGATAAAAACACAAGCGTTGAAAATAAAGGGACAAGTAAGGTCAGCAATAAGCAAGAAAAGATAAATATTCTTGAGGTATGTCTAGGGGATACATTGTTAAATCCCCCACAAGTTGACCCATGTTTTACTACATTGCTTATAAATAATAAACTAGTGAGGAACTGTATGATAGATTCTGGTGCTGCAATTAATATCATGCCAGTAGGTGTTATGAAAAAACTTGGCATGTGGGTGGATACCAATGGTGGTAAGTGTTATGCTATGGATAGCAGGCATGTCCCAGTAGTGGGGGTCATGAAGAATGTGGAAGTAAAATTGGCTGCTTGTCCACAAGCAACTTATAATATTGACATAACTATGATCGATACACCTCCACACTTTGGAATGCTCTTATCAAGGCAGTGGACTGCAACAGTGGGAGGGAATGTACAATTTGATCTATCCTATACTACCATACCCATAAATGGTGAAGAGGTCAAATTGTATAGAGAACCAAGGATGAACTAGATAGTAGATTTTGTTCCTCAAGATCAATTAAAATGATTTTGTGATGTGGATCTAGGGAGTTTCAGAGTAGAGCCTCCCCAACCTGAACTTGTCAATACTGATCTGATTGACAAACATGTTTCTAAAAATCAACATGGTGTGTGGAATATGTATTCCGATGGAGCATTTAGTCAGGAAGGCAATGGGGCTAGAGTATTTTTTATCTCACCTAAAGGTATGACTTTCAAATATTCATTTATGCTAACTTTTGAGTGTGCTAACAATATAGCAGAATATGAGGCCCTGTTAATTGGTTTAAATATGGCTGTTAAACATAAGATCAAACTGCTAACTATGCTGGGAGACTTTGAACTAATTTTTTCACAAGTCAAGTCAAAATATCTTGCAAAACACAAAAGGTTGAAACAATATAGGAATTTTGTATGGGATACAATCGAATTATTTGATGCTTCTCCATTGAATGAGTATACAGGTCAAAAAAGATAATGGCATATTTTTTAGCTAATATAGCCTTGAGGAGAGATGATATCACTTTGGGTGGAGTATCCCAAGTAGAATTTAAAACAAGGCCTACTATCCCTCACATTATATATATTTGGCAATTTTTCAATGATGATATTGACCTCATAAATTTTCTTCATTGCATAGATTAGTATGAGGTTCAGGAGATTGACTTCAATGCTTTTGTGGAGGAAATAGATGTAAAATAGACTGTATTTGAAAAAGAGGTCTTGCAGCCTAAAACCAACAAGCTTCCCAAAGGGTTTGTGGCATTGGAAAGAGTATATGATGGAAATGATTGATCTCTCATGAAGCAGACACCAGTCAAAAGGGAGGATATTGAAGAAATCAATCTGGGGACCAAGCTAACACCAAAAAAGGTATATATTGGAAAGAAAATAAGTCCAAAAATTAGAAGAATGTTGATTGCATTGTTGAGAAAATACAAGCATGTGTTTGCATGGTCCTATGAGGATCTCAAGGTGTATAGGGAGGACTTATTCCAACATGAGATCCCATTAAAACTAGACGTGAAACCATTCAGGCAAAAGAATAGGCCCATCAACCCAACTCTGGAACCAAAAATGTAGGAGGAACTAGAAAAACTCAGAGATGGGGGCATTATTAAGCCCATTAGACATTTAACATGGGTCTCAAACTTGGTTCCAGTAAGAAAGAAAAATGGGGATATCAGACTGTGTGTGGAATTTATGAATTTAAACATTGCTTCTCTCAAAGATAATTACCCTCTCCCTAATATGGAAGTTATATTACATAAAGTGATAGGGTGTGAGTTGTTGCCAATGATGGATGGATTTTCTGCCTATAATCAAGTCAAAGTTAAGGAGTCTGGGTAGTATAAGACAACTTTTACCACCCCATGGGGGACATATGTTTATGTGAGAATTCCATTTGGTCTCACAAATGCAGGGGCGACTTTCCAAAGGGCCATGGATGTGGCATTTGCAGATTTGATCAATGCTATAATGGTAGTGTACCAAGATGACCTTACTGCCTATTCAAAAAGGGCTAAATATCATGTAGAAAACTTGGAGAAAATATTCATCAAGGCTTTGGAATATGGTATTAGTCTTAATCCTAAAAAGTGTCACTTTGTTGTTACATAGGGTAAAATTTTAGGGCATATTTTATCAAAGGAAGGAATTAGAATAGACCCTCAAAGGGTATAAGCCATAGATAAAATTACCATTCCTAAGACTATCAAGGCCATTCAATCATTCTTTGGGTAGATTAAATTTGTCAGGAGATTCATGTCTAACTTTGTTGAGATTGTAAAACCCATATCTAAAATGCTGAAAAAAGGAGAAAAGATGGACTGGACTGCAAAGGCCTTAGAAGTATTTATATCCATCAAAAAAGCCATCAAAGAATCCCCTATTCTAAAGTCTCCTAATTTTTCAAAACCTTTTCAAATATTTTTCTTTGCTTCATTCCACACTATAGCAGCTATTATGTTACAAAAGAATGATGAGGGTCATGAGGAACCCGTGTCCCTTTTCAGCAAGTCACTGTAGGGGTCAGAGTTGAAGTATGATATAATGGAAAAGCAAGCTTTTACATTGGTCAAAGTAACAAAGGTTTTCAGACCATATCTTGTTGGAGCCAAAGTAATCGCCTATGTCCCACATGCAGCTGTGAAAGATATTTTGGTACAAACAGAGGTAACAGGGAAGACATGTAGATGGATTAATAAAATCCAAGAATTTGATATGGAGATTCAGATCACCAAGTTAGTAAGGGGACAGGGTTTGGCCAAACTAATGGTAGAGACAAACATTGAAGCGAATCAAATCTGCAATAAAGAGAGTGAAGAGAATGCAGTTGCAAGCATCAAACATACTTCTTGGTACACAAACATTATGTATTATCTCAAACACATGAAGTGCCCTGAAGGATTGAATGACAACCGCAAGAGAAATTTGAGGCTGCAAGCATCAAAGTATGTGTTCATAGAGGGTGATCTATTTTGGAAAAATAGGGATGGAATATTATTATTGTGTCTAGATGAATCACAGGCTAGACATGTCTTGAGAGAGATGCATGAAGGAGTGTGTGGAGGTCACTATTATGCCAAAATGACTGCACACAAAATTCTCAAGGCAAGCTATTATTGGCCTAATATCTTTAATGATTCCTTTTCATATGTAAGGAGGTGTGAAGCTTGCCAGAAGTTCTCAAGAAAAATGAAATATCAAGGAGCCTTGCCACTTAGACCTTTACAAGTAGAAGCCCCTTTCCATCAATGTGGAATTGATTTTATTGGGGAAATACAGGATAATTCAAGTGGGGGACATAAGTGGATATTGGTGGAAATTGATTACTTCACTAAATGGGTAGAGGCAATCCCAACAAAACAAGCAACAAGTAAGGTGGTAATAAATTTCCTAAAAAAGAACATCCTAACCAGATTTGGTACACTAGTAAGGTTGATCACAGATAATGGGATGTGTTTCAGGTCTGATGAATTTAGAAATATTTGCAACACATATGGTATTACTATTTCTTATGCTACCCCTTACCACCCACAAGCAATTGGTCAAGAAAAATCTAGTAATAAGAGTCTTCTAAAAATCATAAGAAGAATGTTAGATGGGAACAAGAAAGCATGGGACTCAAAGTTGAGAATGGTTGTGTGGGTAGACAAGATCACTGTCAAGAAGGCGATTGGAAAGTCTCCATTTGAATTGGTGTATGGAACACAAGCCCAAATTCCATTACAAAATTTGTTGCCAGTTTATAATTTTATCCTTCAAGAAGATATAGATATTCCAAAGCCAATGGAGGATAGAATGGAGTAGTTGCAGAACTTGATGAAATAAGGAGAACGGCTCACAATCAAAATATGAAGTTACAATCATAGATGAAATATCTATTTGATAAAAAAGATAAAGATAGAAAATTTGAGGAGAACAAATTGGTATTAATGTGGAATGCTAGGTGTTAGGAGAATGATAAGCATGAAAAATTTGAAGCTTTGTGGTTAGGACCCTTTGTTATCACTAGCAAAGGAGGAGAAGATTCTTATTATTTGCAGAACATGTCTAGTGAGGAGAAAGAATTGCTAGTACATGGGAAATTTCTAAAAATAATCTTTTCTTGAGGAGTACCAGAGGTTTAAGGATTGCCAGTTCATGGACAATTCTTGGAAAACCTCTTAAAATAATCTTCTTCCATGCACAGTAGTTTAGGAAATCTGAAAAGGGACTAGGACTTGTTAGTACATGGAAAATCCTAGATTTCCCTATTAAAACAATTTTTTCTTTCCATGTACAGTAGTATAGGTTCATTTCCATCCTCATCCTTATTCATCCCATCCATTCCACTTTCCTTTTCATAACATCTCAAATCATGGTCTACAACCAGAGATTCTAGAGTCTTGTAGTGATTAATAAATCACTCATCCCCAACCGGAGCCACTATTGGAACTAGAATTTTCATTCAAAATTCTAAGGTTTTTATCATGTGAAATCAAAGAAATCTCTTAGTATTTTCATAAAACTCATTTTTTTCCATCCATTAGGTCAATACAGCCTTTTATCGCCATACCGCTACCATATTGGTTGTTGTATATAGCCCTTGCATCATACCTCCTTACCATGGTCTTTTGCAAAATAACCCATGGTAGCACGATAAAAGGGATAACACTATATTCTTTTACCATTGTATAGTGGAAGGTTAAAATCTAGCCCATGGTAGAGCAGTGTAATAATCAGTATTAATAAGGGGGACTATTATACCGCAAAGGATTAGAATGCAGCCCACAGCAGAGTGGTATAGTAAGGAATAGTGATAACAATAGGAACCGCTATACCACGGAGGGTTATAACATAGACCGCGGTAGAGTGGTATACAAAACAAAGCACTAAGGAGACACCGTGATATCGTAAGGAAGACCAAGGGGATATGTGGTAGAGCAGTATGATAAGACAGGGTAATACTATGTACCGTGCTACCATGGGAAGATAAAAGGTAATGCGAGGTAACATGGTAATCAGCAGTTGGATCATTTAATGGAGGCCAGTCACATCAATCAGTTTCGAAATATGAAATTGAGTTCAATATGAAGGATTTGAATGATGAAGAATTTATGATTTGAGAATTAATGTGGTATGATGTGAAAATAAATAAGGCAGATTCAAATTTTTTTTGTTAATGGTAGCAAAAGCTAGATGCAGGTGAGCTCAAGGTGCAAAAGTGAAAGGAGTCCTTTAGGGAAAGTTGTATTATGGGTAAGCTTACTACTCATTGAATTTTTAACAATGGCGCCAAAAAAGGTAGAAGTAGGAGCTAAGAAAGAAGAAAAACCTAAGAAAACTTCTTTGCAATCGCCATTACTTGCAT
The DNA here is from genome assembly GCA_007258455.2 of Sequoia sempervirens. Taxonomy (NCBI): domain Eukaryota; kingdom Viridiplantae; phylum Streptophyta; class Pinopsida; order Cupressales; family Cupressaceae; genus Sequoia; species Sequoia sempervirens. Next base: position 1,070,884,446 of record VDFB02281492.1, on the reverse strand, counting down.
TGTTACCTGGTTCAGTCAATAAGGGTCCAAAAAAGGTCTTCAGGGATCCTATTACTCCTCAGTCCGGGTGGAATTTATACTGGTATTTCTATAGGAATAGAAATGAGATGGTCCCGAAATCAAACACATGGACTCTTGACTTAGCCAAATTGATAGTTTTGAATGTCTTCATCGATATTGAACTAATTAAATCCATGTCCAATAGATACCATTCCCTAACAAAGACTGGAAGGCTCCTAGATGGTGGACGTTTAGTGGATGCTTCAAGGGAAGCCATTATTGAGTGTTTTAACCTGAACAAACAAGCTATTGCAAAAGTTGATTTGGGGAAATTAGAGCAAGAATAAAAAAGGTTAAGGAGAACTTATAGGAGTGATGATCTCCCCTGCACATGAAGAGGGGTGATAACAACAGAGTACTTCCCATCCCTTCCTCAAAAGCATAACCTTTTCTAGTGTCTAATTTTCAATTTTATTTCAAGAATAAATATCATGCATTATGTCAAATTCTTGGAGTAGATGCAAAAGACAACATGTCAATAGGGTTGATGAGGATGGCTATGATCATTCAGCATTTGGAATCAAATGTTGAATTTTATTTTACTTCTGTAGTTGAAGAACAAATTCATGAAGGCTTGTTGCAAGTTAGAGAGGCTAAACCTCCTATGTCTTTCAAGAAATATTCTTTATTATGTCATTTGATTTTGTATCAAAATGAAACAAAATTGACCAGGAGGATGAAACTATGTACACAAGAAAATGGATTTAAACTCCCTATACAAAATTGGTGCTATATTTGGGATAGTAGGTGCAATGAAAATGATTTTTTTGTGTTTAGAGATGATTTTATAGTCAAACTAATTGCTGCCCTTGGTTTTCCAACTCCAGGGTTACCTAAGTCTTTGATGAGTGTGATAATTATGCTGATTGGTTCCTAATGCCACAACATACTATCATTAGGGTGTACAGTTGTGAGTAGGCACCACACATTTTGCTAAAATTTGTGCCTACAAGAATTTTATTTTTGGAATTTATGTGGCTGATGCTTTGGATGGAGCATGATTTAATGAGGAATCATAGAAAAGGCACATTCTTCCCCGATTTAATAGTATTTGAACAGTTGTTTGTTGGATTAGACATGCTAGAGGAGCTGCAAATATTCATGAGGGTAAATTGTCCCATCAAGTTCGGGAAAGTAAGAGTATGTGACCTAGAGGGCTACATTAATATGGTCAAAAGGACTTTACTTACAAAAAAGGCCATATTCCATGCCTTTGATCCTGAAGAGGATGTGATAAGAAATTTGGTATACTTTGATGATGTGTTTTAGAGTAGAAAGAAATGGTTAATGATGATGAAATGGGAGGGGAAGAATAGGGAAAAGAACAAGAGCTTCAAGGGGTTCTATGCTGATGAACCTGATCTTTTAAAAAGGATGCAGTCGATCCTTGGAAAATTTGATGAATTATATAATATGGCCCAAGATGAAGGGTTGGTTCCACTTCCTGCACCCCAACAACCTTCACAAGAGGCATTCACATCTCGTACACCACCCCCCATCACTCATACATCCTTCTCCTCCATCTCCTACACATGAACCCCATACCAAGAAGCAAAGAATTGAGTCATTATTTGATTATGGCTTGAGTGATGATGAACAGGAGGCAGTAGTAACTCTAACTGAGATGAAATAAGTAGTAGAGAAGCAAAAATTTCTAGAGCCTCATGATCCAAAGATCAGAATATCAAAGGAGGTTGCTAATGAAATACAGGATGATGAAAGAATAATTGCCTCTCTACGGTTCATGAAGGATGATAACCTCATTCATAAAAGGGAATTCAAATATTTTGGATCAAAATGAAAATAAAACAGTTTGATGACAAGTTAAAGATTAACCTCATTGGAGTTGATAATTCAAAACAAGCTAAAGTTCAAGCTCAAACACTAGCAGAATTAGATATTGACAATATCAATGTTACCCCCAAGAAGAAAGGGAGTTGGTGTTGAGAGTAACATGCTAATCATACTGGGGATGGAACTCTCAAAGGTGTTTCTATTGGATCATATTAGAGCTTAGGATGATCCAATGTTGATTGCAGAATTTGACTCAGAAGGAGTTTTAGGAACAAGCTACAATCCTACCACCCAGACCCTTTCCTTGTGGACAAAACAAAAGAGCAAGAGAAAGCCTGGGCTTCTAGATGTGGTACAAGAGATGAGAGGGTCTTCCATGGTGAGGACGATGAAAGATACAACTCCAATAGAAGTTGCAACCATAACAATACATTCAACTATGTTTATAAAAGATGTGGTGGAAAACATGGAGAATAAAATAACTAAGTATGAGGAAAGATTCAAGTTGTCAAATGATGAAATAAATAAGTTATTTATTGAAAATGTCAAATTGATGCAACAATTACCGCAAGCTTCTGATGTGAAGCGAAATGAAATAATTGTTTATCACCCACCTGCTCAAGCTGAGGACCCGCAGATTCAATAAATGAAAGAAGAGATTGAAAATTTGAAGAAACATAGTATGGATGATGTCAAGCATCACATTCTGGATACCTTGAAAGAAATATTGAAGCACATAATTGAAGTATTGAAAGAAAAGATAATTGGGGTACATGAAGGTTTCAACCAACTAATGAAAGCCTTGGAACAAATAAGTGCTAATTCTCTTATCTTAGAGGAATTTTAGAAAAGGTGGCAACCCACTTACCATTTTCTAGCTACTTTGTGCAAAGCAACACAAAGGGATCTAGATGCCCCTCTAAGACTCAAGCCTACTTAGGAGATGGTGAAGGGAGTGATTGAGGAGCACAAGTATGTAATTGACATGAAGAAGAAAGTTGAGAGTAGGAGTGCATTTGACTCAATCAAACACAACTTCAGCCCTTTAATCATTAAAGGTGATGTTCAATTGAAAGATATGGATGAATGGAAAAATAAGTTTGATCAAATGGTTCCTCAATGCTTGACACACATACAGAGTAATGGTGATATCAGTCTTGATAGGTTTCAATATTTGCTTGATGGGATTATAATGTTGGACAATTGATACACAAAATTTGTTGTGGATGTCAGAAACTTGCTCAATAATAGATGGAGAAGCCACCTTATGAATTTCGCTGCTGCACGAGGATTCAAGTGGTTGAATGATTTGACAATAAGTAAATGGTGGGAAAAGTATCTGAGTTCAAATGAAGATTAACCATCATAAAGAATAATTCATCATAAAGTAAAGGCCTTGCACAAGTCTTCAATGACCACGAGCTTTTACTCGAGGATTAACAGATTTGCACATGTTACTTGTCATTTTAGTTACATTTTATCTTGTAATTATGTTTTATTATTAAAATTCACGTCCTTTGGTCTGAAGCTTGTTGCCTCTTGTATAAGTAAGAGAGACCAAGACCATAAGGAATCATTAGGAGAGTATAGTAGATATAAGAGAAAAATAATAAGCGAATAGGGATAGCTACAATGTTTACATCACAAGAGACCAAGATGCATGTGTAAATTTTGAAGAAGTTAATGAGAAATCTTTCATTTGGTGGCTTTTTGCTGGTATCAATTGTTTGTTGAATTAATTGAATATATTATTAGATTGTCTCCATATTTGATATTTGTCTATTATTTAAATTGATATATCAAGTATATACTGAATTTATCAATGCACATTTGTTGTATTTGTGTGGCATGATTGATTGGTTCTTTCAAGCAAAGATTAAACCCTCTTTGTCATTCACAGTAATCTAGAAGTATCATTTCAATTATTAAGAAGAATCTGATCATTACATGCTTTCCTATTTATACAAGATATAAACATAAAAGTGCCAAACAACTAGAATTATTGCCAGACACAAGCCACTCATCTTAGATTCTCACTTGAATCCATATACCCAACAGGGCACTGGTCTCATATATTTTATAATTTATTTTCATCCATTTTATTTTTTACATCTGTTAACTGAACATATTGATTTTTACATTTAGATTCTTTATACAATCTATACTAAACTAGGATTTCATTTATCCACTCCCAATTTCTATTGTGGATAGATTGCTTAGGGAGAAACACATAGTTCAAATTTGTTCCATTCACATAGGTACACCTGCCTAGGTCTGGCAGAACCTAAAGAGTAGAAGGTTCAAATTCATTATTTGGCCTTGTACATTAGCCAAAAACGTATCAAGAGCTTGGAAACCTCTTGTGGTTTCAAACCATCATTTTTGAGACCTAACAAGCCTTGCTAAATTTCTCACCACTGACAGTAAAGATTTGACCAAGAAAAAAATTAGTTAGTATTTATTGAGAACTTTGTAGAAGATTCCCCACTTATTAAAGAATATTTCTGTACGATTTTTCCAAGATTTGTCAACAAAATATTCCCATAGATTCACCATTTTTACCCCTAGGAGAATATTTTGGTGTGTTATCAAATATATCGGCAGTTGACATCATCCTTTTGGCACTAATGCCATCTTTTCGTCTAGGTCTACTAAAGTTATCATTTTACTAGCTAACATCATAAAATAATTATCTAACCTCAATAATCCATCTTTTAACATCATCAAACCATATTTTTGTGTTAGCAAGTAGACCCTCAATCAACCTCCCCCCCGCCTCTTCATTTGTAATTTAGTTTTTGAAGGTCAACTTCATAGGCTTATAACTCAGGCTTACAACCTCCTTTTTGCAAGATTTTTTTTATTTGGGATAGAATTTCATGATCTTCACAATGGTATAATTGGTTTTTTGTTTTTTGGTGAATGGTTATTATAGGGTTTTCATATTATCATAGGTTTTTTTGAACCATTCTCATTTTGATAACTTTCAAGGTTTCATTCTCACTCCTACTCTAACATTTTTTTGTGCAGTTTTAAAAAAAAGTTGTATATTTTTTATTATAATTTATATTTGTGATTAGATTGATTTCATTCTATATAAAATTTGTACTTTGATTTTGTGACAAAAATTGGCATTTGCATGCACTAAGATCAAGTCCACTTCATTTTTATGGAAGTGACACGCGTAGTCAAACTAATTATAAAGTACAAGATCATATATTGTTTGGGGGATATTCTTCATTGATTAATTTGGGGGGTGGGTAATATTGTGGTAGTTGGTTGCTTTCTTTTCTTTTTGTGTGCTCATGCATTGGAGAAATATCAAATTGAACTCATAAATTCATATAATTATGCTTCATGGGGAAAATTAGTATGAAATTATCTCATGGGAAATGGTTATCTAGGCTATCTAAACAAAAAAAATTCTAATCCTATTGGTGCTAGATAAAAGGAATGATGGGAGATTGATCATGAGAAAAGACATGGATGCATATGTTTATTAATCTCTTTTGTTTTAAAATTTCATATTGAATAATGAAAACCAACTAGGTAGGATTAGGATAATTTTGAAAAAAATTATGGTAAAAATGATAATATTAGTGATATCAAATTGATAATGATTTGATGAATCTTGATCCTATAGTTTTTGACCAAATCCAAGACTACATTGTTAGAGTAAAGGTTTTAACTTAATTATGTTAATTAAGTTACCTTTATTCTCCTCTTAAGATTTCACTTTATGCACATATATTAGTCATTTAATAATTAATATTAATTATTAAATGCACTCACCTTAGGGTTAGGTTTTCCTTTCGGTGTTGATCTCCTTTTATAAGGATTGACCTCTTGTATTCTATTTTATTATTCTGATAATAGATCTCTGATATTACAAAGCTTAAAACCCTCTCTTGCTTTTTTTTCCATTCTCTTCCATGTGACAGGTATCTCTTGCATGCAGGTATTCTTGGGCTCTGAAGTTGGATCTGACAACTTCTACATGGTATCAGAGTAGATCTACTGCAGCCTGTTCTTGTTTTGAAAATTTTGGAGCTACGAGGGTTTGATCAAGCTTTCATAGTTTTTCAGGTTGATTTTTTGTGGATCTGGGTAGCTCCATTTTTTGGGTGCATTTTGGGCCCAAACGGACCTCGCCGTTGGATTCGCAACACCTGAAAACCTATATTTTCATATAAGGCAAGCCTAGTTTGGCTACTGTTGATCCGGGAGGCAAATTTTTTTTACCCAGGGGCCATACGGCCCCCAGGCACGCAGTTTGAGGTGAAAAATTGTGAAAAATTCAAAAAAAAAAAAAAGAAAACTTTTATTATTTTTTTGGGCGCTTACAGTTTAAAAAGTGGCCGCCACCCACCCGCCACCCGGCGGCCACCCTTCCTCCGCCCGCGAGCTGCTGGGTCACAATCGCCACCGGCGGTCTTTGTTTCCGCGCCACCGCTAAGGAGATAGCCTCCGCGGGCTTTGAAGAATGACCTCTGGTCACATGAGCGACCAACGCTCACAGCTCTGCCCAGCCCCCGTCTGTGCTAATTGTGTGCTCACCGCCCATGTGAACGGGCCGGCCGGCGGTAACCGCCAGTCTTCCAGCCCCTAGCTACCGGTCGTATTGAAGACCGAGGGCTTAACCAATGCCCAGCCCCTGGTCGCTGAGACGACCAGGGGCCGATTTTTTTTTAGCCCCCAGGGCTCTGGAGGCCTTATTGAGCATTTTCAAGAGACTTTCAGTAAATCGGGTGTAAAATGGGCATACGATCTCCATTTTTTTCAAACAAGATACCGTTGGAAAGCTGATTTTGGTTCCATTCTAATGGATTAGGTTTGATTTCCTGGTTTTTCTGTTTTGATGCTGTTTTGCTCAGTCTAAGTCAGAACTTGTTTTTTGCACTCCTGGAGCCATATCTTTTGCATACGGACTCCATTTTTCGCAAACGAATAGGCGTTGGAAAGGTGTTTCTGTGCTCTTTCCAGATATATCATTTATTTTTCCAGAATCTTCCCCAGGTACTTTTTATTCAATTTTTTGTGTTTTAACACATCTATCAATTACTTGGACTTTTTGGCACCTGGAAATGATTTGTTTGCATGGGATGGCATATGTTGATCTAGTTTATCAGTATTGAGGTCAGTTAGTCTCATATTTTTGTAATTTGAAGAGTTATCATGGGTTTTTCTACTCACCCTTTAGTTGTTTTTCTAGAACGAGGTAATTATGAGTCATGGGCAAAGGGCATACTTACACACTATAGGTGGCTTAATATTTTTCCTTATTTGTATGATCTCATACCTAAACCAGCAACTTCAAAGGGAAAACTAGCTTGGGATATCATTAGAAATCACATAGTAGGACTTATACGGTCTAGTGTTGATGATGACACTGTGTGGGCTATATCAGGCATTGCTTGTCCTCACTCACTTTGGACACGTCTCTGGGAGATCTATGGAGACCCCAGTCTTTCTCCATTCCTAGAGGATCCTGCTTTAGATTGTCTTGTACCCATTGGTTGGAGAGAGAACACACCTTTTGATCATGATAATTTAGAGGAGCTTCAGTATTTAGACACCCTTACATATTCTGATGAATTAGAGGATTGTCTCACAGTTCCTACTCTTCAGACTGAGATTATACTTGTATCAGCATCTTCTCCTATTGTTCTTGATCAGTTTGATATTGCCTCTTCTTTGGCTCCTATTGATTCAGCTAAGCAGGACATCATACATCTTTCAGACATGGCTACTTGGGATTCTTATCTTGCAGGCATTTCGTCTTTGTTTGTAGAGTCCTATATTGCAGATCTGGAGGATTACTTTGAGGATTTTCAGCTCCTCTTTGTTGATAGCCATATTCCAGCTGTTAGCCCACCATCATCTGTGCATTCAGAGGTTGCAGTTTTTGAGTCTTCAGTTCAGTTTGGATTTGACATCTTTTGTTTCAGTTCAGACAGAGAGATTCTTCAGCATCCTATTATGGCACACATCTTGAGACAGATTGATTCTTCTCTCTTCATAGGGTTTCTTCATCTTCGTCCTTTGGATCCATTTCTTCCCAAGGGGAGGAATATTATATGCCACTTCAGGATCTCTTTTTGGATTCTACCTCAGGCATCCATATGTGCGACATGAGTTTCTTCATTGTGGGGGGGCCTTCTAGTCTCTTTCTTTTTCTCCTATGGAGACCATTGTAAATGTACTTATATGATAGAAGTTGTCTATGGGGGGTCTTATGTTATCCACCTCCTATCCTTCTGTTATTAGTGCATTTATTTCTTTCATCTCTTTTTGGAGTAGAGTTTTTCCCATGAGGTTTTCTCTATTTCTCCACTTTACAGAGATTTGGTTGTAATTGGGTACCTGATCAAGCCTTGTTGCCAAGACCCAAGTTTACTTTCTTGCATTGTAGTTACCTTTGCTTTCTTGCACATGTTTGTAGCTGCACTTTTGCTCATCTTAAGGGGGGGTGTTAGAGTAAAGGTTTTAACTTAATTATGTTAATTAAGTTACCTTTATTCTCCTCTTAAGATTTCACTTTATGCGCATATATTAGTCATTTAATAATTAATATTAATTATTAAATGCACTCACCTTAGGGTTAGGTTTTCCTTTCGGTGTTGATCTCCTTTTATAAGGATTGATCTCTTGCATTCTATTTTATTGTTCTGATAATATATCTATGATATTATAGAGCTTAAAACCCTCTCTTGCTTTTTTTTCCATTCTCTTCCACGTGACAAGTATCTCTTGCATGCAGGTGTTCTTGGGCTCTGAAGTTGGATCTGACAACTTCTACATACATCTCCAAGATTAAGAAAATAAGAACATAGATAAAATATTGTAATATTGATAAGGAGGATTTACAATTGATTCTAATGTGTTATCCAAGCTTGGTCTTGAGTATTCAGTATTTTTTTATGGATTTCATACCATCGCCTTTCTATGGGAGTGCATATTTTGATCCTAAGTTTGATGACTTTGTAAATATCCTAATCTAAGAGGAAGAAAAGTAAGGTTCATTTTGGAGCATGTTAGTGTAGATTTGAACTCACCATTGAGTTTAGAGGGTCTAATAAAGTCATTTTTTCCTTTTTTCATCTAAATCAAACATTTAAGGCTAGATCTACAAGGGTTTGAAGTTGGGAGGTGGTTACCAAATCCAAAACGTAGATGTAATTTTGATGCATTTGGGCCAAAAAAAATTCTTCCATTGTGTCTAAAAGGCCCAAGAACCCTAAGATCAACTATCAAATCAACAAAATTAGAGACTTTTGTACTAGACCCTCAAGGAATTTTTTGGCCCCTCTACCACATGGTCATGCATATGATTGTATGTATGCTGATGTCACTCATTTGGTGTTGTACGTTGGGTGGTACAAAATAAAATTAAATATATATATATATATATTTAGATTTTAGTTAAGAGAAAAATTATTATTTATTATTTACTAGTCATGTTGATGGTGTTTTTTGCACAACAACAACTCAGACAGAATATAGTATCCTATCTCTCTTGAAAGGTAGATCTCTATTAGCAAGCCTCGAGAGATAACCCCAAGGTCTCTAATGTCGGGTCTTGAAAATGCATAAACAACTCAGTGATAAATGTGAAAATGTTGGTAATCACAAGGGGCCTTACAAGTGAACAATGTTGGAAGCATACTTTCATCAGATGCAACAATATGGTGATGCTTTTAATCCTAAAACTAACCCAGATTCAAAGAAAATATCAAAAGAGAAAGGGTTGAAAGAGATTTTATTCTAAACTGACTCCTAAGATCAATCACAATAATGATGAATGCTGCAAATGGATAGATCTCCAATAAAACCAATCTCTGTTTGATCAAGGACAAGCCTACAACTCCACAGAAACAGTGCAATATTTTGAGGAAATTGAAGATTTTCAGATTTTGAATATTCATTCACATACCCAATAACTGCACAATGTAAACAAGCATCCACAATTGAGCTTAGCACAAAATAAATCCCAGACTAACTTTACATAGCAAATTACAATCAGCAAATTGCTAAAAGTATGGACCGGAGATCGATCAACATCATTAACATTTCACCATCATTGCAAAAGAACTGAAATCTAACACCTAACATTGAGAATTGAGAACAAGAAACCATAAACTATCAAAGTGTAACACAAAGCTTGCCAAATCAACAATCCAATTGCATTAACTTCTCCAACATTACATAACAATTTCCAGTCTCTTTCCTCTCCTACAGCTACTATCTTGCATAATCTAACTCCTAACTTAGCCAATTCTAGCTTCTAATCAACTCTTCTAACCTAGTCTCACCCCCTTACAAATGAGAAGGCATTGGCCTTTTATAGAAAATTACATTTTTAATCAATGGCTAGGATTTAGTTCATCCAATGGCTGCAATTGCACTTCTAGAAGCATCAAGATGTTACATTTAGTTTGGGAGCTCATGGTACATCATCATCCAATTGCATAAAAGCAGTTACATCATGGAACAATGAGAAAGCAATATTATGCCAGCTTGTCATTAATGGAAATTCTGATTGGATGATGAAATCAACTTCACATGTCTTCCAGAAACTCCTTCCAGATGTAGACAGTTTGGGCACGAATTCTCATGCAAGTTCCACTTTTAAAATTTGAATTAAACTATTCCATATTTCCCTTTTGGCATGAATCCATATGCAAGTTCCCCTTTTGATATTTATTTAATCTTGAAAAATAGATATCATCATTAGTATCTCACATGTTAAAAAATCCAATCCAAATTAAACTTGAATAAAATTTTGGCCTTTTAATACATTTTTTAATGGGAACTTTCCATTTTCGAATTTTTTTCCATTTTTGGAAATTTTCTATCCATCTTAAGAATTTTATTTTCAGGAACATTTTAAAATTTCAAGGAAAAAGTTTCCATTAAATTGGAAGAAAAAATAATTTTTTTTTCCATTTTTGGAAATTTTCAGGTTTTTTAGGGGTCTCGGGATTTTGAGGGGGTCCAGGAATTTTCTGGAAAATCCTGAGGGAACGGATTTTCTTGGATTTCCTACAGGATTGAAATCCCCTAAACCTCATAACTTTTTTTCTAGAAGGAATTTTCAAAAAGTTCAAAAAGCAACCCTACCTAATTTTTCGTCTTTTATCCATAGTTGCAAAAAATATTTACATATAACATTGAAAATTCACATCAAAATCCCCATTTTCGAATTCCAAGACAAGCAAATTTCCCCTAGAGCCTCAAAATATTGTCCTCATCAAACCCAGTCTAGATTTAATCCCAAAATAATCTCCCAAGAAGAGAAAAACCAAAATTTGACCAAGCCAAGAGGCATAGGTGCAAAAGAAAAAAAGAAAAGAAAAAGAGGGTCCCTGCCTCTGGTGGGGCGTGTGCGAAAATTGCACAAGTCATACAACCTATGTAGAGCTACACAAAATTTATGTCACAATAACATATAGAGGCACCCTACAAGCACCACGTGGCATCCCTACAAATGGCCACATAGGTAGAGGCCCCACCATTGGCCTTACTAAATTTCTCACCATCGATAGTAAAGATTTGACCAAGAAAAAAATCAGTTAGTATTTATTGATAACTTTGTAGAAGATTCCCCATTTATCAAAGAATATTTTGGTATGATTTGTCAAATATTTATCAACAAAATATTCCCATACATTCACCATTTTTTCCCCTAAGAGAATATTTTGGTGTGTTATCAAATATATCAGGAGTTGACATCGTCCTTTTGGCACTAATATCATCTTTTCATCTAGGTCTACTAAAGTTATCATTTTGTTAGCTAACATCATAAAATAACTATCTAACCTCAATAATCCATCTTTTAACATCATCAAACCATATTTTTGTGTTAGCAAGTAGACCCTCAATCAACCTCGCCCCCCCCTCTTCATTCATAATTTATTTTTTGAAGGTTAACTTCATAGGCTCATAACGAAGGCTTAGAACCTCCTTTTTGCAAGATTTTTTTTATTTGGGATACAATTTCATGCTCTTCACAATGGTATAATTTGTTTTTTTTGTTTTTGGTGAATGGTTATTATAGGGTTTTCATATTATCATAGGTTTTATTGAATCATTCTCATTTTGATAACTTTAAAGGTTTCATTCTCACTCCTACTCTAACATTTTTTGGTGTAGTTTTAAAAAAAATTGTATAATTTTTATTATAATTTATATTTGTGTGATTAGATTGATTCCATTCTATATAAAATTTGTACTTTTATTTTGTGACAAAAATTGACATCTGCATGCACTAAGATCAAGTCCACTTCATTTTTATGGAAGTGGCACATGTAATCAAACTAATTATAAAGTGCAAAATCATATATTGTTTGGGGGATATTCTTCATTGATTAATTTGGGGGGTGGGTAATATTGTGGTATTTGGTTGCTTTCTTTCTTTTTGTGTGTTCATGCATTGGAGAAATATCAAATTGAACTCATAAATTCATATAATTATGCTTCATGGAGAAAAATAGTATGAAATTATCTCATGGGAAATGGTTATCTAGGCTATCTAAAGGAAACAATTTTTGAACCTATTGTTTCTAGATAAAAGGCGTGATGGGATATTGATCATGAGAAAACATGTGAATGCATATGTTTATTAATCTCTTTTGATTTAAAATTTCATATTGAATCATGAAAAAAACTGAGGCTTATGATAGTTTTGAAAAATTATATAGTAAAAATGATAAAATTAGGGGATATCATATTGATAATGATTTGATGAATCTTGATAGTAAATTTTTTCACCAAATCCAATACTACATCTCCAAGATTAAGAAACTAAGAACATAGCTAAAATATTGTAATATTGATGAGGATTTACAATTGATTCTAATGTGTTATCCAAGCTTGGTCTTGAATATTCAATATTTTTTTATGGATTTTATGCCATCACCTATCTATGGGAGCACATATTTTGATCCTAATTTTGATGAATTTGTAAATTTCCTAATCCAAGAGGAAGCAAAGTTGGGTCTAATCAATTCTTCTAATATGCGAGAATTGGTGGCTAGTGAGTCTAAGGTACAAAAATAATCAAGGAATCCTATAAGAAGCAAAAGAAGAAAATGTACAAGATAAAAAACGATTCAAAATCTTCTCCCTCTCAAGGGGGATCATCTAAGAAGGAGAATTTCCTAAGTGTACATATTTCAAGAAAATGGGGTATGATGAACATCAATGTTGTGGTAATGGAAAAATTATCCCTCTACATTTTCGCCCTTTTTTGGGCCCTCCATGTTAAATTGAACTTAATGTTGCCTTGATTTAGTGTTGTAATGTATTTAACACATTCACATTAGGTCTTGGGCCCTCATAAACTAAATGGACTTAGTTGTGCCTTATTTAAGGTGTTGTAAAGTCTATCCTAATACTTTCACACTAGTCTAGGGTTTTCATTATTAATTGGGCTTCTTTGTGCCTTATTTGGCCTTCTTTTTTATCCACACGCCTTAATTAGTGAATCTCTCTAAGGATAATCCTGACATAAACCAACATCCAATCATAATTCAAGTGTTTTTGGATCGTATGGCCAAGGGACTCATACACCACCTTGGGCATATGGGTCCCAACTAAGTTTCAAGGCCTCGATCTAGATTTCACATGAATCTAAACATTTCTTGAAAAGTGTGTCCCAAGCTTAGCCTAATGGGACTCATACACCACTTCTAGCGTACAAGTCTCACTTAGCTTAGACCTAATTTAAATTCAAAATTTTTGTGGGATTTTATTCTCCTAGATCTGATGTTGGCTTGTAGTGTTGTAATTTTGGGAAATCTTGCATAAACAAGTATAAATACAAGGTTATTTTACATAATTTCTCCTAATAAGAAATCTAGCAATTTTCATGAGCAAGTGTGACATAAGCATCCAAGCATTCTAGCACTTACAAGAGCATTCAAGAGTTGATTATCAAGAATTTTGGAGCATTATTCAAGTATCAAGCATCATGTTGAAGTCATCATGCATCATGTTTTTTTTTAGCTAACATTTGTGATGCAGGGTTTATGATTCAAGCAAGCATTCAATTCAAGATCTAATATGTTCAAGGAAGAGTCAAGATCCACATTCATGCTAGCCATCTCATACATGTTTGCAACACTTTATTTCTAGGGTTTGATGAGTTGTAACATATCATTTTGTTCATTCATCATTCCTCCTTTCCATTTGATTTCATTTCAAGGTTTGACTACCCAAATGGGGTTTGACCAAGGAAAACCCCTTTCCACTAACAAAACAACATTTTCCACTCTCTTTAGTGTGTGATTTGTAGATCTAGATTAAAGGAACACCAAAGAGCACAATTAGAAAGAAGTTGTCAAGTGTTCAAAGTTGTCAAAGTTATCACCTTGTTTACAAGATCACTAAAAGTTATCTATAGAGTAGAATTTGACAATTTAGATCTAGAAATCAGGTTGAGAAGATAAAGCAGAGATAAAAGGGTAGATTCAATCTTGATTCTCTAAAAAATCCTAGCAAGACTAATACACCACTTCTAGTGTATGAGTCCCAGTGTAGCCACTTTTCCTAATTTTTGGAGATCCAGACTTGTCATCACCAGATTCTTGTTTCAACCCAGAAACCCTAATCTGGGACTAATATGCCCAACCTAGAGTATGAGTCCTATTATGCCTTAAATTCAAAATTTTCAACATTTCAAAGCTGATTATGAGTTGCTATAGTTTTCCAAGTGCACCTCTCTAATTTTCTAGTTTATTATTATGTTTTGTATTCATTTCTAGGTCATTTATTGTATTCTTGCATATCATTGAGTTTCATAATTAGATCTTGTATGTTACTAGTCTTTCCAAGCCCTAGATTGGTGGTGAACCCTTCTTTAGTCATTAATCATACCCTAGTACATCCCTATTGTAGATCTCTTTCCCCTTTCCATACTTGGATTGAGATCTCTAGGGTTTCCTTGAGTGAAACAAGAGTGAAATAGGAGGAACCATACCCCTTGTGCTCCATTTCCTAAAAGATAGAGCCCCCCTTTTTCTATTGTTTCATTTTGGTGAACCTGCATTTAGAACATCCTATTTCTGATTTGGAGTGCATTATAATCATAGATCTAGCTTACATTAACATTGCATTAGTTAATTGGAATCTAGGGTTTCTAAATATTAAGTGCATATAAGTTGCATTTTTAATCTTGCATCATTGCAATTGATTTAAAATATGTATTTGCACTTATTCTAGACATCATCCAAACCATAAAACATAACATTTACACAAAATTTGGTGAAAACGGTGCAAAAACCCTAATCTAAAACTCATTCGCCCCTCTAGGAAATTTAGTCCCAATACAAGTGGTTTTGCCTATTTTTTTGGTATTTTGTGGTGATTTTTATTCAATATTCAAATCCTTGAAAACCCTAATTGGGACTCATACACCCCTCTAGGCGATTTAGTCTCATTTCAGATTTTAAACTGCATTTTCCAACATTGGAAACTTTGTTTCTATGTTTTTGTTTGTTGTTGTTAGTTATCTTTTTCAGTTTGCAAAATTTTTGTTACATTCATTTCATTGCATCTAGCTTAATTTCATTTGAATTGGAATTAGAGAATAGCATTTATCTTGTGTTCATTGCATTCATATATTACCCCTTGCATGAGCTTTTCAACTTGGTGTCCTATTGCTAATACTATAGTGAGATGAAGTTTGAGACTCATGTCATCCCATGATAGCACAAGATTCATCATGGATCTTGGGATATCTAGCTCTTTCACTACTAGTGTTGACACTAGCTCACTAGGTATGGACCATACCCTTAACAACTCTTTTCCTTCATAGGGTGTGACAAACGTTGAGACAATGGTTGCTAGTATTCCACAAGAAAACATAATCCAAATTCATGAACACTTAGCAAACCTACAAAATCAAATAAGTACTGAAAACATTTCAACTACCGCTATCCCTACCATAGATAACATACATCGCATGATTGAAAGTGAAGATGAAGTTGACCTTGTGTGTAACATACTTTAGATTTTTGGAAAACATCTTACCTCAACCACTAGTTATGCTTTACCTTCGAACAGTGTCCAAATCCAAGGAGGAATTAAAATTCCTCCTCCCACAACCATTACCTCTGTTCCTACCTATACCAACCCTCAAGTTACAACAACAATGCAACCTACTACTAATTTGATTCCTTCCTTGGGTATTTATGCTAGCATTCATAGTACCTTTGTGGCATCACACATCATATCTCCTACCACTTTACCTCCTATAATCATCTCATTCACATGTCCCTTGAACACATACACATCTCCACCTTATTCACCTCCATCTCAAAATGCAAACAATTATCCTCTCATAAATCAACTTTTCAAACTATTTCATCCCTATAAAAACAAGTTTCTACTATAAAACAAAATCAAAATGGCCAACCTACATACTATGTCAAAAGCAATCCCTTATCCTTGGAGATATTGAAAACATCAATGCCACAAGGTATAGAGGTGCCTAGATTCAAGAAGTATGGGGGAAAAGGAGATCCTTCAAGCCATGTTTCCGCTTATACCGCCCTATGTAGTGACTTTATTCTTGAGGATAAGCTCTTGGCTAATTTTTTCCCTAGATCCTTGAAGGATACTGCCTTAGAATGGATTTCTTCATTATCGAAAAAATCAATTCATTCATTCAGTGAGATTTTTGAGGCATTTATAAACCATTTCCAAGTACATATGGCCCCTAAGATGACCCTAGCTGATTTGATGGGATGTAATAAAAAAGATGATGAAAAGGTTACTAACTTTATTTCACGCTACCAATCCCTTTATTCCCAAATCAATGTAAAGATTCTTGACCCTCACCTTCAAATGATGTTCATTGAGAACTTACAAAAGATACAAGATAATCTTACCATGATGAAGGTCCCCTCCTTTGTGCACTTGTGTACTTCCCTTTGTGATTATCATAATTTGGTTAGTAGTCATGACACAAAACCCACCTCTAGCCAACCTGAAAAGTTTGAATCCACAAACCAAAACAACTATCAACCTTTTAGAAAATAGAATAAGTGATTTCTTTAACTTAATCCCCCTCAAAAAATGACTCAAGATTTTGATACCCAAGTGGCCGCTATAAGGAAAACAACTCCTTTCACATTTGGGCATCCGGCCAGGAAATTCACTCCTCTACCTAATACCTTCCATAACACAATGTCACAAATTCTAGAATAGAAAATGATCACCTTATCTCCCATTAAAATTCCTAATCCTAATAAGCCTCTAACTTCGAACTTTAGATTGAATGCTTATTTCCATTATCACCAACAAAATGGACATTTCATAGAGCATATTAAGCATCTTAAACATCTTGTGCAAGACCTCATTGATTCCAGTCGACTTTCAATTGGAAGTGTTAATGATCAAGGAAATAAGTTTGTTTCCCCTCCTAACCAAAACTTAAAAATCTTTACTAACTCCATTCCAAATCATAATATTTTATTTTTCAAAGCTAGTGAAACTGTAAAGAATGGTGTGATGAATGTTGGCACAGATGATGAAAACATGGATACTGATAAACAAGATTCTATAGAACAAAATCCTATTAATGGTTTGGTTGCTTTGGTTGAAACTCAACATCATAAGGGTCGAACTAAAAATCTTCTTTACATTTCTTTCTCCTCACAAGATATACTTAAACATGAACCTAATGGTCCTCTTTACATAGCTGACGGGATTAGTGACAAGCCCACTAATGGGATATTAATTGATCTCGTTTGTGGAGAGAATGTGATCACTGAGGAATTCCTACTCGTGCATGAACTCTATCATTCAAACATATGATAAACCAAAATCATGGATAAATACACATAATGGTTTCAATTTCTCTATAATGGGATCAATCACCTTACCTTTACAAATAGGACCAAAAATATTAGATGTATCATTCTCTATCATCTCAACATCGTATCAATTCCATGTGAAGCTTGGTTACCCATGGCTACGCTCCATGGAATTTGACATGTTGGTTGTGCATAAATTCCTAAAGTTTTCCTTTGATAATAAAATATTTACTATGCATCATAGTGGCTTTAATCCTTTGTATTCCCATGGAAACTTTTCATTATATTTCTTTTGCCCAAGCCTATGGAACCTATTAAACCTTGAGAAGACTTCTTTTTCAAATCCTACCAAAATTTTAAGGAAAAATACATAGCAAAACTATCCCTTACAAATATGCCTCAACCTATGACTGAGCCTACTATCCTTGATTAAACCATGATTGAACCTAAAGATATCCCAAACAACCAAGACCAACCCAAGACATATCCTTTGCCTATTTCCTAGAAAAGAGCAAGAGATAACGAAATTAATCTCTTCATGGCTCCTAAAATAAAACAAGTTTACAAAGATAAAGAGAAAGTGGTTGAACAAATTTCCATGGTTCCTTTCATTCCCCCCCTTAGGGAAGAAAAGAAACCTACGGTTGATAAACCTACTCCTACACAAACACAACTTGAAAATCATACTAAAAGAAATAGAAATGCTAGAGAATGTAGGAATAGATGTCGTGCTCTTGATTGAAAGTTAAATGAAGAAACAAACAAAGAAAATCAAAATCCAAACTTGATTGAAGCAATGCACGACGAGTATCCCTCACTGCAACAAAAATATCCTATACCACAACCACAACAGGAGCCAAATCCTTCTTTAGACATTACCATTTGACCTCCCATTGTGATTAACTTGGATGATGATGATGAGGTTGCTAACATAGAAAAATAAGTTCATAACGAATTGAATGTTTTTTTTCCCTCTTCTATGAGCTTAAATGACAATTTTCCTAAGAAGAGTGTTGAACTTGGTGACACCCCTAGTTTGGCACTTGCTATTGTTCCTTTGGCTAGTTGTTTTCCTTTTGTATTTGATGAATACGATTGGGATGTGGATGACCTACTAATAGGTTAAATTACATGTTCCTTACTATTCTTTTACTTTGATTCTTTTTCTTTTGTGTGATTGCATGTGCATAATGTGATCCCCCATGCTATTTTGTTTGATGTATTTTTCTCTTTGTGACATTCCTCTATTTATATCTACATTCTTTTATATTTCATAAACCTTTTATTTTTTCATTCTTCTTGTGTTTTCATTTTTGTGGATGATGAAAGGCATTGAGACATTTAGGTCCCTTCTATGTTGACCCAAAAGGATTTTCTTTGTTTTCACTCTCTTTGTGTCATTCTTCTTGTTCCATGAATATTTGGGGAATGATGACAATTCTGAGCTCTCTAACAACATTGTAGCAAGAACATACTGACCCCAAATCCATGGATCCATCATGTGTTTGGATTTTTATTTCAGGGGAAACCCCCTCCCTTCTTCTCATGAAGTAGCTTTATTTGGAAACATATGACTCAAGGCATAGGGCTTTCTGAATAAGCTCTCATGTCCTCTTTATTGTTAGCATTTATCATTTGCTACTTTAAAGAAATTTCTCATAGTATGGTGTTTAGCAATTTCTTTAAAGTGGGGGCATACATTGACATTATTCTTTTGCATTTCATAATTCATTGTCTAGTCTTCTTACTTCATGTGATGCGTCTCTCGCTTTTTGGTTGACATTGGTTGTGATGTCCTTCAAGAGAGTGATCTCTCTTAGCATATTATATTCCTCTTAGTGGCTTGATGTGACACACTGCATCCCCTAAGTTGTGAATTTATATTCTTTGACTGGTTCTCTCTTAGAGACATTAGGCACAATACTCCCTAATTTAAGACCTTACATGAACTAAGCAAAAATCCTTTGGACTTACCTTACACTATTTTGCAAATTCGGTTATATGGCCACCTAGCATAGCACACTTTGTTTTCCTATGGTGCCATCTTGTTTTTTCATGATTTTCAAGAATACGAAGCTTTGCTTGCCTCATGAAGCTCGAAGTTCATTTTTGTGTGGCATATTATAAAAGTTATCAAGAGGTATAGCTTTGGTCTGGTTGAACGGGAAGCCTAACTTAGGCATGACTTTCCCATAGCGGCTTTCTCATCTATGTGAGCACATATCGGTCGCGTGCATATGTGTCTCACCTTTTTGGATATTCACCCAATGAAAAGCCTAGAGTTCCATTACCTAAGAGTGAGAATGCATTTTGTGAAAAATAGCTTAGATCTGACCCACATTGCGATGGACAAATGATCGAAGCTTGATCCACCCCTTTTTTTTTGTTTTTGTTTGCTCTTTTTCTTTGGCAGTGTATGCTTGTTCCTTGTTGTTGCTCCTTATATCATTCTCATGTGTGTTCTTTTGTGCCTGTGTTGGTTATGATAGGATCTTGATCCTGGTGGCTTTATCATCCCTCTTGATCAGTGTCATCCTATCTTATTGGCACTAGTCCACTTGGACCCCTCTTGATGCAAATTTTTCTACTTTAGTGTGAGTTTGAATCAAGTTCTCCTCTCACTAAAGTGGGGACTAAATGTGGTAACAAAAAAAGTATCCCTCTACATTTTGGCACTTGTTTGGGCCCTCCCTATTAAATTGAACTTAATTTTTCCTTGATTTAGTGTTGTAATTTGTTTAACACATTCACATTAGGTCATGGGCCCTTGCAAACTAAATGGACTTAGTTGTGCCTTATTTAAGGTGTTGTAAAGTGTATCCTAACAATTTCACGCTAATCTAGGGTTTTCATTATTAATTGGGCTTATTTGTGCCTTATTTGGCCTTATTTTGCATCCACAAGCCTTAATTAATGCATCTTTCTGAGGATAATCCCAACATAAACCAATATCCAATCATAATTCAGGTGTTTTTGGATTGTATGACCTAGATTTAGTGATATGGGACTTATACAGCACCTTGGAGCCCCAAACTATATTTCACATGAATCTCAACATTTATTGAAAAATGTGTCCCAAGCTTAGCCTAATGGGACTCACACGCCACTTCTGGCGTATGAGTCCCACTTATCTTAAACCTAATTTAAATTCAAATTCTTGGTGGGATTTTATTCTCCTAGATCTAATGTTGGCTTGTAGTGTTGTAATTTCGGGAAATTTTGCATAAACAAGTATAAATACAAGGTTATTTTGCATAATTTCTCCTAACAAGCAATCTAGCAATTTTCATGAGCAAGTGTGACAAGCATTCTAGCACTTACAAGAGCATTCAAGAGTTGATTATCAAGCATTTTGGAGCATTATTCAAGTATCAATCATCATGTCAAAGTCATCATGCATCATGTTTGCTTTTGAGCTAACATTTGTGATGTAGGGTTTGTGATTCAAGCAAGCATTCAATTCAAGTTCTACTATATTCAAGCAAGAGTCAAGATCCACATTCATGCTAGTCGTCCCATACATGTTTGTAGCACTTTGTTTCTAGGGTTTGGTGAGTTGCAACATATCATTTTTTTCATTCATCACTCCTCCTTTCCATTTGATTTCATTTCAAGATTTGACTACCCAATGGGGTTTGACCAAGAAAAACCCCTTTCCACTAACAAAACAACATTTTTCCCTCTCTTTAGTGTGTGATTTGTAGGTCTAGATTGAAGGCACATCAAAGAGAAAGATTGGAAAGAAGTTTTCAAGTGTGAAAAGTTGTCAAAGTTGTCACCTTGTTTACAAGATCACTAAAAGGCATCTACAAAGCATAATTTGACAGTTTAGATTCAAAAATCAGGTTGAGAAGATAGAGAAGAGATAAAAGGGTAGATTTAGATCTTGATTCTTCAAAAAAGCCTAGCATGACTAATACACCACTTTTGGTGTATGAGTCCTAGTATAGCCATATAGCCACTTTTCTAGATTTCTAAAGATCCAAATTTGTCATCACCATATTCTTGTTTCAACCCATAAACCCTAATTTGTGACTGGTACACCTAGCCTAGAATATGAGTCCCAGTGTGCCTTAAATTCAACATTTTTAGCATTTCAGAGTTGATTTCAAGCTGCTACAATTTTTTAGGTGCACCTCTCTAATTTTCCAGTTTTCTATTTTGTTTTGCATTCATTTATAGGTCATTTATTGTAGTCTTGCATATCATTGAGTTTCATAATTATATCTTGCATGTTACTAGTCTATCCAAGCCCTAGCTTGGTGGTGAACCCTTCTTTAGTCATTAGTCATACCCTAGGACATCCCTATTGTAGATCTCTTTCCCTTTCCATCCTCAGATTGAGATCTATAGGGTTTCCTTGAGTGAAACAAGAATGAAATAGGAGGAACCCTACCCTTGTGCTCCATCTCCTAAAAGATAAAGCCCCCCATATTTTTGTTGTTTCAAATGTTATTCAAAAAAGATTGATGAGTTCAAGCATCTTCTTAAGAAGAATCAGATCAAATTTCCTTTAACAATGTTAATGTAATGAAATAACTAGTTGCATAATAGAATAATATGATAGGAAATATGTTGCAAATACTTGATAATACTATACCACTTTGAGGGGGAAATTTTTGGGAATTAAGGTGTCTCAACCTTTGCAATTTCCTATCATTAAAATATTGATTTATTAATGCTTATGTTGTATCTTCTAGCTCATATTAATTTGTCATCTAATGTGACTTGGCACGGTTAGTTGTCAGCATATTGGGAGGTGACATGGATGTTGTGGTATCCACATGGAAATGTAGGCATTCCACTTTGGGAAGATATTCCTTGACATGTGTCAGCATCTTTGAGGAATTCAATGACAAAGGATGACAAATTCCTATGACAATCTTATGATGTGTAAGATCCAGATTCTATGACAGGTTGGAAAAGTGTTGGAATGCATCTTCGCATGGGGAAGGTAGGAACTCAAGTTTGACCTATGATAGGTTGTAAGAGAATGTAAGAGGCGTCTTTTGTATTTAGTCAATTATGATAGATTCTCTTACAGTTGTAAGAGTTGTCATAAATGACACATTCTATCGCATTTCAAGGCATCTATCATACCTATTAGGGGAAAATTTGGGGTGCCCAAGTATGGAGGCATGCAAGGGGGGTTAGGAATCATGTGTCAAGTGTCATAGGAGTCAAATATGTGTTTGAAAAATGTGCCACAAGGATTTGGACGCCCATCTCTTGTAACTTGTTCTAGAAGTTACCTTCATGCTTGTATTATATATAAATTGGGTGTCAAGGAGTGGGTTTAGTATGTTATGTTTCTAGGTATTGCTATATTTTCATAATTACTCCATAATTCAACACTCGTGTATACTCTTGAAAAAAATTACATAGCAAGTGTGTTGTAATCACCATCAAGATTTGTTAATACATTGTGTAGGCTTTGAGTGGGGTTTTTCACTTGAAAGGGTTTTCCCCATGATATATCTTATGTTGTGAGCTTATTTTACTTGCATGTGTTGTAATAATTTTCCTATTGTGCATCTCATATTGTAATTGTAAAAGAATTAAAACTCTACATCTCTCCTTGTAGATCAACATTAGGAAGCATTTCCACATACCTTGCTTCCTTTTAGTTGGTATCAAAGCTTGATCACCTTTGATTCTAGTTGTTGGGTAGAGGGTTTTTTTACTGATGTTCATTTCAGTGGGAGCTTGTGCAGTGTGTTTAAAATCATTGTTGCAAAAGAGATGGCTGGCACATCTGGAAGAATCGAGATGGAAAAGTTTAATGGTGGTAACTTTGAGGTTTGGAAGCTTAGGATCAAAGACATGCTCATAGACCATGACCTATGGACTGTTGTTTCTAAAACAAAACCAACAACCATGAAACAAGAAGATTGGGATCTCATGGATAGGAAATAAAAGGGTCTTATTAGACTCTATTTGGCTGATTTCATCCTCTTGAATGTCAAGGAAGAGGAAAATTTTGCTTCTCTATGGAAGAAGCTTGGTGATGTCTATCAAGCTAAATCCCTAGTAAACAAGATTTTCCTGATAAAGATGTATTCTCTGAAAATGGAAGATGGAGGATCTTTGGTAGATCATCTAAATGTATTTAACATGTAGGTTGCACAACTAGGTTCTATTGGAGACAATATTGATGAACAAGATCGTTACATGCTCCTTTTGTGTTCATTTTCAAACTCTTGGGATCCCTTGGTTATGGCTATTGGAAGCACTACTTCTACCTTCAAGATGGATGAGGTTGTTTCCTCATTATTATCTAAAGAGATGTGAAGGAAGTATTCTAAGATGACCAAGGAGGCCCTTGTAGTTTTTGGTAGACCAAAGGAGAGAGGTAAAAACAAAGACAAGAAATCTAAGTCAAAGTCTCTGAGGAGATCTAAATATCCTGGTAAGAAGACCAAGGAAAAATGTTGGAATTGTGATGAAACTAGTCACTTTCGTAAAGATTGCAAGAAGGAGAAGAACAAAAATAAGTTTTTCTCTGATTTTGAATCTGAGAAATCATATCAAGATGATGGAGAAGCATTTATTAGATCCTTGGAAGCCCATGCATCAAATGATGTGTGGTTAATATATTTGGGTGCATCATTTCACATGACTTCTCATAGAGATTGGTTCTTGATGTATGAGGAGTGCAATGGTGGAGAGGTGTACTTGTGTGATGAATCTCGCTTGAATATTGTTGGTCGTGGAAGATTCAAAATTAGATTCCCTAATGGATGAGTGAAGGGGATCAATGGTGTATTACATAGCCCTGGTCTGGCACAAGAACCTGTTATCTATAAGTAAATTGATGATGTCCATGTGCAAGTATTTTTATCGAATGGAGAATGCAAGATGATGAGAGGATCTATGGTGCTTGTGAAGGGTGTTCGGATTGGCACTTTGTTTCAGCTTGATGCATGTACTATGCAATGCAATAGTTCTTTTGTTATGAAGAAGATATCTTCAAAGTCATTATCCTCACCATCAGAACTAGTAGCAAAGAAGATTGTTGCATCTACTTCTGATGGACGTGCTTTTTGGGTACCCAAGGGTACTCATTCTATGGAGATGAAGCTTCTAGTGGAGAAAACTATGTTATGGCACCAAAGGCTTGGTCACATTGGTGAGAAGGGTCTTAGAAACCTAAAAACTAAAATCTTTTTGATGGGATGAATGATTGTAATCTTGAGTTCAATTTTTGTGAACATTGCATTTATGGAAAGAAAAATTGTGTTCATTTTTACTCTAATTCTCACAAATCTTTTGAGGTGTTGGATTTGATTCATTCTAATGTATTCAGTTCTGTTAATGTTCCTTCGATTGCAAAATCATGTTATTCCATTTCATTCATTGATGATTATATTAGAAGGACATGGATTTATTTCCTTAGAAGCAAATTTGAAGTCTTTAATAAATTCAAAGAGTTTAAAGCTCTTTTAGAGAATTAGAAGGATAGAAAGATTAAATGTTTGACGACTAACAATGGTAATGAGCTTTGTTCAGCATATTTCGATAAGTTTTGTAAATAAAATGGGATTGAAAAGAATAAGAGTACAACTCCTTACACCTCTCAACATAATGGAGTTGCAGAAAGAATGAATAGAACATTGAGGGAGAGGGCTAGGAGTATGCTTAGTGGAGCTAACCTTGAACAAAAATTTTGGGCTAAATTTGTTGCCACTGCTTGCTACTTGATTAACAGGTCTCCTACTTCAATGCTTCTGGATAAGACACCCATGGAGGTATGATCTAGTAAAAATCCCTTGTTGATACATATTTGAGTATTTGGTTATGAGGCATATGCTCACGTGCCTAAGGAGAAGAGGTATAAGCTGGAGAACAAGTCTGCAAAATTTATTTTCATTGGTTATGGCATTGGTGTGAAAGGATACAAGATTTGGGATCCTGTGGCCAAAAAGTTTTGTATCAAAGAAATATGATTTTTAGGGAACTAGTTACTCCTACAGTTGTGCCACAACTAGAGAAAGAAGAAAAAAAGGAGGATGTGGTTCATATTCCTCCTACCTCAGAGAAAGAAGAACCTGGTAGACCTGATGATGAGGAGAGCTCAAGTAGCTTTGAAAGTTAGATGAAAATGAAGAACCTCAATCTCAACCTTTGAGAAGGTCTACATAGATAAGGTGACAACCTAATAGGTTTGGATATTCATTGCATGATTCAAGTTGCATTTTTGATTTGATCTCTAATATTGATGAGCCTAGGACTGTAAGAGAGGCTATGAGTATTCATGATTCAGATTTGTAGAAAAAATCCATGGATGAAGAAATGGTTGCAATAAAAAGAAATAGCACTTAGGATCTAGTGCCCTTTCTTGATGGATGTAAACATGTTGGTTGTAAATGGGTGTTCAAGAAATTTTTTGGTTCAAATGGTAGTGTTGAGAGGTATAAAGGAAGGATGGTCACAAAGGGTTATTCCAAGTTGAGGGAATTGATTACGGTGAGATTTTTTCTCCTATTTCAAAGCTACCATCCATTAGAATTTTGTTATCACTTGTTGTTGCATATGATTTAGAGATTGAAGAGATGGATGTGAAGAAAAATTTCCTTCATAGTGACTTGAAGGAAGAGATCTATATATCACAACTAGAGAATTACAATGATAAAGGTACAAAAAAATTGGTTTGAAAGTTGAAGAAGTCTTTGTATGGTTTGAAACAATCACCTAGGATGTGGTACCAAAAGTTTGATTCTTTTGTGTTGAGTTTGGGATTTTTGAGATCAAAATTAGACCATTTTTTCTATTTCAAAATAGTTGATGATCACATTCTCATTATTACATGATATGTTGATGATATGTTGTTCATTGGGAATGATAAATCTTTGATTTTTGATTTGAAGTCTCAGCTTTCAACACACTTTGAAATGAAGGATTTAGGTGTCACTAAGTACATTTTGGGTATGGAAATCAGAAGAGATAGGGAAAATATAAAACTTTGGTTAGGACAAAGTATGTGAATTCTATTTTGGAAAGATTTAACATGGAAAATTGTAGACCGTTGTGTGTTCAAGTTGTGATGGGGACAAAGTTATTAGTTTTAGATTGTTAAAAAATCTCCTAGTGAGGTGGAGGATATGATGAGAGTATGTACCTTATGCTAGTGTTGTTGGTAGTTTTATGTATGTCATAGTTGTACAAGACCATACATTGCCCAAGCAGTGGGAGTCCTTAGCCAGTTCATGGCTAATCCTAGACAAGTAAATTGAGATGTAGTAAAGAGAGTATTCAGGTATTTGAGGGGTACTTTCGATTATTCCTTATGTTATCACAGACATCCTACAAGATCTTTGCATTTAGTTTGTATTCATGGATTCACAGATTTAGATTGGGTAGGTGACATTGGTAGCAAAAGATCCACCAATGCCTACGTGTTTACTATGTTCGGTGGTGCTATAAGCCGGATGAGTAAGCAACAAGCTATAGTCACTTTTTCCACTATAGAAGCAAAGTACATGGTAGCTACTCATGCTTGTAAGGAAGCCATTTGGCTTTGATGATTGTGTTTAGATGTCAGGCTTGATGCAGTAATGATTACTATTTGTAGTGATAGTCAGAGTGTTATCTGTTTAATGAATAATCCCACCTTCCATGCTAGAAAAAAACATATTGATTTTCAATTCCATTTTTTACATGACATGGTGGAAGATGGTAAGGTGCAAATTGAAAAACTTGATACTTTGGAAAATGTTGCAGATTCCTTGACAAAGCCAGTGAGCACAAAGAAGTTCAAGTGGTGTTTGAAGTCTATGCACCTTTTGAACCCTAGAAATTGATTACCTAATTATATTGGCTATTGAAAGGTGTTTGACAAGTGGGATAATTTTTGGAATTAAGGTATCTCAACCTTTGCAATTTCCTAGCATTAAAATATTGATTTATTAATGCTTATGTTGTATTTTCTAGCTGATATTAATTTGTCATCTAATGTGACTTGGCACGGTGAGTTGTTAGCATATTGAGAGGTGACATAGGATGTGACATGGATGTTGTGGTCTCCACATGGAAATGTAGGCATCCCACTTTTGGAAGAGATTCCTTGACATGTGTTAGAATCTTTGAGGGATCCTATGACGATCTTATAATGTGTACCAGCTAGATTCTATCATAGGTTAGAAAAGTTTTGGAAGGAATATTTGAATGTGGAAGGTAGGCACACAAGTTTGACCTATGATAGGCTATAAGAGAATGTAAGAGGCATCTTCTATATTTAGTTAGTTGTGATAGATTCTCTTACACCTATAAGAGTTGTCATAGATGACAGATTCTCTGACATTGTAAGGTATCTATCATACCTATTAGGGGTAAATTTGGGGTGCCCAAGTATGGAGGCACGTAAGGGGATTAGGAATCATGTGATAAGTGTCACATGAGTCAAATATGTGTTTGAAAAATGTGCCACATCGATTTGGATGCCCATCTCTTGTAGCTTGTTCTAGAAGCTACCTTCGTGCTTGTATTCTCTATAAATTAGGTGTCTTGGAGTGGGTTTAGGATGTTATGTTTGTAGGTATTGTTATGCTATCAGAATTACTCCATAATTCAACACTCGTGTATACTCCCAAAAGAACTTACATTGAATGTGTGTTGTAATCACCATCAAGATTTGATAATACATTGTGCAGGTTTTTGGAGTATGGGATTTTTCACCCGAAAGGGTTTTCCCCATGATAGATCTTGTGTTGTGAGCTTATTTTACTTGCATGTGTTGTTGTAATAATTTTCCTATTGCACATCTCATATTGTAACTATAAAAGAATTAAAACTATACATCTCTCCTCCTAGATCAACATTAGGAATTGTTTATGCATACCTTGCTTCCTTTCAGAAACCTCCTAATCCACTTCAAGGCGGATACCTCTAATATTCTTCAATAAAAACATAATAATCAACATGATGATAATTGTTTTTGTAAATAGGTACATTTCCTATCTAGTTACTTAGCGGGGTCCTCTTTACATATTAATTCCACTTAGTTCCTAGGCTATTTAATGTTTATATAAGATTTTATCTTTTTTTTTTAAATAGTGTCCTAGGGTCATTTATTGTTGAGTCATGTCATTTAATTATGACACACTCATTTAATGTTGGTACTACATCACACCTTGTCTATATAAAAAAGGTTATTGTATAAATTATAATATACCTCATCATCATATTTCATAGATCTTAATATCAAGAAAGCTCATATTCTTGCATATTGTCTTGTATAAGGTTGTATTTTTTTTTTGTAGCTGGTTCTAGGCTAGAGCTAAATTTCAGCTCCTACATGGTATTAGAGAAATCCTTGTAAATTTCCTTCTAAAATTTGAGGTTAGAGATATTTATAATAAGAGATCTTGGTGAATATTAGTAATGTTGAGTATGCTCTTCATTTGCACCTGATGGTGATCTAAGGAATAAAAAAACTTGAAAAATAATTCCAATTGTGGAGGATTCAATTTTGTGGGTTTTCATTGTAGGTGAATTTTGGAGTGTGTTGGAGGTAATCTAAGATCACCATTGAGTCCAGAGTGTCTGAGAAAATCAAGATTGACTTTCATTTAATCAAAATTTGACACTTTTTTCCAAATTTATAGGGTTTCAAGTTAGGAGGTGGTTACTCGATCTGGGAGGTAGCTGAATTTTTAGAGCACTTTGGGCCAAAATCAACCCTTCCATTGCATCTAGAATGCCCAAAAACTCCAAGAACACCTGTCAAATCACAAAATCAAAGACTTTTTCCTTGGTCCTCAAAGGTTATTTTTTGCAAAATCATCATCATTTTTCATCCATGCAACTATAAAAAATTTGTACAGTATGGCTCTAACACATGGCATCAGTAGGGTATAGTCAACATATTTGATGCAAGAATATTCTATAGAATATTCCACTCTTTGTGTAATTGATGTGCAACCTTGGTGTCAACAACTACATCACCTTTTCCAAGGAATTATGTCATTTGTATGCAGAAGGAACAATTTAGAGGATTTTTAAACTAATAATAATTTATTTTTTCTATCATGTAGTTTAAATTTTGTTTTTAGCCCAAGAAATTATGGTCAATCATAGCCTAGCACTAGGAACTAAGGCCTAGCAACAACACAAGAATCTCACCACCTAACCAAAACTCCAAGCATCACCCCACCACCACTAGTGGTGGCATTATTTTTTTTTGCACCAACGAGGCCATTGGTCATATTGGGAACTGACCGCTAGCCCCTGGGGGGGATCCTATTTTGTGCCCAACTAGTTTGCTAAGTGCTAGAATTGGAACTTTTTTTCTTTGGAGCATAAATTTTCACCCAATTATCAAAATTGTGCAAACAAGATATCAACAAGAAGGTGGTTCTATGCAATTCATAATGGTACATGTTATTTTGCTAAAAAAAATTGCAGGTACATTTTATTGACAACTAAAGTTCCTTTTCCCTTTTGGACCTCCGAGCTCATAATTTTCTCCAATTTATCCAATTTTTGTGATTCCAATGGAAATTAAAAGGTATTTAGGAGCTCTATCATTTGGTTCATATATTTTTCTAGATTTAACCCTAGGTATAAATTACTTAGATTTTGCATATTTGGCATATTCACTGATTACTTGGACATATTGTATCCTAGAGAAGTTATGTTTGACAGGGCTTCATTTTTAGTTGTATGTTCAGATTTGGGTGACATCACATCAATTTACATTAGATATTTGTCTATTTTTCTCTCTTGGCACATGTTCTAATGGTTGGATCAATATTTGAAGTTCTAACAAATGATTATCATACATGGAAAGAAAGAATGAGGAAATTGCTTTGGTCTAGGGGTTTGTGGTCCACATTGGATGATGAACAGCCCAATTTTTCTAGAGAATATGAAATATTTTTTCACAATAACAAATGTCATGAGGCTATGTGTTTGATTGCTATGCATTTTTCTGATAGTTTGTTCTTTCATATTAAAGAGTGTACTACTCCTAGACAAGTTTGGGATAAGTACAAGAATTATTTTGTTTAGTTAGTGAGATTCATGTTTTAGATTCCCTACTAATTTCTAGTAAACTTGGTGTTAGATCACAATTCAAGGGAAAAACTAACTAAGCAGTCCACTAAACCCTTGGAAACACCTTCCTTAAATTATCAAATAGGGCTAATGTAAGCTTGTGATGATGTTGGCATCATATGTGCTTTCAAAGACTCAAGACTACCTATATCATCCTAGCATAGGTGTTTACACATGCTAAAAAATCATAAACTACATAACAATAAAAAGAAGTAATGTTGGCACTATGGCTACGGGTACCTACAACGAAAGATTGTGACTAGTTCACTGTCAAGAAATGAATCCTAGAATCAACCAACACTTGTTAATGAGACCTACACTCTAGAGTATAACATATTGAAGCAAATTAAAGCATGAATGTAAGATAAGATTTATTCATGAATTCATTCATAATTGTAATATAAGGAATCTAATTAAAACAACATGCATTCATGAAATAATTACTACATAGAAATAAATATACAAAAATAAAGTGGGGAATAGTTACCACAAGTTTTAATCCAAATATAGTTCCTCAAATTGATGCGATCATAACAATAATGAGAACCATTCATTGCATAACTTAGAATATCACAATCAGATAAGATTCTACTAGAATATCTTATTCATAAGATCATGAACATTGTCTATATAAAAACAAGAACTGAAGTGATAGTATCTTATTGCTATATCTAATATTGAACAATCAACCAACTAACACCTCGACCACTAAGCCATACATATAGGCATGGGGGAGTTTATTAAGATAAGAAATCTAAACTAAAATCATAAATCACTACTCCCTACATAACAAAGTGTGATAAAGTCTGAGCAACTAAAATATAATTGAAAAAGAAAGAAGAGTACAAATAGAACTATGAATCTATTGCAACAAGAACTGGAACATGGATTGTTGAAATAGTCATGTTAGACTCCCAAATATAATAGAGTTCTTCTCCTTCAGCTTCTTTATTAAATGTCATGATGATTCACAATCATCCTTAATCATTTCCTTCAATTCTACACTTGTTACGCTTAGCTTATTCTGGAACCTCCCCTATATTATTGTAAAGAAACTCCTTTGGCTACAAGGTGCACCTCCTAGTTGTTGTGGGCTATAGTCTGCCTCATTTGAATCCTTGGTTGCAAAGAGTTAGTTCATACAACATCTACAAAATATTAATAACCATAGCTTAGGCACAAATATCCATTGCATTTCATACATGTTCACACATTAATTATATAATAACTATCATATTATAACCATATCTCCATATACTTGAAATCAAGTTCAAGTTTTCATAATGAGCATAAGAGATAGTAAAGTGTAGGAATATGTATAATATAAATGTTTGGGAATGTCTATGAGTATGCATAAAAATATCAAAAAACCAACTAATAACTAGACTCATCATTCCTCCCAACTACCTATTTGTTTATCTTTAAGAAAATCAACTAGGGCTAGAGGTTATAATGCAAAGTGATTTCCCTTATATCTGTGACATCATCCACTCCTTTGATTTGTTTCAAATAAAATCCTCCATAGCATGCAAGTCTATCCATTCTGATAACCTCGGCTTCTTCACTTTCCTCATTCTTTTCCCCTGTCCAATGTGGCACTAGGTAAAGAAGCATTGATGACTAGAAGGTGAGAGGTACCCATTTAAGTCTTCTTTCTTTGGAAAAATCCATGTACCTTTGTGTTCTCTCCAATATGGCTATGAAATTTTAAGCAGAGTGGGGCTCCTTTCTTTGCAACTCAGGGGTTAAATTGTCCCATCTTTCTTGCACAAATGGGTAACAATGATGAATGAGTCCTACAATCAGTATCTACATTCTTTCATAGTCCTTGATCCTCAAATTCATGATTTTCTTCCCACACCTTTGTACTGCAAAAGTTTTGTCCACTCCTATATTATTGCATGGTGGTTTTGGATTCCTTTCTAATTGGGAGAGCAATTGATTTCTCTCTCAATATATTTTTGCTTAATCTCACCCCTTTTCTTTTCATTTCTAAAGTATGATGCTAGTTCCCTAATTTGTAAATCACCCACAAACATTAATGGTTTCCACTTTGTGTCATTTAGCACAACATAATTATGTATATAGAATTCAGATAATTGGTCTTGTTCATTAGGTGTGGCATTAGCAAAAACATTTAGAAAATCAAACTTCCTACTCATTACAACTGGTAGATTACTAATCAATTTGTTGAACTGATAACTCACAAAAAATTCTTATAAGAATAAAGCATATGTCCTAGTAGGAGGTCTGCACCTAACAATATGAGAAGACCTATCTACTACTTCCTCAATCTTGATAGTTAACATTTTCAACTCTATCTCTTTACTCTCCAGTACTCTTGTATGCCTGATAACCATTGTTTCTTTTTCCTTCTCCCATTTTTCTTTCTATTGGGATAATTCTTGTGCGGCTTTCCATAGCTGGTGTAGACACCTAAATTTGGACACTTAATTTATCCAAATTTATCCCCTTTCATCTAAGCATCCCCTTATTTGCGTTAATTAAGTAATATCACTATTATTTAGTTAATATCCTTAATTCTGCCAAATCCCTATGGTATTTAATTAATAAATAAATACTTTATCTCTTTAATCCTCCTTTTCATCAAATGAATTAAAAAAATATGACATTTATTTAATTCCTCACATGTCCCATCCCTTTCCTAATCCTAATTTTTCTCCTAATCTCATCATTAGGGATGTGCACATGCCTAATCCTTGATTAGGATGTGTCACATCCTCCAACTTTTGCAAGTTGGTCTCTAATCCCTCTTAACCATTTAACCCTCTTTCTTAATCATAATTAATTTATGATTAAGATATGCACACCCCTAATCATCATTAGGGTCACATCCTCCATAATTTCCCACTTGCCTCTAATCTATCATTAATTTGTCTAATCAAGTACTTGCACAACCTTAATAACTTAATTAGGTCAACCTAATCTCCATGTCATTTATGGAATGTGTCATAATTCAACCTTATTAAAGGATTTCTCCTTTTGGAGAAGGTACTCCATTCCCCATGTGAATTTTTAATTCACATTTAATCCCCCAATGCATTCCAAGGAATTTTAAATTCCTTCTCTCATTCCCATGTGGATATTTGAGGAATTTTTAATTCTCACATGTCCTCTCACCCACATGGGGACAAGGGCTCCTTTATGAGGAGATCTTGTCCAATCCCAAGGTACTATATAGTACCTCCGTGTCATGTACTCTCCTTCCAACTCATCCACACATCATTTTTTTCAAGCCACTTCACATGCCACATGTCAAGATGTGAGGGCTTGTGAGTTCTCAACTCACCTTAGCCCTACATCTTGATCTTGGTGGCTCAATCTCAACTGTCCATTTCCTTAGAGAATCTAAAATTCTCTATAAATACCCCTTATTTTCTCTCATTTTGTGGGGGGAGATCATTTATGCTAGCCAAACTCTTGCAAAATTTTCTCTTGAGCCATACTTAGCCAAATTCTTGTGTTTTTACATCTATCCTCACTTATTTTCCATCCATCTCACATCCCACACTTGTATCTCTTGCCATCAAAGGAGCATACAACATCGAATATGGAAGGGCCAACCAAAGGACAACTCAACAAGGTGAAATCTTTCATTTTGCTTAGTTAAGTTAATCGTTAGGCCAATTTTGAGGTGTAGGGTGTTTATAGTTGTTATTTGCACTTTTTTGCTTGCTGCTCATTTTCTAACAAGTATTTTTTCCCTATCACATTTTTGGCACGCCCAGTGGGACCCACAAACGGGTCTCTATCTTTCACGTTTGCTATTTTTTTCACTTTATGCAGGTGCAAGTTGCAGAGGGGCGGACCTGACCTATAGAGGGGCAGACCTAACCTGACCGACAGGTAGACTGGCCCTTCACAGCTGGACCCGACCTTGCCCAGGGGCAGACTTGCCCTCCATGGACTCCAGAAAGTGTTTTTTGCAAATTTTTCATAGAGGGGCAAACTTGACCTACAGAAAAGCGGACCTACCCTCCAAACAGGAGGACCTTCTTTCCAGACAGGCAGACCTGACTTGCAGATAGGTGGACCTACCCTCTAGACAGGCAGACTCGCCTTGGGAAACTTTTTCCAGAAGGTAAAATTTTAGTCTTTAACACTTTTTTTGGCTATTTTAAGTGTTTCTAATCCCCTAACATGTCTTGTTTGTGTCTTTGCAAGTGTCTAATCGACATTTGATAAGCAACAAGGAGAAAAATAACTAATAAATTTTCCTTGCAGGGTTATCTATTTACCCATTGCTACTTGTTATTTTTGATAACTTAAGCACATAATTTAACTAGGGGTGTCAATTAATCTTATTTTTCATGTTTTTGGGTAAGCTATTTGACGTATCCAATCCCCTTGCACCATTCAGTGATCCTGGGTGATGATAAATCATAGCTTACCAAGTCCTTTTGCTCACCCCTTTTTCTTTTCTTAGCGAGACCTGCTTGGAGATTTCATCACCCCAAGGGATGATTCCAACCACACATACTGGCAAGGTATATAGAGGGAGAGAAAAATTTGTACCTCAATCCAACCACATTGTAATTGGCGAAGCGTCGGGATGATGTGAAGAGTTGGTCTGAGCCTCTAGTATCTCGTTAAGTTTCCTGACTCACGCTTGTAACAGGTTGGTGTTCACAGTTTGGGCCCCACGTACTTGGTGTATATCGAGGACTCCTTAGCAACCATGTTCACCCTAGAATAGAAGACTTTGTTGGCCATACCCCTTCTACTAGACTTAGGATTGTGTTGTCTGAATTATCTTCTTTATGCAAAACCAGTAATTTTCTACTCAGCCATATCCTTTTGATTGATGATTGTTGTGTTTTGGATTCTTTGCCTTAGTCATCTTTTCAAAAGTCAAGTTTAAACCTATCCAGGGGCAGAACTGATCTCTAGGGGTAGACCTAACCCATCCAGGGGTGAACTTGACCTTTGACCTAGCCCTTTGAAGCCTGTTTTAACCATTTTTGACCAAATTTTGCTCATCATTCCAAACCCTTGTTTAGTTGTTTTAACATTTGTTTACTCATTTCGAGTAAACATTCATCCATTCTAAACCTCTATCTCCTCATTCTGAGAGTTCTTCGTCCATTCCAAGTCACCGTTTACTCATTCTAATTACTCATTCATCCATTTCAAACACTTGATCACTCGTTCTAAGTACTCGTTCGTCTATTTCGAATCTTCCTCCCCTAGTTCCATGAGTCAGCCTCCTAATCTAAGAAATTGTTCATCTATTTTGATCAATTGTTTACTTGTTTTGAGTATTCGTTCATCCATTTTTATCATCCATTTCTCCAATAAAATCATCATTTTCCCCATCCAAATCCTCTGAACTTTGTTTTAGGTTATTATCCAAATTGACCTAAGTATCTGATATGATTGTCATCATCAACATCTGCTTAGGATTGTGATCCGTCCTAAGTTAATCATTATCGTCGGCCCAATCAATCCATTTTCAATCTCAAAGTGGATTTGGTGCCACAATCATCCTTTTATCCTTTAATCTGATCAATCAACATCCTAAGTCATCTAGGGTAATCTCTGAACGGGGTTTACAGTCCCTTTTTTCATCCTATCCGATCCATCAGCCAATCTTATCAATCATCAATCAATCTTATCCAATACAATCCAATCACATCCCTATCTAATCACCTTCGACCCAATCAATCTACTTCCATCTCGAAGTAGATTCAGTGTTGTAATCATCCTTTGATAATCAAATCCGATCGTCAGAATCAATCCCATCGCATCATTCGATCATCCTAATCTGAGCTTTAATCCAATCCCAATATGAGCTTGACCTAAATCCTGATTTGAGCTTTAGTTCATTCCCATCCCAAATCTTTGATCCATCCTCTTTATCTTTTCACCATCATGAATCCTTATCCTCCATCAATAGTTGTCAAGGGAAACCCTAATTACATTGACAACGATAACGAAAGTCTTGTCAATCAAGAAGAATGTGACATAGATCCCCTTGACACTATCATTGCTAGTAAGTTTTCTCCACCCACTTTCCAAAATCCAATCACCCCATTGAGTTATCCCATTATGTCTTCATCCATGCCTAATCATGCTCCTTATGCTACCTTTGACAAGGGATATCCATCACATCCATCATCCTCTTATCCAACACCTGCATCCTATTATCCTAGTTTGCCATCACAATACCCCTATCCTAATCCCCTGTCCACATCCTCCTATCTCAATCCTTCATCCGCATATACCCACTACCCTATTCTTCCATACCAATATGCTCACCCTAATCCTACATTCACACCTTCCTATCCTAATCCAACATCCACATCAACTTATCCTAATCCTACATCCGCATTTCCCTATCTCAATCCGCCACCTCATTCTGCCCATCCTAATCCACCATCACAATACCCTTACTGAAATCCACCACCCGCATCCCCTTATCCTAATTCACCATACCAGTATCCCTACTTTAACCATTCATCTACTTCTAATCCCCCATCTATTCCCAGTCCTACATCCAATCCCATTCCCCCACCTAATCCTAGTCTGCCAATCCCTAGTCCTAATCCCCCACCAATCCATGATCCTTCATCCACT
Source organism: Sequoia sempervirens (assembly GCA_007258455.2). Taxonomy (NCBI): domain Eukaryota; kingdom Viridiplantae; phylum Streptophyta; class Pinopsida; order Cupressales; family Cupressaceae; genus Sequoia; species Sequoia sempervirens. The sequence goes on along the minus strand of VDFB02281492.1, from coordinate 1,070,847,124 downwards.
CCTACCATGCCATCTCAGCCTAGCGTATGCAAGTTCCTCACTCTAGAAGTTCTCCAAGGACTTATAACAAAGAAGACATCTCCCACTCCACAACTTGAAGTTGTGTAATCATGCCATCCCAACCCATCATCCATGGTCATTAGTGATGAGACTCTTCTCCACTCAACCTCCTACTCTGAGAGTCATCGAACCCATCGACGAAACTCAAATCCAATCCACTTCTTCCACTCCTAGTGTCACTAAAATCCATTCCCATGAATGTTTTGAATCCTCCATCCCTCCATCTTCCCCACTTGAAGAGTCCCACCAAGACTCCATTATCATGCCTCCCGCACATGACGAGTCATGCCAAGAGCCTAATCCAAAGCATGCCAACATATCCCCTTCTCCAAATCAAGATCCTACCATCCCATCTAGTCCACCTCAAGATCACAGTCCCCCATCCATTGCATCCCATGATCCCTTTATCATTCAAGCTTCCACCGCTCCATCTCCATCTCCATCGCATGAGCCCACTACCACAAATCCAAATCCTATCATATCCCCTAATCCCTCTCCTAACACCACCCATCCAAATGTTGCTATCCCATCATCTCCCTCTCATGATCCCCCATCATCACCTAAAACTGCTATCCCCACACCTCTTGCATATCCCCTTGGTACTCTCACATTCTTCCATGGTGGCCTCCTCATAGAAGAAAAATACAGCATATATACCACCCATCATCCTCCACCTAATAATGGACTTGCATCATGTTTTCAAAATAACACAAATCCTATCATGGATTGCATGCTCAAGAAAATGAACTATCAAGGAAAAGGTCTAGGCCTTCATGAGCAAGGTATTTTAGAGCCCATCCAAGTCAAAGAACAAATCTGCATGCAAGGTCTTGGACATATTTCCCAAGACTGACAATCTAAAGATGTTGGTACAACCTCTAAACGTCCTCAATGAGACTTTTCCAAAAGAAATATAGGCTCTTCCCATCGCTCCAACAGATCATATGATTCCATCCCCCCTCCTTCATCATATCACCTCAAAAAAATTGTCCATATTCCTCCTTCATCTACTCCATCCATTTTGGGCACTTACATCCCTCCATCCACCATCTCTCATCCTTCATCTAGTCCATCCATCTTGGGTTCTTATGTCCCTCCACCCACTCCGTCTGCTTTGGGTCTGTATGTCCTAAAATCACCTCCTCCATCTCATCCTTTCATCCATCCAACACCTCTCCATGTCATCCATCATAAACATCCCTCTCGCATGTCCCTTAATTAGGATCAACAAAGGAACATACCTACACATTCTCCATCTACATGTAATCCTCATAATCCTACCTCCATCGCTCCACATCATTCATCTCCTCACACCCATCACATTGCTAGTAAAAGTACTTTGGCTGCCAAATCAAAAGTGCCTAAATCTAAAGATCCACATGAACCTAAAGCTCCTCATGTCCCCTCTAAACGACATGTTGAAGAAAAGAAAAATAAAATCCAAAATCAAAATCAAATCCGTAGGCCACAAAGGCCCACCAAAGAAAAGATCAAAACCATGTGGATCCCAAAGAAAAAAGATGCAATGCCTTCAAATAAAAAATTTGAAACAACATCCAACATTTCTCATCTAAACACTGATCATTTTCATCCACCCTCTCACAAATCTGTTTTGGGTCCCTATGTCCCAAAATTCACTATTCCATCTCCTCCATTATCCCCACATTCTCCATCCATTATCTTTTCACATCCACCACAACATGTCCCAATGTTGTTCCTGAACACATCTCCCCATCACATATCCACCCCATCATTCCACCCATACCCTTTCTAGCATCCCATCCATTACCCCACATATCTCCCTCATCAAATCCCTCTAATTCATCCTCTTGCATAATCCATTTCTACTAATAAGGTTGTACCAACATCCAATAGTCAGTTCAAACATGGGCTCTTAATGCCTCATATAGAACTTGATGCTTGAATCCTTCATCCATCTCCTTATCACATGTATTCCAAATCCACTTACCCCATCCCTATCCTTATCCACCTCCATCCACATTTGTCCCATAAAGTTAAGAAAATCTGAAGAAATTTTTTTTTTAAAAATCAGAAAAATCAAAATAGTAAAGAGAAATAATCTGTCCAATGGTAAAAACTTGGAAAAAAAGCGCCTTGGATAAGTACCATGATGAAAACCTGGCAAACAAGCATCATGTGTAAATCCCCATCTACACTCGGGGGCAGCTTCCTGATATGCATTCCCTCCATTTGCTATGCTTCCTGCTATGTTTCTAGCTATGCACCCGTCTTCCTCCTATACATCCTTTTCATTCATCCCCTCCATCCTACCTATCTTACACATCTTTCTTGGCATATCTCATTTATCCCAATCCTTCCATCCTCCTTGTGATCTTGATAATGATAGGGGAAAGCATATAAACATTCTTTGGACACCTCTTAGCATACATTCCCCTCATCTGCACACTATCCTAATCCTCATTCGCACTCGTCTACCTTCCTTATCCACCCGTCATGCTACCTTCAATCTCCCTTCCTTATCCATGCATCTTATCTTCAGCCATCTCACTCCTTTGTTTTCCTATCCTTCTCTATTGCATCGTTCATGCCTCCTCGCACATGACATATCTAGAGTGGGGGCATCTATCTTCCTTTGTGATATAGTCCTTGGAGACATCATTCATTCCATCAGAGCAATCCCTTCTATCTCCCCATCCTTGTCTTTTATCCCTCCAAACAATCCTTATATCCATCTCCCCATCCCTATCTTCCTATCCTTCCATCATAGCATCATTTTTCATCTATCCATCTGGTCACCTTTTCCTCATCCAAATCCTTATCTTCCTATATATCAATCCAACCAATCCTTTTCATCTCCCAATCCTTATCTCCTCTCCTCATCCCACCTTATAATCCCTTGTCATTGGTCTCTAGCTATAGGCTACTCCCATGCAATCCAATGCCATCTATCTTATCGTCATCACTTCGGCTTCTTTTACACATCTTTTCAATCTCCTATTCTTTCTCATCGTTCATCTTTCCCCTTTTTTTGTCGGTTCTCCCGGATCCCCGACCCTGCCCTAGGTACAGGCGGACCCGCCTGGGTCCATGGGCGGATACGTGTGAGCTCTTAGGCGGACCCACCCGGGCCCGACCCCGGGTGGAGCCACCCCTTTCCGTGGGTGGACTCACCCAGGCCTGGGCGAACCCACCCCCATCCATGGGCGGACCTGCCCGGGCATGGGCAGACCCACCCTCGTACGTGGGCAGACCCGCCTGGGCACGAGCGAACCTGCTCGGGCGCGGACGGATCCGCTCTTCCATGCGACCCAAGAAAAAGGTCCCCCCCTCCTCTAGTTATTTTTCCCACCCGCCTTTTAGCCCTCTTTTGGGGGCGTACCTGACTAAATTATCCATCTTGTCGTCCTCTCACTTCACCTTTGCTGATTGATTTTTATGCTGAAACTTTCGAAGGCCATAACTTTTGACTCGGGTGTCCATTTGAGCTAAAATTTTATGGGTGGTTGTGTTATGAGGTGGCATGTGGATTCCCAACGGACCTTGAGTTAGTTGGACCCCGTTTTGCCACATTTTCAGGGCCTCAAACTTTCATCTTGACCCTCAAAATCACAATTTAGTATTTTTTTTTTCAGTTTTTGAAAAATCATTTCCGTTAATAACTTGGAATGCATGTCTCAAATTTGGGATGTTAGTTGAAAATTCATCCTATCTTAGTTTTGGGTAATTTTTGGGAAAAAAATGAACTCTCAAACGTATGACCGTGAAGTTTCCTAAAATGGCAAAATTTGACAAATTTTGAAAATTGCCAAATCTGGAAAAAATTTATTGTCAACACCTTACATCCTTTAAGCCCTAGAACTTGGTGTAGAATCAATCCCATCACATCCTCCAATCATTTCTAATCTAGGTTTCAATCAAATCACAATTTGAGCTTTAATCTAATCCCAATCTGAGCCAAACTGAAACCCTAATTTGAGCTTTAATCCATCTGCAGTCAAGATCTTTGGATATCAAAACAAATCTTAAGATCCCTCCCACCATATTTTCAATCTCCTCTCATTTTTCATCCCTCATCTCCCCATCATATCATCCTCGCCATTCATCTTTTGATGATTTAGATAACTATCCCATCCCTGAGCTTTGTGTAGTCACCATCCTCCGATCCAATCTAACAGGTCTATCATGTCCCATCATTTCAGTCTAATCATCTTATCCCCTTATCTAGGGTTATCTCATCATCCTTTATCCATTGTCTATCATTGATCTTTCATCGAACTACGTTGCCCCTGCGCTTTCACGTAGGTAAGGTCGATCATTTGATTCGCCCTCGGGGCTTTGTTTGTCTTCTCCTTTATCATCTATCATTGGTCTTTCTTCTTTTCCCATCCTGTCATCCATCGAAGTCTCCATCATCCTCTTTCCAATTTTTTCCATGGCCAGTCGTCAGCCTTTTATCAAACTACGAGGGCTCTGCGCTTTCACGTAGGAAAGGCTAATCTTTGATCGGCCGCCGAGCCCCTAGGTCGCTAGGATGTGTCAGTCTCCTATCTTGTGTCATGTCTCTTGTGTCGTGTCCTCAAGCTATGCTCTTATCTAGCTAGTTATTAACAAAAAATATCCACTCATATCATCAGATCCCATTAGTTTTGAATATCCGATGTCATATCGATCATCGGTCTCAACAGGATGCATCCTTCCTAACAGACCTTTTCAATCCCATCCATCCCCTTGATCCTATGGAAAAGGATGTTTGAAATTAATTGTGATCTAATTTAGTATCCATCATCGGTCTCAATAGAATGCATCCTTCCTAACAGACCTCATCAATCCCATCCATCCCCTTGATCCTATGGCAAAGGACGTTTGAAATTGATTGTGATCTTTTGATGCTTTTGGCCTTTGCTTATCATTTGAGCTCCCTATCATCACTTGTCATGGTCGCTTTGATCCATCATATTATGGTGTGCTTTGACTAGTCAACATAGGAGCGTATCTTGATATTTTCTTTGTTGTTGTCTTCTTAGTTGTCCCACATAGTACCCACCAAGATCCCTGAGGTCTTGTGTTATGCTGGGGCATCCTTGTGTGCTTGTGGTTATCCTAATACCTGGACCGACCAAGGCCATCATGACTTTGGGGTGTTAGGATAGCCTTCTTGTCTGTTGTGTTTGTTTCATGGATTAGACACTATTTTTCCTTGGTACTTTATACCTTGGTGTATCATGTCTTCTACTATAGCAAAACTCAATGCTCCTAAAGATGGAAAATTACATTTGGATTGCATTTCATCTCCATCCTCTCATCTATCAAAATCCCCCCATCCATTCATCCTTCATCACTTTCCCCTCCTAATCTCCTGCCACCTTTTCGCCCTCACTTATCCATCACTTTACATCCTCTTCCTCATCTCCCCTTTCATCATTTCATCCATTTCGAGAGAACACCTGGGTTCTCTTGAACCCGCATGTCCTCTTGAGGGGGCATCCTCAATCCCTAACTTTCATCTTCACCCCCATCATTTTCCTTCCTAGTCAATCCTTTGATGACTGGGGCATCTTTCCCAATCTGACCATCTTCTTCCGAGTTCTATGTTTTAATATTCTTTGAAATGATGCTACTTCGTAACACCATCTCAAAGAGGGAAAAAATGTAGAAACCTAAATTTTGACATTTAATTCATCCAAATTTATCCCCTTTCGTCTAAGCATCCCCTTATTTGCATTAATTAAGTAATATCACTATTATTTAGTTAATATCCTTAATTCTGCCAAATCCCTAAGGTATTTAATTAATAAATAAATACCTTATCTCTTTAATCCTCCTTTTCATCAAATGAATTAAAAAAATATGACATTTATTTAATTCCTCACATGTCCCATCCCTTTCCTAATCCTAATTTTTCTCCTAATCTCATCTTAGGGATGTGCACATGCCTAATCCTTGATTAGGATGTGTCACATCCTCCAACTTTTGCAAGTTGGTCTCTAATCCCTCTTAACCATTTAACCCTCTTTCTTAATCATAATTAATTTATGATTAAGATATGCACACCCTTAATCATCATTAGGGCCACATCCTCCATAATTTCCCACTTGCCTCTAATATGTCATTAATTTGTCTAATCAGGTACTTGCACAACCTTAATTACTTAATTAGGTCAACCTAATCTCCATGTCATTTATAGAATGTGTCATAAGTCAACCTTATTAAAGGATTTCTCCTTTTGCAGAAGGCACTCCATTCCCCATGTGAATTTTTAATTCACATTTAATCCCCCAAGGAATTTTAAATTCCTTCTCTCATTCCCATGTGGATATTTGAGGAATTTTTAATTCCTCACATGTCCTCTCACCCACATGGGGACAAGGGCATCCTTTATGAGGAGATATTGTCCAATTCCAAGGTACTATATAGTACCTCCATGTCATGTACACAAATCATCTTTTTCAAGCCACTTCACACACATCATTTTTTTCAAGCCACTTCACATGCCACATGTCAAGATGTGAGGGCTTGTGAGTTATCAAATCACCTTAGCCCTACATCTTGATCTTGGTAGCTCAATCTCAATGGTCCATTTCCCTAGAGAATCCAAAATTCTCTATAAATACCCCCTCTTTTCTCTCATTTTGTGGGGGGAGATCATTTATGCTAGCCAAACTCTTGCAAAAATTTCTCTTGAGCCATACTTAGCCAAATTATTGCATTTTTGCATCCATCCTCACTTTATTTCCATCCATCTCACATCCCACACTTGCATCTCTTGCCATCAAAGGAGCATACAACATAGAAGATCAAAGGGCCAACCAAAGGACAACTCAACAAGGTGAAATATTTCATTTTGCTTAGTTAAGTTAATCGTTAGGCCAATCTTGAGGTGTAGGGTGTTTGTAGTTGTTATTTTCACTCTTTTGTTTACTGCTCATTTTCTAACTAGTATTTTTTCCCTATCATAGCTGGTAACCAAGAGACATGGTTGTATAATAGGTTGGATTTTTTATAGCAGGGGATCTTTGTTGGATGATGTGGTTGTGTTGCTGATATGTGGTTGTCATTAATGTCAACACTATTAGCATTAATGTACTGTAGGTTGTATATGTCGAGGATATTGAGAAAATTGTTAAAGAAAGAGTTGCAAGTTGATAGTGGAACAGTGAAGGTCATGAAGGTGTCTTGCTCAATACATTGACGATCAGTCGTTGTGGACTAAGGGGTTTATTATTGAGTGTATCTATTTTATCCATCAAAATTTTCAAAGGTCTGCATGAAGATTTAATCATTTTATGAACAGTTGTGTTTTGACAGTTTTTCTATGGATTCAGTTAGTGTTCCTGATTGAAGTTGATGTGATTATAGTAATTTTAGTTGTTTTGGATACTTCTCTAATGATTCTTGATGCTTGTGGATGGTTCTAGATCATGCTCTATCTTTTTTGTACGTCCGCCTTGATCGGTGTGCTCGTGGTCGGTGATTTTTCTCTTGTGTGTTTGCGTTTTTATGTTCTTGGCTGACATGGTGGTTGTAACGTATTGTGGATCCTTGGAGATTAAAATTTGAATGTTTGGCACACTTGAGGTTATTGTTTTAAGTCTTCATTATGTTGTGGGTGACGGTGTTTGATTCACATTGAAAATTTACTTCTAAATTTGGGCCAACATTGTGTATATGTTTTATATTTTATTTTGGCCAACAAAGTTGTTGATGTAGTTCCATGTTGTAGATATACAAGAGTGGTTATTTGTGTGAAGTTATGAAGTAAAGAAGTGCTAGAGAAAGAGAAAGTGTGCAAATAATGATCAAATAATTTTATTGTAGAGCAGAGTGTGAAGAATTTTGAGCGAAGTGTGGAATGTTTTTATGCTTAACCAGAACTATACTCAGGCTTCTGTAGAAGCTATTTTCTCAGTTCATATCCTACGGATCTAATTCGAATTGCTATAAGAAAGTGTGTATTCTTTGGGTAGTGAGCCCTCTTATATTTGAGCAGTGAGCTCTAGGCAGTGTTCCTGAATGTATGTTCATTCCCATTATTGCTCATTATACTTTTAATAGGGTATAATATTGTGGACTGACATCCACCGTGGTTTTTCCCTTAACAGGGTTTCCATGTAAAAAAACTTGGTGTTCTCTGTGTTTCTAATGTGCAGATTATTTTTGGTTTATTGTTCATTCATCAGATCTAAGATTAAGTTAAGTTAATTTTGAAAAGTTTAAATATTCTGTGACAACTGATTCAACCCCCCTCTCAATTTTTTTTCCTTGTTTTCACAACAATTGGTATCAGAGCAGGTTCCTCTGAAGAAGTTTAAAAGCTTGAGGTGATCCGATATGGCATCACACAAGAAGGACAGTCCTAGATTTGATGGAACAAACTACTCTTTATGGAAAGCCATATTGGAGTGTCATTTGAGGTGTATTAGTGAACCCTTCTGGAAGATTACAAAGAACATATATGTTATTCCTCATAATGGTCCTTCCACTCTTGATGAGATTAAAGAGGTTGAGATTAACATCAGGGCTATTGAAGCTTTGTTGAGTGCTCTGACAGATTTGGAAATGACAAATGTGATGGATCTGAAGATAGCTCATGAGATCTGGAAGAAGATGGAGACTTTGTATGAAGGAGATGCACTTGTGAAGGTCGCTAAGCTACAAAGTTTGAAAGGAAAGCATGAAACTTTGAAGATGGGTGAAGATGAAAATATTTCTTCTTTTATGTAAAGAGTAAATGAACTTGTCATGGGTATTAGATGTACCGGTAGTACCTTGGATGAATAAGAAATTGTAGCTAAAGTGCTCAAATCATTGCCTCCCTCTTACAAATCAAAGGCTCATGCTATTGAAGAGCTTAGAACAGTAACAAATGTGATAAGAGATATGCTGATTGGTAAACTTGTTGCCTTTGAGTTGAGTGAATTTGGTGATTCTGTCCCCAAGACTGAATCTGCATTTAAGGCCTCTGTATTTGGAAGAAACAAGCAAAGATATGATCCAGGAGAGAGTTCTAGAAATACATTCAAGTATGAGGAAGAGATTAAACAACTTGAAGATGAAAAAAAAGAGGTAGAAGAGCTGGAAGCACTGATTATGAAGAAAGAAGGCAAAGGACAAGGTAAGTATAAAGGAAATTTTCCTATTAAATGTTTCTTTTGTAGTAAAATAGGTCATTTTGCTTCAAGGTGTCTTGAAAGAGTTCCTAGTTCTAAGCCTAACAAACCTAGATTTAAAAATAAATGTTATTATGTTGAAGAAGGTGTGACTGATGAAGAATCTGATAAAGAAAATGGAAATGAAGATGAATGGGATTCCATTGCTATCAAGGAAAATGGTCTAGTGGCTATTGAATCTTCTAAAGTTGAGAAAACTCTTGCAACCCGAATTGAAGAAAAGGATGAGTTGGTTATTGACAACAGATGATCACATCATATGACTGGTGATAAAAGCAAATTTGTAAGTCTAGAGAAATATGATGGCGGGGTTGTAAGATTTGGAGATAACAATGCTGGTGTGATTCATGGCAGAGGATCTATTTGTATTAGTGGTAAACATAACATTGATGATGTACTTTATGTTGAAGGATTGAAGCATAATCTATTGAGTGTTGGAAAAATGGTGGACAAGGGTTACAATCTTTAGTTCAAAGATGGAAGATGCATGATACTTGGAAGCTCTGGAAATGAAATTGCTCTAGGTACAAAGACAAGAGGTAATATTTTCACCTGAGTGCTGCTAATGTAAGTTGTTTAATTGCTCAAGTAGATGAAAGCTGGTTATGGCATAGGAGGTTGTGTCATGTGAATTTTGATAACATTATCAAGGCAAGCTCCACTCAAGCAGTAAGAGATCTACCTAAGCTAGTGAAGCCTACTAACACAATATGCAAGGAATGTTAGATGGGAAAAAAAACTAGAGTTTATTTTCAGAGAAAAAAACATCATTATAATGGAGTACTAGAGCTGGTGCATACTAATCTATGTGGTCCTTCCAGAATTAGAAGTCTACAAGGAGAAAGGTATTTTATGTTGCTTATTGATGATTACTCTAGGATGATATGGATTGCTTTCTTAAGAGAAAAATGTGAAGCATTAGAGAAGTTAAAAAGTTTCAAAGCTATGGTAGAGAATGAGATAGGTTTGAAGATCAAATGCCTAAGGTCAGATAGAGGTGGTGAGTTCACCTCCTGGGAGTTCAATTCCTTCTGTGAAGAGCATGGAATCAAAAGACAATTATCTGCTCCCTGAACCCCTCAACAGAATGGAGTTGTAGAGGAACAAAACAATTCTAGATGTTGTTAGAACAATGATGTTGGAAGGAAATTTTCCTCGCATCTATTAGAGAGAAGTTGTAATCATTTTTGTGTACACTCTAAACCAAGTAAATGTCAATGGTATTTCCGGTAAGACTCCTTTTGAGCTGTGGTTTGGTTATAAGCCTACTGTCGAATATTTCAAGATCTTTGGAAGCAATTGTTATATTAAGAGAGATGAGCACATAGGAAATTTTGATGCAAGGAGCGATGAAGGAATATTTATAGGTTACTCCACTAAAAGCAAGGCTTACCGGTGCTATAATAGAAGATTGAGAAAAATGGTTGAAAGTGCAAATGTCAGAATTGATGAGGACTTTGCTAGATCATCCAGATATTGTGGATATGATTCAAATGACCAGCATGATAGTACAGATAAAGGGAAGAATGCTTAGACACAGAAGCAAGTTCATATTGTTTTGGTAAATCAAGAAATTCAGGAAGGAGAGACAAGTGGAAGTGCAAAAGAAAGAGCAAAAGAACTAGAAATGCAAGAGAATCCTAAAATTCTAGGGTATGTAAAGCTAAATCATTCTGAAGATCAAATTATAGGAGATAAGAATAAAGGTGTACAAACTAGAAGAAGGATTGCAGAAGAGTATTGTTTGATTTCCAAGACTAGGCCCAAGAATGTCAATGAAGCTTGTAATGATGAACACTGGATGGAAGTTGTGAAGGAAGAACTGATGTAGATTGAAAAGAATGATACATGGATTCTTGTTCCCAAACCTAAAGATAAAAATGTGATTGGTACTAAATGGGTCTTTCAGAATAAGTTGGATGAACAAGGTGATGTGGTTCAGAATAAAGAAAGACTGGTATGTAAAGGGTATTCACAAATGGAAGGTATTGATTTTGAAGAAAACTTTTCCCTTGTTGCTAGAATTGAAGCTGTAAAGATTATTTCTTGCTTATGCTGCATATAAGAACTACAAATTCTATCAAATGGATGTGAAGTTAGCCTTTTTGAATGGTGAGTTAGAAGAAGAGGTATATGTTGAACAGCTGGATGGATTTCAACTGACTGATAAGGAAGACATTGTTTGTCAATTGAAGAAAGATCTGTATGGACTCAAGCAAGCCTCCGGAGCCTGGTATGCTAGACTGGATAAATACTTACTAAAGCTTGGATTCAATAAAGGTACTACTGACATCAACTTGTAATTGGATCATGATAAAGAGTTGATTATTGAATTCTTTTTTGATGAAATTATTTTTGGAGGTGATGATGATCTATGTATGAAGTTTGTTGATGAAATGAAAAGTGAATTTGAAATGAGTATGATTGGAAAGATGAAGTTCTTTGTGGGATTGCAAGTCACTCAGTTAGACAATGGTATTCTCATATCTTAGTCCAAATATGTGAGAGAGTTGTTGAAGAAGTTTGGTATGGAAGACTCAAAGCATGTTGGTACACCCATGGTAACTGGATGCAAATTAACACAAAATAATGATTCTCCTAAGGAAAATAAAACAAGATACATGTCAATGATTGGTGGTTTTCTCTACTTAACTCAGACCAAACCATACATCATGAATGTTGTGTGTATGGTTGTTAGAAATCAAGCTGATCCGAAAGAATCTTATGTGATTGTCGTAAAGAAAATTTTTAGATACCTTAAAGGAATAGTTGATTTTGAGCTTTGGTATCCTAAAGATGTTGATCTTACCTTGAGTGCTTATACTGATGCAGATTGGGCATGAGATGTAGATGACAGGAAAAGAACTAGTGGTGGTGCCTTCTTCCTAGGGAAGAAGCTAGTGTCTTGGCTGAGTAAAAACCAAAATTCCATTTCCCTATCTACTGTTGAGGCAAAGTATATTTTTGCTACAAATAATTGTACTCAAGTGTTGTGGATGAAAAAATTGTTGAAAGATATCAGAGTAGTATAAGGTGAGCCTATTTTCATATACTATTACAACTCAAGTGCAATAAACATATCGAAGAATCTAGTGTTACACTCTAAGACCAAACATATATCAATCAAGTTTCACTTCATGAGGGAGAAAGTGAGTGAGAAAGAAGTCAAACTAGAGTATGTGCCTACCAAAGAAAAAATTGCAGAAATTTTCACCAAGCCATTGCTAAAGGATAATTTTGAGTATCTCAGAGGGATGTTAGGGGTGATTACCCCTTATGATAAGAACTAAAGATGTATTTAGTTGCATCAATTTGTGTGCTTCATAGCTATATTATGATCCAGATTGATGTTTCCATGGCTGCTACTCAGGGGGAGTAGTTAGATGTGTAGATATGTGGTTTAGATCTTGTATTTGAAAAGATAATACTTATCTTTGCCATTGACATCAAAGGGGGAGAAGAGCAATGTGAAAAACATCATGAAGAGAAGAGTCAGAATCTAAGGGGGAGTAAGTGTTGATTGAGAGTTGTGTTGATGGTGATTTTCACATCATGTGTTGCCATCAATGCCAAAGGGGGATATTTTTGGATGTTGTGGTTGTGTTGCTGATATGTGATTGTAATTGATGTTAACACTATTAGCATTGATGTACTGTAGGTTGTATATGCCAAGGATATTGAGAAAATTGTTAAAGAAAGAGTTGCAGGCTGACAGTGGAACAGTGAAGGTCATGAAGGTGTCTTGCTCAGTATGTTGATGACTAGTCATTGTGGACTAAATGGTTTATTGCTGAGTGTATCTAGTTTATCCATCAAAATTTTTAGAGGTCCGCGTGAAGATTTAATCATGTTATGAACAATTGTGTTCTGATAGTTTTTATGTGGCTTCAATTAGTGTTCCTGATTGAAGTTGATGTGATTCTAGTAATTTCAATTGTTTTGGATGCTTCTCTAATGATTCTTGATGCTTGTGGATGGTTCTAGATCATGCTCTATCATTTTTGCACATCCGCATTGATCGGTGTGCTCATGGTCGGTAATTTCTCTCTTGTGTGTTCGGGTTTTTATGTTATTGGCCTACATGGTGGTTGTAACATATTGTGGATCCTTGGAGATTAAAATTTGAATGTTTGGCATGCTCAAGGATATTTTTTTAAGTCTTCATTATATTGTGGCTGATGGTGTTTGATTCACATTGAAAATTTACTTGTAAATTTGGGTCGACATTGTGTATATGTTTTATATTTTATTTTGGCTGACAAAGTTGTTGATGTAACTCCATGTTGCGGATATATAAGAGCGGTTGTTTGTGTGAAGTTATGAAGTGAAGAAGTTCCAGAGAAAGAGCAAGTGATCGAATAATGATCAAATCATTTGATTGTAGAGTAGAGTGTTAAGAATTTTGAGCAAAGTGTGAAGGAGTGTTTATTTGCTTAATTGGAACTATAATTAGGCTTTTGCAGAAGCTATTTTCTCAGTTCATATCCTATGGATCTAATCTGAATTTTTGTAAGACAATGTGTCTTCTTTGGGTAGTAAGGCCTCTTATATTTGAGTAGTGTGCTTGAATGCATGTGCATTCTCATTATTCCTCATTATACTTTTAACAGGGTATAATATTGTGGACTGACATCCACCCTGGTTTTTCCCTTAATAGGGTTTCCACATAAAAAATCTTGGTGTTCTTTGTGTTTCTAATGTGTTGATTTTTTGTGGTTTATTGTTCATTCGTTAGATATGAGATTAAGTTAAGTTAAGTTTGAAAATTTTAAATATTCTGTGACAACTAATTCACCCCCCCTCTTAGTTGCCAGTCCTTGTTTTGCCAACAATCTTTTGTTCTCAACTATGATCTATTTGTTTCTATAGAAGAGCCCTAGGGATTCACTACTCGTGAGTTCTCTTCATTCAGAGACCCTCACAGGGAGAACTGCCCTAAACTACCTCAAGGAACAATACGAAAGTTTTAGAATTAGAAAGAGCAAATAATAAAGATTCTTTGGACAAACTAATGAGCTCTTGACCAAAGGATGTCAGTGCAGAATAAGGACGATAATGCAGCGTGTTGGCATCTCATAGGCACACTGGCATCTTAGAGGTGTGTGGGCATCTCATATAGACCAGAGAACGAGAATGTCTTAGAAAACAACTTAGTAACTACTAGCAATTTGATTACTAATAATTTAAAGAATGTAGGAAAATGACAAAATGTGATAAAGTAACAAAAAGTGATAGAGATGAGATGAAGAGAAGTAGAAATGAAAAAGATAAGGGGAAGAAAGGAAATACTTACAATAGTGCAAGTGATGAAGCCTCTAGCAAGATGAATTTCTTCAAAACCTGCATGCACAATATCTAGAGAGAATGTTGGGGTTGTATAGGGGTTTTCCTTAGTAAAACCCCCATTTTGGTGTTCCCACCTCCACAGACAACCAATAAGATAGAGAGAAAGAGAGAAGTGAACAAAGCACATGGTGAAATCAAAACCCACTCAAGAGTAGAACCTGCACCACCAAGTAGGAGTGATAAAAGCAATCATCGCTCAAGGAGGATAACCCATATCACAAAAGAGGTGATAAAAGCAATCCCCACTCAAGGAGGAGAACTCGTATCACGAAGTAAAAATGCAATAAGAAGGGGATATGGAATCCCAAGATGCTCACAAGCATAAGGTAAGGGAGATGAAACTACAAGAGTGTTGTAAAGGGAGCTTGAAAGAGCTTGAAGTTGTTGTAATAAGTTGTATTGAGTTGTGCAAGCAAGGTTTGGAGTGTAGAAGGCTAAAGCCAAAGCTATGGAGAGGTTAGAAGCAGAAGAGTGGAGCTAGAAAATGGATGAAGAGTTAAAAATGAAGTGAAATGAAATCTTTTAAAGAGAGAAAAGAAGCAAAAGGAAGCTTCTCGGATGGTTACAAAGCATCTCGAGCTGTTACCACCTACCAAAGAAGGTGACAAGTGGAAAGCATGCTCAAAAATAGTCATTTGAGCATTGAAATGTCGCAGGATGCTAGCGCGGCACACAAACATCTGTGTGGCACACTAGTGTTTGGACACGTCATGCTACAAAACGACGAGAATGGGAAAAGCACCAGAGCCAACGAAAGCCGACACACAAGGGTAGCTGCTGAAAAGGGGTGCTAGAGCATCTTGAGAGGGAGAAAGCCTAATGCAAGGGTTAAAATGAACCTACTCAAGATGCTAAGGGAGTGAACATTAAAGTGAAAGCAAGAATGTACGTGAAATTGCAAGGGGTGAAATTTTGTGCTTATACATTAAAGCGAAAGGAAATAATGTAGGTGAAATTGTAGGTGAAATTGTATGCTTGATAACCATTGTTTCTTTTTCATTCTCCCATTTTTCTTTCTATTGGGAGAATTCGTGAGTGGCTTTCCATAGTTGATAACCTAGAGACATGGTTGTATAATAGGTTGGAGTTTTTATAGCAGGGGGTATTTTGTTCTCAACTATGAGCTCTATGTTTCCTACCTTTACCATTGTAATTTGTGAAAGAAAATCCAATTTATACCCATGCCCATAAGGTTGCAATTTCTCCTCCAACTCTTGAATCTTCAAATCTCTTTTCTTGTCCCTTTGTTCATATGTCTTCACCTGTTCTTCTAATTTCTTAATCCTTTCTAGTGCTTCATGTAATTCCTTCTTCATATTTCTTTCCTCTATAAACAAATTTTCATCTTCCTCCAAAAATTGTTCATCACCACCCCAATGTATTCATAATCCTCACTGTCATGGCTTTATGGGGTTCTTTTCCTAGTTTTCTTTGCAAAAGAAATATCCTCTGAATCTAATTCAGAGGTGGTTGATATGTACCATTTTCTTTTCACATGGACATGCACATTTTGAGAAAAAATGTCTTTTAGTTTCGAATCAGTCCTTACTATCACAATTTCTTCTTCTTGTTGTTTCAACACTACCCCTCATAACACCTTTCCTTTTTAGGTGGTGTGAACGCATTGGCTAGGTGGACTTCTTTTTCTCCAAAAAATGTTATCTCATCCTTTTATTTTCTCACTAGATCAAAGGGAATTCCTTCCCTATCCTATATTTTAGCTTGCAAGTTCTTGGATAAAACCCAATATGTAGCACTGCAAGCCTATCTATCATTGAATCCTGTCATGTGATTCCTTATCTATGTAGCAACTGAAATGCATTGTTGCTAGATTTTTCCTTTGAAATTGAGCAATTCATTCAAAAATTAGAATGCAAGACAAATGATCAAAGACCCAAATATCAAGTTGTATCTGGTCTCCTTGGTTCTCTTGAGGTTATCATTTATAATTTCTATCTCATCAACTCACACAGGTCAAAGTCCTTTCCTTCCTTAATAATCTAGTATGCGATATGGATTGCAGTACTAGTTGTGAAGCCCTTTCCATTGGTGAAATATGTTGGCCCATAGTTGTCATTGCACCAAAAGATCGACCTTTTAATGCCTGATACAACTGCCAGAGTTAACGGATCCACAAGATGTGGTTAGTCCATGTCACAAATCCCAAGGGGAGCGCTAACCATCTACCAACAAACTCCCCCTCAGCATTACCTGAGGGGATTTGAACCCAACATCTTTGGCTCTGATACCAATTGTTGGCCCATAGTTGCTATTGCACCAAAAGATTGACCTTTTAATGCCCGATACAACTGCCAGAGTTAACGGATCCATGAGAGGTGATTAGTCCATGTCACAAATCCTGAGGGGAGTGCTAACCATCTACCAACAAAATATAATTTATATGTTATTCCCATGGAAGCATACTTGACAACTAGATCATTGATATTGCTTATGCTCATGTTTATTTTATCAAACTATACTCTGATTAACTATGCAACCTTCTCATTCTTCATATATTTCATTATCAAAATATATCTAGTTGCACATAACCCCATTACTGCCTTAATTGCATATTTGGTCATTCTATACAGTTTTTCCAGATACATAAAGTCATCATGAATTATGCTCAAAATGATCCTTACCTATTCAATGTTGTCACAAAAATTGACAAAATCCTTCCACACATCCAACCCTTTAGCTGACACATTTGCATACTCTAGTTTATACCCAACATAGTCATCATCCAACAAGATGTGCCTCAACTCCTCAATTTTTTTGTGGTCAATTTCATTTATGGGGGCATGAGTATAGATCCTTACATCTTCTGTATACACAGTATCAACTATCATTTTGATAACACACCATCTTTATCTACCACCATAGCTTTGAAAGGATAGTTCTTATATTTTTGCCTAGTTTTCTTAGAAACATCTCTCAATTTTGGAGTATCCATTGCAATTCCTTTTCAAACTTTAAAACAAGGTTTTATGAGTAACTTGAAAATACCTTTGCATATTGTCACTAGGGTTTCATCATAATTTGAATTCGCAAGATGCTTTTGATTCCTTCTTCTTCTTCACTCCAGATGTAAATGATTTTGATTTGAATGAGCCAATATCATGTAAATTTAAGTATAATGATTTCACATTTTCCCTAACATTCCTCAGTTAATGCACCTTGTACTTGTTAGATAAGCAACTACCAAAGTGCTCTATGACTTCATAGGGATGCACATTCATTCTATAGACCTTCACAAACAAATATTTTTCTTTAGACAATTGATCTATAAAATCCATCTTGAATATCAATCAACTCTTCAAAATATTTCATTCACATCACCTTTCATGTTGTAATGATCATCATCTTACTCTCCTTAAGGGGTTGAGAGACTTTGTGGAAGATAGCTCCCCCTGAGATAATGTTGTATCTCAATCAAGCATGAAACCTTGTGTGTAATGCACAAGTGTTGTGTCATTCCTCACTTCATTATCTTAATCTTGTTTCTTTCTCCAAACCTTTGCAACTTCGTTCTTTTCCTCTATCTTCTTATGCTGAGCAAGTGGCTTCATAGAATTACTTTTGAAAAATCTTTCTTTAAGCCCAAAGTTATTGCACTTATAGAAAACAATAATGTATTTAGGGGCTAAACCATTTTCCTTATTTTAGTTTTACAATCAGCATGCCATGCCCTAAAATTTACCCACTCTAACCCATAGAACAACTACAAAAATTTTCTTAACTTGCTAACACTACAAGGGTAAATTCAAATTGTGAAGTTGACCTATAATCAATGACATGAAGTTTATGATGTCATTATATTGTTTAACCAACTTCGAAAGTGTCCTAGTTTTACATTTTTCTTTGTGTTTCAAATGAGATATTTAACTTTCTACATACATACTAAGGTATAACAATTATTCAACCTTTTAAGCTTGATGAGTTGAAAAATCACTAGCAATTACCAATTCTTCCTTGTCTATCTACATTTGTTTCCCTAGTTAAGCTATAAAGAAAAATATTATTGCATAATAATGTCTTGACCATTAAGAGTTTGGTAAAGAAAGAATTATGTTAAATAAATATCCTTACAAAAAATAATCATACTTGAAACAAAATTAAATTTTTTTGTGAAGAGTTCCTACTAATATCATCTATAACATAAGAAATAAATTGGGATTTTCAAAGGATAGGTTTAACAAGTAATTTTTGACTTCTAAGAAGAATGTCACTAGTTGGATGTTTATTTCTTGGTTTAATTAGTAGTCTCTAGTTGAATCTAATTGCAAATTTATGTCTATGTTCTAGTTCACAATCCATTATTCCTAAGTTTTTAAATGACAATGTTCGCTTGAGAGAATAAATAAAAGATTAACTTGACTAACTAATAATTTTTTGTCAAAGTCTAATGTGTTAATTATTTCTTGTTGACTTATTTTTGGTTCTAAACTCATTCCATAATCAAGAATTTTTTTCTAAATTCTTTATGGAATTATGTCTACTAAGTATTTAAATTCATTGAAACCATTTGAATATTAAATTATAACCACAAAACTTAATGCACTTAATACTTAAATCATAACTTTATAAATATTGGCATAGAATTAATCTACATTTTACTATCATTGAAAGAAGGTTGAAAGAAAATTCATTTTTAAATTGACTTTTATCGAATCTTAAATATATGTATGATGAATCATAATTTGTTTTAGATTTCACAATGGTTTTAAAAGAAGTCTCATTATACATCTAAAATGATTAATTTAAAAGGAGATGCCTTTTTTTAATTTATTTTAAATGAATAGATTTCTTCTTTAAATTCTAGTAACCTAATTTGTTTTAAATTTTAATTTTGAATTTTGAAAAATTTCTAAATAGAGACTAACTTCTATTAACTATTAATTATGTTCATCTACAATTTTCTAAAAAATATTTAAAAAAAAGCTTATTATTAAGTTCTCTTGATTACTTCTTTGTAATTCCTTGTCCTTCATTTATTATCTTACTACACTATATAATTAAAGGATTATGGTTTGCATTAATCATGCAAACAATCCTTTCCTCTAACTATTAACTGAATGCTACTAAAATTATCTATTTTATAAATAGTTTTTATACCAATTTTCGTGTTCAAATTTGTAAGTTTTAAAAATTAGTTTTTTTTCTTTTTAGGATTGAGCAAATCCAAATGGATTGCTACTACACAATTTTCAAGCTACAATTCTAGATTTATCCATGGATTTCTTTGTTTTTTCTTTGCAACAAAACTTTTAATACCATTTCTAGTCGATATTGCTATTTTTCCTATGAATTGGTTATTATTTATTCTTTTAATAAACTACTGAAATTTATTCCAACTACTTTTTAGTTCATTTTTTATTTTATTTCAGATTAAACTATATTAATTTTCAGATTTAAATGGTTCATTTAGTTTCAGACACTAAAATATTGCCTTAAATCTATAATCAAATATTTGTGTTTCATGTTTCTATATTCATATTTTCACTTGCATTGAAACAAATCTATGTAAGTAAATTGAATTATATGTTCAATCGTATATGGTTCAATGTAGTTTTCTGATTTTCTAAGATAATTTGAAATTGTTTTTTTATTTTTATTTTTTCTCAATATTTATACAATAATCCTTTCTATCTTGATAGCAACAAAACTCATAGGTAAATAAAATTAATTAATCTTTTCTTCTTCCAAATCTGAGTGCAATAGATTCTTCAAAGCTTGCAAGATTAATTCCAAACTACGTGCAATGCTAAATAATTTTTGTGTTTCTTTATTAAGTGCAATAAAGAATTAGCATTTATTTTATCCATAAAGAGACATTTACAAAACAACTACTAGAGCAATGTACAACCTTAAATTATCTTGCACAATGAATAAAATTTTCTTTCCTTTCCAAAATGAATACATAGTTTCATACTTGGAAACAACAATTCAAAACCATAATACAACTCTTACGCTTTTACAAAATATGTATGAATTTTGACGCATAAATTAATTTATGAAACATAGATTTCTTTCTTCATCCCAATTCAAGATTTCCTTTTCTTTCCACAAAAGACTTGGACAATCTCCAAACTTCATCAACCTCCATCCAAGAACTTGAAAATGAAAACAAGAGATAAAACAATAACTAGCCAATGGACTTTCCACCCATCCATAAGAATATGAAACAACCCACCCCCAAGCATGGGGAAAATAATTAGTCACTTTGGAACACTTCACAACCTAACACATCAAGACCACTTAACCCTGCAATACCCATAAGCACATATTGATTTACACTTCATAAAAATACAAAATGGTCAAGTACATCACTACCACATTGAATTTCCAAAGAGGAATTCCACATAGGGGTAGTAGGGGCTCAAACTATTAGGGGAAAACATATGTATCAAAAAACTCCAAATCTCCACATCAAAACCTTTGTATACCACAATGCACCATTAAACACCGTTATCCCTCCAAAAACAAACCAATATGTATATAGATATGGGATAATTATTGTAGTGTAAAAACATGTAACCATTTACATTCTCTCACTTCTTTGGACCCTACTTATTTAAATTGGACTTAATATTGCATTAATTTAGTGTTGTTAATTGCACCTTATTACATTTACACACTTATTCGGGCCCTCTTAATTAATTGTGCTTAATTATGCCTTAATTGGCCCTTTAATTCATTTTCCAATCCTATTGAATTACATTTTCTGAATGGGAAACCTAACATTTATTAATGCCTAAAAATAGCACTTCACAATGAGTAATGTGTGTCTTAGGTTTATGGACTTTGGACCCATTCATCCATGGGCAAATGGGTCCTCCCTAAACCTTAGGACCTAAATTTAAATTATGTTTTTGGCAATATTTTAATGATTTCAAATCCACAATTCAATGTCTGCTTGTGACATTTGGATTTTAGAAAATTAAGGATAATTACCTATAACTACAACGTTATTTCACTATGTTTCACCTAGATTTTCAAGTGTTCAATTACAAAAGAAAATTTAGTGATCAAGGGAATTCAAGAGTTGATTTATCAGAGTTTTATTACAACATTCAAGATCCATCCATCATTTCAAAGTCTTCTTGCATCATGCATATTTTGGAGCTAACATTGTGATGTAGGTTTCATGATCAAGTCAAGCATTCAAAACATTATTTCAAGAAAGATTCAAGTGTCAAGATCCACATCCATTGAAGCCATCTCATGCAAGTTGTAGACTTCCTAAGATCTCCAGTATCAAGGTTCCATCAAGGGTTTGATGAGTGGTAACATAGCTTTGTTCATTCTTCATTCCCTCTTTCATGTTTCATTTCATTTCAAGGTTTGATTACCAAAACGGGGTTTGACTAAGGCAAACCCCTATTCATCAAAAACACACATTTTTCTCTCTTATATGTGTGATTGAAAATTCAAGTTGAAGAAATCTTGAAAGTGCAAGATTTACAAAGTTGTCAAAGTTGTAAATGTTGTCAAAATTGTTGTCATCTCATGAAAACTAAGATCCTGAATCCATTTGTAACATTCTAACTATGAAACCTAGACAAATTAGAAGATTCAAATCTGTATCAAAGGCTCCTAAAAGCTACAAAAAATCCTTGAACTTGGACCCATTCGCCCTTGGGCGAATGAGTCCCAGATCTACTTCAAAAAAGCACTTTTGGTAACTTGTAAACATCATTTTTCCCTTCTTTGATCTATAATTTAATTTCTAGTTCTATCAATATTGAGCTTAATATTGATGTTTCAAGTGTTAGATTGAATTTTAGTATTGATTTACTATTTTTATTTTTCACCCCAAAGTGTTGTTTGACCTTGACCCTCATCCTTCAAGCATAAGGATATCTGAAGATTCCCACTTTGACTTGATTCACCTAGGTTGATAATAATTTCATTATGTGGATCTAATTTCCTAATGAAATAGAGAGAAATAAGGTCCTTACCATATCATATACTCCCCTTCCCTATTTTTCCTTTATTTCATTTTGGTGAACTTGACTTTTGAGCATTACACCTTGCTAATTTAGAATCCATTTTCAGCCCTAGATCTAGATTTTGCACTCATTTGCATTGCATTGTATTGATTTGCATCTCATTTAGGGCTCTTAAGTTGCATTAGTTTGCATTTTGTGTAGGATTTTAGGTTTGCATTTTTGCATCCTTTTAAAATCTAGAAAATTCACAAAAATCAGTCATTTAGCATAGTATTTACATAGCATTGCATCATCATTCATTTACATTTGAAAATTAAATAAAAATTGTATTACAAATTAGACCTCCTAGTTTGTCATTTAGCACTTTTTTTGCATTTACATTTAAACTTAAATTTATAAAAATTTAAAATGGTATCAACCTGTCTCAATCCACAATATGAAAACCATAAGAATCAACTCATAAATCTGTAAATTTACTTTTCAAAACCCTAAGCTAGGACCCATTCACCCATGGGTGAATGAGTTCCTAATTAGGGATTTTTCTTGCATTTTTGGGCATTAAAATCTCTATTTTTGTATTATGTTTTGTTGTTTTCAGTTTGTTATTATAGTTTGCAAATTTTTTGTTATCTCAAATTAATCATATTAAGCATAATTAGTCAAAATCAATGCATTTTTTTAGTTCAAAATTGCATTTAAAAGACATCATTTTTAGTTTTTTGCATAACATAATCAGAAAATTATCTTGTTTGAAATCTAAAAATTGCTTATTTCATTGCACTTTACATTCTAGAATATTTCATTGCATTTCACCTCTTATCCATTTTGGGTGCACCTTGGGTTTGTGAAAATTATATGAGCTTCACAACTTGGTGTCCTATTTCCAATACTGTCATGAGACATAGTTCGAGACTCATGTCATCCCATGATACACCATTCATCATGGATCTTGGGTTTTCTAACTCTTTCACTCATAGTGTTGACACTAGTCAACCCACTATGGATCATAACCTTAATACTTCATTTCCTATGACTTCCCTACCTACACCTAATGTGACTATTGTCCCTCCTAAAAACCTTAAGAAAATGGATGAAGAGTTAGAACAATTGTAAAACTCTATAAGTTTTGAACCCATCACCATTGATGCAATTCCTATGATACAAAACATAAGAGAATTACTTAAAAATAAACAAGGACTAGAAATGGTGCTTAGCCTTCATCATTTCCTACAAAATCACTTAACAAAAAAATAGAAGAACACTATAAATCATTCAATCAACTTCATTGAATTTCAACCTTGTAAGGGCCTAACTAAGATGCCTCTTGATATTGCTTTCTCACAAAATGACATAATTAAACATGCACCCAATGGTCCTCTTTACATAGCTAGAAGAATCAATGACAAGCCTACTAATGGGATATTAATTGATCTCGTTTATGTAGAGAATGTGATCACCGGAGAATTCCTATTTGTGCATGAGCTTTATCAACATGCTTATGAAAAATTGAAAGCATGGATCAAAATGCATAATGGTTTTTCTTGCACTACGATAGGTTTGATAAATCTTTCTTTGAAAGTTGGACTGAAAACATTACATATCTCATTTTCCACCATCCCATCGTCAAACCAATTTCATGTGAAGTTAGGCTACCCATGACTTCACTCCATGAATTTTGTCTGGTCGGTTGTGCATAAATGTTTAAAGTTTCCATTTGGAAATGAGATCTTTATTCCATATCCTAGTGGCTTTAAATTTGTGTCTTTTGGTGGGAATTTCTCATTGGATTTCTTTTGGCCCAAACCTATGGAACCTATTAGGCCTTGTGAGGACTTATTCTTTAAATCCTATCAAAATTTTAAGGAAAAGTATATAATAGAATTATTCCTTAGCAATATGTGTCAACCCACGATTGAGCCTTCTATCCTAGATGAGACAATGATTGAACTAAAATCCCTTCCAAGTAACCAAGATTAAAACATATAAAATCCTCCACCCATTTCCTATAAGAGACCTTGAGATAACCAAATAAGTCTCATTGTGTCTCCTAAAATCAAACAAGTTTACAAAGCTAAAGAGAAAGTGGTCGAACAATCCCCCATGGTTTCTTCCATTCCTCCCTTTAAGGGAAGAAAAGAAACCTATGGTTGATAAGCCTGCCCTTACACAATCACAACTTGAAAATTGAATGAAAAGGAATTGAAATGCTAGAGAGTGTAGGCATAGACATCATACTATTGTTCATTTGTTACAAGTAAAAGAAGAAAAGAACAACATAGAAAATCAAAACCCAAACTTACCTCAAGCAAGGCATGATGATTCTCAACCTTTTATGGAACAAGAAACTCCTAAATCTCCAAAACAAAAAGAATCTTTAATGGATATTATTATTAGACCTTCTATTGTGATAAACTTGGATGATGATAATGAAACTGCTAAAATTGATGAGGAAGTGCATAAAGAGAACTAAATTTATTGTTTTCCTCTTCCATGAGCTTAAATAATAATAATCGTGATGATCCTCCTAAAAAGAGTGTTTCACCGTGTGTTGAGCTTGGTGATTTTCCTAGTTTGGCACTTGATGTTGTCCCTTTGGCTAGTTGTCCACCTTCCACATATGATGAACAAGATTGGGATGCAAACAACCTGTTATAAGTTGACTTGCATGCACCTTACTAGTCTTGTATTTATTTTCTTTTTCATGTTCTTTTTGTGATTGCATGTGCGCAATGTGATCCCCTATACTATTCTATTTGATGTGTCTTCATGTTCATTCCTCTATTTGTACCTTCATTCTTCTATATATCATAAACCCCTTTATTATTATTCTATGTGTCTTTATGTTTTCCTTTTGGGGATGATGCAAGGCATCAAGAAATTTAGGTCTCTTCCATGTTGACCTGAAAGGTTTTTTCTTTTTTTTTCACTCTCTATGTATCATTCTTCATGTTCCTTGAGTATTTGGGGAATGATGACATTTCTTAGCTCTATAATGTCATTATAGCAAAGAGATACTAACCCCAAATCCATGGATCCCTTATGTGATTTTGGGATTTCATTTTGGGGAAAACTCCTCTCTTTTTCATGATGTAGCTTCATTTGGAAACATATGACTTGGCATAGGGCTTTCCAAATAAGCTCTCATGTCTTGTTTATCATTTCTACTTTAAAGTAATTTCTCATAGCATGGTGTTAGCAATTTCTTCAAATTGGGGGCGTACAATGGAATTATCATTTTTGGAGATCTTTGGACCTTTCTCATGTTTCATTGTGTGGTCTTCTTACTTCTTGCAATGTGTCTTCTTCTTGGTGGTGCCATTGGGTTTGATGTCCTCTAAGAGTGTGACCTTTCTTGGCATACGACTTTCCTCTTAGTGGTGATGCTACACATTCCATTCCCTAAGTTGTGAATTTTTTATCCTAGACTTGTCCTCTCTTGGAGACATTAGGAATAATTTTCCCTAAGAGGATACCTTACATGAACTAATAAAAACCCCTTTGAACATGTCTTATCCTATTTTCATTTTGTTCATAGGTGTTTGGCATAACACAACTTTCCAAACCTTGTGAAGCTCAAAGTTATAACCCTTTTTATGGCCACCAAGCATAATGCACTTTGCTTTCCTATGGAGCCTTGTTTGTTCATAAGTGTTTAGCATAATGCAGCTTTCTAAGCCTTAAGGAGCTCAAATTGTGTATTGTGTGGTGCCTTATTAAAGTTATCAAAGGTATAACTTTGGTATGGTAT
Organism: Sequoia sempervirens; assembly: GCA_007258455.2. Classification (NCBI taxonomy): domain Eukaryota; kingdom Viridiplantae; phylum Streptophyta; class Pinopsida; order Cupressales; family Cupressaceae; genus Sequoia; species Sequoia sempervirens. The sequence continues at coordinate 1,070,820,869 of VDFB02281492.1, read as the reverse complement.
GGGAGCCTAATAAGATTCACTCATTTTCAACCCTTGGGGGATCACCTAGTGGACAACCAGAGTTTCACTAGCCCATGTGAGTGTGTGGTTGTTTGCATAGCGGGCATCGAGTTCCTCTAGTAAGCCTTTTTGGAAAAATAGTTGAGGCATGTTCCACATCATGTTGAACAGACAAGGCTTGATGCACCCTTTTTCTTTCGTTTTCTTTTTTTTATTTCTTTGAGTCATTGGCATTGTAACTTATCTTGTCATTGCTACATACATATATATGTTTAACATAGCCATGTGTCTCTTTGTGATTTTGTAGATTTTTCCATGAGATCTTAGATCTTGGGGGATTGACCACCTTCCTTAATCTTTTCCATCTTGTCCTTCCAACAATTGTACAATTAGACCTCTCTTGATTTTCTACTTTAGTGTGAGTTTGGCATAGGGTCATCCTCTCACTAAAGTGGGGGCTAAATGTAGTGTAGAAAAATGTAACCCTTTGCATTTTCTCACTTGTTTAGGCCCTCCTTATTTAAATTAGACTTAATATTGCCTTAATTTAGTTTTTTTAAATGTACCTTAGTATATTTACACATGTATTTGGGCCCTCTTAATTAATTGTGCTTAATTATGCCTTAATTGGACCTTTAATTCATTTACAAGCCTATTGAATTACATTTTTTGAAGGTGAAACCCAAACTTTATTAATTTCTAAACATGACACTTCACAATGAGTAATGTGTGTCCTAGGTTTATGGACCTAGGACCCATTCGTCCATGGGCGAATGGGTCCTCCCTAAACCTTAGGACCTAAATTTAAGTTATGTTTTTGGTGGTATTTTAATTATTTCAAATCCACAATTCAATGTCCTCTTGTGACATTTGAATTTTAGGAAATTAAGGATACTTACCTATAAATACAAGGTTATTCCACTATGTTTCACCTAGATTTTCAACTATTCAAATATAAAGGAAAAGTTTGTGATCAAGGGAATTTAAGAGCTTATTTATTAGAGTTTTATTGCAGCATTCAAGATCCATCCATCATGTCAAAGTCTTCTTGCATCATGCATTTTTTTGGAGCTAACATTGTGAGGTAGGTTTCATGATCAAGTCAAGCATTCAAAAAATTATTTCAAGCAAGATTCAAGTGTCAAGATCCACATCCATTGAAGCCATCTCATGCAAATTTCAGACTTCCTAAGATCTCCATTAACTAGGTTCCATCAAGGGTTTGATGAGTGGTAACATATATTTTTTCATTTTTCATTCCCTCTTTCATGTTTCATTTCATTTCAAGGTTTGATTACCAAAATAGGGTTTGACCAAGGAAAACCCCCATTCACAAAAAACAAACATTTTTCTCTCTTGTATGTGTGATTGCATATTTAGGTTGAAGAAAGCTTGAAAGTGCAATATTTAAAAAGTTATCAAAGTTGCAAAAGTTGTCAAAATTGTTGTTGTCTCATGGAAACTAAGATCTCAAAGCCATTTCCAATATTCTGACTGTGAAACCTGGACAAATTGGAAGATTTAGATCTATATCGGGGGCTCCTAAAGGCTACAAAAAATCTCTGAACTTAGACCCAGTCTCCCTTGGTGAATGAGCCCTAGATCTTCTTCGAAAAAGCACTTTTGGTGACTCGTAAACATCATTCTTCCCTTCTCTAATTTGTAATTTAATTTTTGTTCATGGTAGTATTGAGCTTAATATTGTTGTTTCAAGTGTTAAATTGCATTTTTGTATTGATTTAGTATTTTTAGTTTTTCTCCCCAAAGTGTTGTTTGACCTTGACCCCCATCCTTCAAGCACAAGTAAATCTGAAGATTCCCACTTTGACTTGATTCACCTAAGGGTTGATAATCATTTCATTGTGTGGATCTCATTTCCTAATTAAATAGAGAGAAATAGGGTCCTTACCATATCATATACTCCCCTTCCCTATTTTTACTTTATTTCACTTATATCCCTAAATAAGCATGGGTACTCATACCTTGAAAATAAAGATGTCCCTATTGTGGGAGCCACACCCACTCAAACCCCTTGCACATTGAGGACCAAAATTTTCCTCTTTGCAAGAGGGGTCAAATATCCTATAAAACACATAATAAATAACACATAAAACAAGAAAAAACATATTCACAAACCCCAACAAAACCCTTAAAACAAGCACATACAATATTTTCATAAAAAACAATAAGGAAATACACCATACCTCAAAACATAATATCCCACTAATGGTAGAATCCTTGGATGAGAATCCTCCTCCTCCAAGCCCTCACCTTCCTCTCTTTCTTTTCCCAACACTCTCTCTCCCACTCTCTCCTAAGAACTCAAAACAATAATCTGAAATTCACAAGAAGCAAGATAAGAAACTCCCTCCTCTCCATGAAAAATGAGTTTTAAAGAGAAGGGAGGAGTAACTTCCTCCCACAACTTACACAACCACCTAAATACATCCCATTTTTTCCACTTTTGTGAGTGGGGCTTAAGGGAGGGTCTAAAAATATTTTATAAAGTTATAAATGATAAAAATAATTTTTTAACCTATACACCATAATCCTAGGCTGATTTCTCAAACATAAAATACAACCTAGACCACTTAAAAACACTTAAAAATCACTTTAAAATTTGCAAGTTAAAAATTACTCAAAACCATAACTGTTAACACAAAGGATTATGCCCCGAATGCTTAGCTCTAAATCTCAACAATCCTATTCAATATGGGGACATCCTCAATGGCTTTGGGTTGCCTAAAATAAGGATGAACCTCTAGATTATGGGTTGGTTCCCTTCTAAAACCTCCTACTTACTTACTGGCTTTTTTGGAAACGGGATAGAAAAACTGAAATTTAACAATTACTAATCCTTGGAGGTAATGGACCAATTTTAAAAGACCACTCTAACTTACAATCTCTCTAAAAATAGCTCCTCTCAATGCACAACTCAATTTTGATCAACCTATGCAATAGTGTTTCAAAGGGAGGTTTTTTTTTTCAAGTTTTCTAAAGGAAAACTAAAGAGTTTGCACAACTATAACTACTAAAATTAATAATGCAGCCTATGACCTACATCAATTTTTCATATCCTTGCATGAAAATGGTTTTAAATGAGACCTAATTTAAGGATTCAATATTGAAATCACAAAAACTAAGTCAAATAATTCATAATATGCTCAACACAAAGATTCTAAGAAGGAAAATAAACTACTTTTATTGATAAAAAGGAGCTTGCTTGTACAAATCTATAAAAGATACTAAAAAATAAACTAATTCTTTCTCTATTAATCTCGAAACCTGAGTTACAATGCTTCTCTTTTTTCTTAAGGCAAAAGAGGAAAGAAAGAACTAAGAAAAGAAGAAAAGAAGAAGCCTTATAGAAAAGAAGCCTGCTTGTGACTTAAAGAGAGGACTAAAGATGAAATAACTCTTCTCTTTCTTGAAAACTCCACCAATATTCATGGTGAATCTACTTTTGGTCGTGGAAAAGAGAAAAGCCTGCAAAAGGGGGCTTAGAACTGCTCTAAACTGGATGTTTGTAGGTTGAAACGTTGCCTCAATTGGTGTTGCACCCATGTGGGGCCTTGAACTGAACTGGAACTACCTAAAATCCCCCTTTTTAGGCCCCTAAATGCTCCTTTCTAACTTTGCATAGAGTTAGCTAACTGTTGGGTGTATAAGGCCAAAAAACCTTAATTTAAGGGCTCTAAACTGATATTTTTTGCATGATTTTAGTCTTTGAATCCACCTAACTTCAACCTCACCCATTAAGGCTTCTAAGACTGGCCTAAACTATCTCTAAGCACTTGATGATTGAGCATAAACAAGTCATAGTTGTTGATCATCTCATCTCTCTACCATGACTATTCTTTATTCCTCATAGGTCTGCAACCTTGATTTCACTGCCCTCTTTTCAATTGAAAATGATGACCTCCATTTTATTGCCATGGCTACTTTCCTTTATAAGGTGACTATTTTTAGGTATTAAAAACTAACCAAGCATTGTCCTGACTTCACATTATAGTCTCTCTCATTATCATTTTGTTGCTCCTTTTGAAGGTTTGTTGTACTGCATTGTCTTTAATGATCAAAATGGAAAGTGAAAGACAAGATCTTTCTTTTGCAAATGCTACTCTTCATATTGGATGCCCCTTCAAATAGATTGTCTTCTTTTATCTTCTCATTTCAGTCTTCTTTAGATTGTGATTTTCCTTATCAATTGGCTTGACTATTCCTTTGCAAACTTCTCATTTGCTACTCCTTCAAATCTTGTTGGTATATCCTCTCGAGAGGTTACCATTTTTTCCAATATAATCCATAACAAAGACATAAAGAATATTGTCATAAACATAGCAATAATCACCATAACATTTCTATTCTCAAATAAATTTGTATCATTAATACTTACAACCACTTGGAAATCACAAACCCTCATGGTCTTATGATAAAGATTGAAAGGAAAAAGGGACATAATACACATAAGTCACATATGGATCAAGGCTTTGAATAGGCTTGTGAGGTTGTCCTTCAAAAATTCCAATGAAATATTTGTCATTTCCTTCCTCATTGTGACATCAAATAGCATCATATAGAATGATTTCTCATAATGCATAATCATTATGATGATCGTATATTCAAAAGAAACTTTCCATTATGTCTACATCTTATTCCTTGATAGTGACTGTCATCTAAACAACACTATAGACCATGTGACAAGAGCCACTAAGGAATTGCCACCAAGAAAAACTATTGTCCCCTAATGCACAAAGGCTATGGTGTTGATCTTCTCTAGATCAAAATTATGCTTTGCATTGGAAAAGGACAAGAATCTATGATCCCCATAACCTTGACAAAGGATTTCCTTCTTTTAATAGAACTACCATAACAAGTCTCATCCATGAAAATGAGATATAAGACACAACTTCATTTGATACCTTGTCATTTGTTAGCTTCCTTTTATCATTATCATATACCATTTTATGACTTTGAAAATGGATAAAGGGGGCTATCCTCCAAGAAAAATAATTGTACTAACTATCATCTCTACCTGAGGCTGTATGAACAATCATCACCATGCTTTGAAACCTCTACATAATCTCAATCACCTTTCATTATCATTTATGCCTTATTTTTCTTTTCACTAGCAACCTTTATCAACTTTTCCCTAGGTTTGAAAGGAAGAATGCAATATTCTTTGTCATTGTTATTAAACATTGTACCCCTTGTTTACCTTTTATAACAATGACCTCCATTTGCAACTTCCAAAAGGAATCTATCATTACATTGAATATGATTGTACTGAAAGAATGAGACCATTATATTCATACTTAAACTCAATGTTCAATATAGATAATTTTACATGGTTATCTTGAATTCTCTTTTCCAAACTCTCCAATTAAAATTTTGCACAATGCATGATACCTGATTTCATTTTCAGTGTGCTTTCAATAGGGATCATATCATTATACTTTCAACAAGGAACCAATCACCATGCTCTTCTCACTGCTAAGCATTTGACACCTCTAAAGTAATGGAAACCTTCCACTATTATCATTAGTATCAATGTCACTGCCATACAAATCTGCACAGTCAATGCTTCCATAATGACCGTCTTAAACACTTGAAAAGTATGAACTATTTTTTTCCTTAAAAGTTGATAGTGATCATTGTCATTTCATTCTCAGGTGCCTCCATTTTTCATTGATTTCCTTGAACGACAACTATCCTATCTTTATGGCTTTGATTGTTTCTATACCTTTGAACCTGAGATTCATGTTTTTACAACCTTATAATGTCAAAGGACTATGACTGCTTCCTTTTAAAATCCCAGGGTTTGAAACCTAATGAAAAAAACTCATGGCTCTATTCTTATGGATTTAAACTTTGAAAGGTATAAAGATGTTGCATTATCCACACAAGACAAGGATCTAAAGGGAAACTTTCCAATATGAATATGCATTTTTTGAAACCCTAGCTCACGAATGGAGAAAGGGAAGCTTCAAACAAGAAAATAATCATCTCATAATGAAACGAATGAAGAAATAACATTGTTTTTTTGTCTCCCAATAACACAAATATGAAGCGGTGAAAACTCTGAGAGGCAGATCCATAAAAAGGGGAAGTAAATGTTGCAAACCTATCCAAAGCATGAATGTTGCAATTTCCTTCAAGAACTCAAATTTTCCTTCCTATTTTTTTTCCTTGCATGTTAATTAAAACCCTACAATTCCTCTTCAACGTGGAGCTTTCTTCAGTTTTTCCTTTGTATTTGCTCTTTTGGAACCCAGACTTTGAGTTTTCAACCTTTGTTTTATCTTTTCATTGTGAGTTTAGTTCTTTAATTTTTCTACCAAAAGGAGCCCTTTGGACTTGGATATTTGACCCTTAACATTATTGTGCGTGTGTCGAATGTGGAGAGATATTCTAATGTCAACACAAACCTTAATGAGACGGTTTACATTCAAAGTTTGAAGCAAGTAAAACTACTCTATTCATAATACAATCAAACCTTTCAAATACATATCATTGTCCTCTATTTCTAGGGATTTATTAAACCGTTTGGCCCTAAGATTTCTATGGGCACAAAGGTTGTTAAAATGACTACCTAGAAAAAGAGATTTGATACTTAACATGCAAGCTAAGATGATTTCTATGTGCAAATGTGTGCTGGAATGATTAGTGGTATGCTTCTAAATGAAACAAAATTATGGAAAGGATAATGGATACAATGATAAACGAAGGATGATGTTGATGGTAAATGAACAAGTGGAGATGAGTGAGATGATATGAAACTATAGTGAACTATCCATGATTATGCATATGCTCAAATGCAAACATAAAAAAAACTAACCTAAAATGTAACTATGAAGCAATTAATTAATCTAAGATGAGAATGCAAAGTAACACATGATATGAAAACTAAGTATAAGACTCCATGAAAGCTCCAAGCTCCTATGAAAAACCTGCATGGTAACAATACTCAAAGTGTGGATGAAAAATGGCATTAAAAAACTATTCCAATTTGTATCTCAAAATAGAATTATAACAATAATCAAAAGGTGGATGATAAATGCTAAGGCAAGAGTGTGTATTTATAGGGTTTCTCAAGCATTTTGTGAGGTGGCACCTATCAACGGTCTAGATTTGAAGGCGAAATAATAGACGGTGGAGATGAAAGGAATTAGGATGTTGTCCCCTTGACCAAGGGAAACATGTCATGTGTGTGGAGAGAATCCCTTGACCAATTGGAAATATGCCAAATGTATGGGATTCCCAAGTGTGTGAAACAAAGACCCATGTGCTCCAAATTTGTTGGAAGTGTGGGGGAATAAATCCATGTGCTTTTTATCATTCATGGAAGTGTGTGAGGATAATTCTAATTAATAATTAGGCTTATTTATTTTTATGTGACCTTTATGAGGTGCCACACAAAAAATTGTAGAAATGTGCTCTAATTCTTAATCAGGGTTAGGGAAGATTAATTAAATAAACACATTTAGGGTATTTTGTTTATTTAATTATTTAGAAGAATGTGATTTTGGAGAATTAAAAGAGGAAGGTTAATTAAATAAACACATTTAGGGTATTTTGTTTATTTAATTATTTAGAAGAATATGATTTTGGAGAATTAAAAGGAAAGTGAACAATATAAATAAAGTAAGAACTTATTTATATGTAGTTGAAGCATTAATCAAATAGGTTGTATTTAATTAACTGAATATGATGACCATTTTTAGGTGTATATATTTTTCCCCTCTTTGAAGTAATGTGTTTACACGTTGCTTCAAAGAAAATTTTGATGTCGATGCTCAAAAAAAAATTTTGATGCCCCAGACGATGCAAGATTTTGATGCCCCAGACCATGCTCCGGAATTTTGAATTTCAGGTATTGACGGATATATGCCCTCTCGAGAGATAAATTGGTGAATGTGGGGATGTTAAAATGAAATGTTGGAATGAGGTGATGGTGTTGTGATGATTATGATGATGATCCATCATTGATTCAGTGAGATTTGGATGTCGAAGATGATTTATCTCTCAAAAGGTCATTGCAATCTCTTTCTTTGAATAGTATTGATTAATTACCACTCCTTTTTAGTAAAAATGGGAAATAAATCCCACCATAATTCCCTCCATTTTACCCTTAAAAGGTAAAAAGTGGTAAAATGGGATTCATTTGCACATTTTGAGTTTGGAGAAGTTGAAGATTGGAGAGCTTAGAGAAAGATGGTGATCTCCTACCACAAGCATTGTTTCGAGTGTCTTTGCCAACCTAATCAGCCTGCTGCCTTTGGACCTGTGGTACACTTTACGAGAAAACTCCTTTTTAGTCATTTTCTTGCCTTTTAATGGTATTTTGAACATCGTAGATAGATGTTGTAGCTTATTGGATGTCATTTATACACTTTCGGGTGATGTTTTTGTTGTTTTTGAGCATGTTTAAGAGTTTTGGCACCTTTGGGGTCCCAAAGGGCACCTCTTGGAAGCTTCAAAATTAAATTTTCATGTGTTTTAAGAGTTTTGGTGCCTTTGGGGTCCCAAATGGTGCCTCTTGCAAGGTTGAAAATGCTTGTTTTTGGGTTTTTTAGAATTTTGGCACCTTTGGGGTCCCAAATGGCACCTCTTGCAAGCTTTTTTTTCAAGTTTTTAGCCTCCAACATTGTTTTGGTGCCTTTGGGGTCCCAAGTGGCACCTCTTGTAAGGATGAAATCCATGTTTTGAGATGCCAAACACTATTTTGGCGCCTTTGGGGTCCCAAATGGTGCCTCTTGTAAGCCTTGAAAACCCTATTTTTAGTTGCAAACTCTATTTTGGTGCCTTTGGGGTCCCAAATGGTGCCTCTTGTTGCCTTGGAAAATTTTCATCTTTGTTGTTTTGAGGTGGTTTAGCTTGTCATTTGACCCGTTTTGCAGGGTGTGATTGCGGAAATCCCTCGAGGTGATGTTCGCAAGATGTCCTTAAAGCCTAGGAGTCATTGGTTTTTCATGTTTTGGATTGATTTCAGTTAGATTGTGGTATGTGCAGTGTTGGATTGGTGTTTTGCGTGATGATTTGATCTTATGATAGGCGAGAATCAAATTATAGAACTAGTGTTGTATCGACATGATAGGTGAGGAATGATAATAGGATTGATAACATATCGTCCTCATGATAGGTGAGGAACGATGGTAGGATTGATAGAAAATCATCCTCATAATAGGCAAGGAACGATGGTTTGATTAAATGTAGATCGCCCTCATGATAGGCGAGGAATGACAGTAGGATTGATAGAAAATTATCCTCATGATAGGTGAGGAACGATGGTTTGATTGATAGCAAATCGTCCTCATGATAGGTGAGGAACGATGGGTTGATTGATAGAAAATCATCCTCATGATAAGTGAGGAATGATGGGTTGATTGATTGAGATGCTGATTGTTTTGATTGATTTATTTGAATGACTGCACATTAGCTTGATTGACTGATAATCTTGATTGAATGTGACATTGATTGACTAATAATCTTGATTGAACATGACATTGATCAACTGATTTGTGTTTAGGATTAGGGAGATGGAGATGTACTCCAATCTTAGGAGTGATTCCTGAAGACCTACAACATGGTTCACCGGTTGTCCTCAGCCGACTTAGAGATTATCTCCTATTGTTAGATATTCCATAATATAGAATCAACAGAGGTTTACAGACAGCATTGGTAGAGAGATGGCACAGTGATCATAACACGTTTCATTTACTGACTGGAGAGATGACCGTGACTCCATAGGATGTCTATCATATTCTACGGATCCCAGTGATGGGAGAGATAGTGGTGTATGATAAGATAGAGCAGGTGGGATGGCTGCATTGCGGAGGTTATTCCGAGATGATCATGTTACTGGTCGATGGATCCCTTGGACAAAGATGATTAGCATGTATGATCCTTTGTCGTGTGTGCTTTCTAGATTCATTGGTGGATTCCTTTGTCCTGATCGTAGGTCAAAGGGATTTTTAGTAGGTTGGGGTCATGTGCTATCATGGATGACACTTGATGGTACTAGGTATGCATGGGGCTCATGTATGTTAGCCCACCTATATCAAGATTTGCATGAGGTTGCTTGTTATGGGGAAATGATCCTATCATGTGGTGTCACATTATTGCAGACCTAGGCATGGGAGCATATAGCTGTCACTCAGCCCATGGGAGAGAGATATCGACTACCAAGGAGACCCTATGTTTTCAGTTATAGCGGTCCACATGTCCAACATAAGTTGGGAAAGGTTGCCAATTGGAGGCATGCTTTGGATGATTTGGAGACTGTCACATGGTGCCCATACTTGGATTGTGAGCAGTGGCCAAAGGATCAGCTACAGATGTCATATATGTTATTATCCTGCTATATGATTAGGCAGACACATGTTGTGCTTGAGTGATACATGTATCTGAGAGTATGTCAATAGTTTGGACAGGTTGAGGGGATGCCCCTGGGAGTTGCCCATTATGCATGGCGATGACAGGATGTTTTAGAGTGGGGACCCTATGTATCATATGAGGCAACTTATACAGAGTACTATACCTTGATACTAGGTTTATGGGATTATGTTTCATATATTACAGATGTTGGGATGACCAAGGATTATTCAAAATACTTCCACACGCATCCCTTTCCTAGATTTACTCATCTAGAGGAGCCAGTACTACTAGTTGATGGAGAGGGAGGAGATGACGAGGTGGTGATGATGGTGGGGAGGGTCTTTGTAGAGGTGATGATGGTGGTGCAGAGGGTGGTTGTAGAGGTGATGGTGGTGTAGAGGGCGGTGGGGAGAGTGATGGTGGTGTAGTGGGTGGTGGGGAGAGTGATGATGGTATAGATGACATTCATCCATTGGATCTTTTAGTTCTGAGGCGCGGGAGGAGTTTTACTGTAGCTTAGGCAGTGCTTCCCAAGATTCGGATTGGGATACCCTCACATCAGTAGTCATCACAGATAGAAGCTTTGCAGGAAGAGGTTCAGTCATTTTAGAGCAAGATAGCATAGGCTCAAGCACAAATTGTTTCCCTTTAGGATAAGTTAGGGCAGTGTCGAGAACAAATTGATATTTTGACGACTGATAGACAAACAGATAGGAAACAAATACAATAGTTGCAGGCACAAATGATCATACTTACTTCAAAGAGGGATACCTTTAGACACTAGATAGAGTAGGCTGAGGCCATAACATATGACATCATCTGTAGGTACAACATATTTCTTCAAAGAGATCTGACACATTTCTCAGGAGTTGTAGTTTTATAGAGGTAAATATCATGAGTTGGTTCCTCCTGAGCGACGAGAGAGTTTTGTATAGTCTCATTTTGGAAGCTCTCATTCTCAGACTATGAGCATGGGTGTCAGACAACCATTGCTTGGAGATAGGAGAGATTTAAGTCCATGTTCGTCAAGTAGAGGAGGTACTAGTTCCATGAGAGAAACAACATCTGGTGGGGGCTCGACATAGCATTTTGTGATGTTCCTTGGACATTGTGTATACACCTTTTGTGAGATTGAGGATGTGTTTCCCATGATACAGTGCCCTTTTGGATTTTGATGTATCTCATCCTACTTTTGGATATCCTTGTACACGTGGACATTATGACATTTTTGATGATATATGATATGAAATGGTGATTATGATGCATTTGATTTCCCTATTATGATATGCAATGTTGTGACTTTATTTAATTTCTATGTGATGATAATGATTAGGCAATGTGATGAATGTATTTGTGATTATGCAATGTGATGTGATTTATTATGATTATGCAATGTCATGTAATTTATTATGATTATGAAATTGATGAATGTATTTGTGATTATGTAATGCAAATGATCGAATGTGAATGACTTCAAATGTTCAAGGCCTTAAGCTTGAATAAGTGAGTCTGTCAAACTTCCAAAAGTTGTGGGAAGACTATAGTAGATTGATCTTTTAAGCTTCATAACTCTGACATATTTCCCAACTTTCTTGGAAGTCTAAAGAGACTCACTTATTTAAGCGTAGTGGATGACATGATTTTGATGTTGGAAATGATATGCAATGTATGTCCTTTATTATTTTCTTTTGTATTTTTTGAGGCAAATATCATGATGGAATGTATGAATGTAAATTATGTGAGAATTTTTTTCTAAGATATGCAAATGATGATACAACTAATGTGTAACTAAATGAGAATGATGTGTTTTTGGTTAATTTCCAGTGTACTCAATCCATTAATAATAGAGATGACACCATTTTGAAATTGTTTCAGCATTGAAAATCCCCATAAATACACATGCAATGCTAACATGAATGTAGTCTAACTTAACTATGCAAATCTCGTTTTCAAAAGTTGTCATTTATATTAACCAATTTTTTTTTATTTTTATCATCATTGGGCCTTTAAAATGTTGAAAGTGAGTACAAGCATCGATGGCATCTTTTAGACCAAGATGACCTGAGTACTACTTTCATGATGTTTTAAAATTGCAAGTTAACACAAGCATCTAAGTATAATTAAACGGAGATGAACTGAGCATTACTTGCGTAAACAAACAAGAGTTAATATTTTTCCTATACAAATTGAGAATGTCATCAGTGATACTTTGTAGCGCACGTCTCGCAACAACTTAAATAGTAATAATGATAAACTCACAGACAACAGACAAAGAAAAATCATACTCCTTCCTTGCTCCTCTATTTCAATACATCATCAAGGACTCGAGAGATATGATATCAAAAATAAAAGTAGAACAATTTGAATTTTCATGTTTAACGTGCTAAACCCTTGATTTAGAAAGACCACCATCAATTTGAAGTTTGCATTTGTAACTTTAGTCCGATGACTGTTTTCCTGTTGGTTCAAGCTCAAAGTTTATTTGCCCCTAGTGAGTGCAGGATTTTTCCCCCAGTCCAGGGTGAGACATGACCATGACGACCAAGACCTAACCTAAAGACCTATCCTAGGGGTCTTGGGGGTTGATCAATAGATTAGCCTTGCCTATGTTATACACGTAGAGACCACATAGTTCAACTGACGACACAACCAAGATTTAAAAGACAAACCGATGAACATAGCAGACACCTAAAAGACTGACCTAAATGTCTCGGGGACAATCAAAGAAACCCTTGACTACGTTCAAAGCTCAGAGATGACGTAGTTCGAATGAAGACTATGATTTTGACTTTTTGACCTATTTTTGGATTTTGATATGTTTTGAATGTTTTTGGGATTTTTGATTTTCCAACCTTGAGAATGTACAAGAATCCAATCCAATGTAGGACATGCCCCCAGTGTGATATGATAAGACAAAATAATTTTTAGAATGGGCCGAATAATGCCAGGGGATACCATAATACAAACACTGGATCAAGCTATGGTGTGAACATGGAAGTGTGACAAATGCAGAGATGAAATCATGATGGATGAATGATGCAGAGCAAGTCACGTAGCCCAAGATAGATGGAGAGTGTTTATTTTATGCAAGGCACCTGTTTGCCAGGTTTTCACCAAGGTACTTTCCCAAAGCGCTACCAAAGTGGTTTTCATGAGAGGACAATCTTTTTTTTTTTCTCTTTATTGTTTTTCAATCCTTTTTCTATTTTTTTTTTTTGGATTTTTGCATTTTTTTATTTTTTTGGTATTTTTCTAGGACTTTTACCAATTCACTGGATGAGCTAGGTGTAAAACCTTTTGAGATGCAAGTTGTTGATGGGTTCATCAAACAGATCCCCTTCTGGTGTGGATAACTGATATGCTCCTAATCTAAAGACTGATACTATAACAAAAGGACCCAACCAGTTAGGTTCAAATTTCCCCTTCTTCTCTCGATCTTGTTGATTACATGGATTTTATTTTAAGACTAAGTCGCCCACTTGAAATGATTTAGGTATTACTCTATGATTGTAGCTCCTAGATATCCTTTGTTGATAATATTTTAGGTGATCAACTACATGCTATTGGTGTTCATCCAACAGTTCTAATTCTTGTAGCCTTGATACTCTATAATCCTCGTCTGAAATCATCCCTTTAAGTGACACATGCAGGGATGGTATCTCGACCTCAATAGGTAGAATAGCTTATGATCCATAGACAAGAGAATAGGGTGTTGCTCCTATCAGGGTACAAATACTAGTTCTATAAGCCCACAATGCCGAGTTTAGTTGAACATGCCAATCACGTCCAGCTTCATTGACAATCTTCTTCAAAATATTTAGGATAGTATTGTTTGAAGCCTTTACTTGGACATTCCCTTGGGGATAGTAAGGTGTAGAAAACTGATGTTGGATATGGAATCTTTCACAGAGTTCTTGAACATCTTGATTCTTAAAGGGTCAACCATTGTCTGTAATGATATATTGAGGAACACCATACCAATAGACGAGAGAATTTAGGATGAATGATGGAATTTTTTTCTCAATGATGGTGATTAGAGGAACAAATTCAATCCACTTGGTGAAGTATTCTATGGATATGATTATAAAATTATGTCCATTGGAGGAAGAGGGGTGAATCTTACCTACAAGGTCCAATCCCCACTAGAAAAAAGGCCACGTAGTTGTGAAAGGATGCAACACTTGTGCTAGTGCATGTATCAAGTTTCCATGAATTTGACATTTGGAACACCTTTTGACATATTGAAATGATTGTTTCTCCATATTTGGCAGTAATACCCCAATCACAATAATTTCTTAGCTAAGGTTAAGCCACTTGAATTTGTGCCATAGATACCTTCGTGAACCTCTTGTAAAGTGATTTCATCTTCGTTACGTTCTAGACACCGAAGAAGAGTACCATCCAAACCTCATCTATAAAGCACATTAGCTATTAGGGTGTGGCAAGCCGCTTGTCAAATGAAGTTTCATTTTCGGTTTTGAGATAAGTTAATTGGAAGGGTATTGTCTTACAACTAGGTATGGATCTCTCCATAGAGGGAAATTTTAGGGTCGACAATATGGCATATTACTTTGGATTCTGGATCTTCATTAGCTGGGTTGGACACTTGTTCTACCATGAATTCATAATGTATTCATTGTTCAGGTATCTGCAAGAGAGAAGAAATGGTGGCCATTGCAATACAAATTTGTTTTCTATTCTGGGAACTTGTGCAAACTTGATCTCAACAAAGTACTTTTTGAAATCATCCACCATCCTCTTGTAGGGCAGCAACTTGTCATCCTTTTTTTGATAATCATCATTCACTTGATTGATGACCAGTTGTGAGTCACCATAGACTAACAATGTCATGATTTTCCATTCAACAACTATCTTGATTCCAATGATCAATGCTTCTGTAGACATCTAAATTTGGACACTTAATTTATCCAAATTCATCCCCTTTCGTCTTATTTTCATTAATTAAGTAATACTGCTATTATTTAATTAATATCTTTAATTCTGCCAATTCCCTAAGGTATTTAATCAATAATACCTTATCTCTTTAATCCTCCTTCCATCAATTGAATTAAATAAATATTCCATTTATTTAATTCCGTTCATGTCACATCCTCCATCATTTTTATCTTATCCTAATCCTTCTTCTAATCCCATCATTAGGATGTGCACATGCCTAATCCTCGATTAGGATGTGTCACATCCTCCAACTTTTGCAAGTTGGCCTCTAATCTCTCTAGCCACCTAACCTTCCTCTAACCCCTCATCAGCTTGTCTAATCACCCCCTTTAGTCAAATCTTCCCATCCCCCAAGGAATTTTTAATTCCTTTTGTCTTCCCAAAGTCCTTTGAGGAATTTTTAATTCCACTCTCATCTTTCAAGGAATATTAAATTCTTTTCTCTTCCCCATGTCCTTTATGACATGTGTCCTTACGTCAACCTTATTAAAGGCTTTCTCCTTTTGGGCAAGGCACTCCACTTCCCCATGTGAATTTTTAATTCACCTTTCAATCCCCCAATGCATTTAAGGAATTTTCAATTCCTTCTCTCATCCCTATAAGGATATTTGAGGAATTTTTAATTCCCCACTTGTCCTCTCACCCACATGGGGACAATCACTCCTTTATGAGGAGATCTTGTCCAATCCCAAGGTACTTTGTACCCCCCTCCATGTCATGTACTTCTCTTACACCTCATCTCCACCTCATCTTTCTTAAGCCTCTCCCCATGCCACATGTCAAGATGGGGGGCTTGTGAGCTCTCAACTCACCTTAGTCCTACATCTTGATATTTGGTGGCTCAATCTTGGCCATCCATCTCTTCTAGGAATTCTCAAAATTCCTATAAATACCCCCTCTTTTCTCTCATTTTGGGGGAGATCATTTTGCTAGCCAAACTCTTGCAATTTTATTCCTCAATCTACACTTAGCCATTTTCATGTTTTCATCCATTTTCACCCATCCTCACATCATCATTTAGCTTACATCTTGCCATCCAAGGAGTATACACATCAAAGATCGAAGGGCCAACCAAAGGATCGATTCGAGACAAGGTATAAGGTTCTATTTGTTGCTTTTATCTTGTGTTGATTCCAACTTAGGCTAATCTTGAGGTGTAGGTTGTTTTGGTGTTTATTTGCACTCTTTAGTTTGCTGCTCATTTTCTAACGCTTATATTCGACCTATCACAGCTTCATATTCAGCTGTGTTGTTGGTGCAGGGGAACATTAATCTATAGGATTTTGGAATTTTGTATCCTTGAAGCAAGACAAACAACATTCTTGTGCTTGATCCATGTTGTGTATAAGATCCATCAAAGTATAGCAGCCATTGTTGCATAGATATGGTTAGGATATCATTATCAGGGAAGTCAATGTTCATTGGATTGTTATCTAACAATGGTGCTTCAACCAGTTGATCTGCTATGGCCTGACCTTTAATTGCTTTCCTTTCCACGTACTGGATGTCAAACTCACTTAATATCATGACCCACTTGGCTAACCTCCCTATTAAAACAAATTTGTTAAGTACTTTAATGGGTCAATTTTGGCAATGATTTTGATGGTGTGAGTCAACATGTAATGCCTCAATTGTTGTGTAGAAAATACAACCGCTAAGCAAGCTTTCTCAATAAAGGTGTAATTGATCTCATAACCATTTAGGGTCTTGCTGATATAATAGATGGCTCTCTCCTTTCCTATAGAATCTTCCTATGCTAATAAGGCTCCCAAAGATATCTCGGTTGTTGCAATGTATAGTAATAGTGGTTTTCCCTTGACTAGTGGTATCAACACAGGTGGTGTCATCAGGTACTGTACTGAAGGAAGCTTCACATTTGTCATCCCACTTGAAATAGACATTCTTGTGTAATAAGTGGTTGAAAGGATGAGTGTTATCAAATAGTTGTGCAATGAATCTTCTGATGGACTGGAACCTTGTAATGATCTGAGTTGGCTAATGTTTTTAGGAGGCATTTCCATGATGGCTTTGACCTTTGCAGGATCCACCTCAATGCCTTTAACTGAGACAATGTATCCCAAAATTTTAGCTAATGTTATACTGAACACACATTTCTTGGGATTTAACCTCACCTTGAATTTCTCCAATCTTGTGAAGATTTTGTCTAGAATCCCTAAGTGTCCTTCTCTAGTGTAGGATTTTTCCAATAGATCATCTACATAGTCTTCCATAAAAGTATGCATCATGTCATGGAAGATGGTAGTAATAGCTCTCTGATATGTAGCTCCAACATTTTTCAACCCAAAAGGCATCACATTCCAGCAGAAAGTTCCCCAAGGACATGCGAAGGTCATTTATCTTGATCTTTAGGTGCTATCTTTATTTGGTTGTATCCTGAAAATCCATCCATAAGTGATAACATTTCATGCCCAACAGTCAAGTCTACAATTAGATCAATGTTTGGTAGAGGAAAATCATCTTTTGGATAGGCTTTGTTAAGAGCCTTGAAGTCTGTGCATATCTTGATGCGCTTATCTAGTTTGGATACCAGAACAATGTTTGATATCCACTCGGGATAGTCAATAGATCTTATAAATCCTACATCTAATAGCTTTTTCAACTCAACTTTCACCAGAAAGGCGATATGGGGATGCATCTTTCTCATTTTTTTTTTTACTGGTTTTATGCTAGGTTGTAATGATAAATGATGCATAATGAGTTCTAGATCTATGCTTGGCATGTCAACATATGACCAAGAAAATTTTATTTTCCTCTCCTTAAAGAATTTGGTAAAACGAGGTTTCTCCTCTTTTGTCATGGATTCTGCTAAACGCAGGGTCTTCACTATTTCAGTTGTACCAACATTGATGGATTGTGTAGGTTCTATTAGTACTGAAGATCTCTCTTGATAGTGTTCTGGGAGAGTGTCAAACCTTCCATCTCTTGGTGCCTCAGGGAGGTTTTCACCTTGAGATAAACTCTTTGTTTTTACTTTTTCCTGATTTAATAGTGCCATCAGATGGTTTTCACTATTAGACCCATTTCTTATATTTTTCATTTTGCAGTTGAAAGGTTTGACACTCCCTTTGTCAAGAGCTTCGTTTTGAGATTCAATGGTAGAACATGTGTCAGGATTATTGAAACATAGGAAGTTCATGAAGGCATCATCATTTGAAAAGGTGGGTATGTCAAGCAGCTCATTTTGATCCCAATAAATTAGTTCAAGATGCATTAAGGACAAGGAATCATTAGATTGGCTAAGGTCATAAGGTGTAAGCATTAGGATAGCCATGTTGTCAAATTTTCCAATGAGGTCTAAGATGTTACTCTCTTCCAACATGTCTATTTCACTCGAAGAATGATCATCTTCACTTGAGTCAATGACATATTGTGATCCATATTCAAGGGGTCTAGAACCAAAACTTTGTCCTTTCATACATATTGGTGTATACTTTTGGATTACATTGATCTCTTTGTCGTGGCAAGATTCCTCAAAGAGGGAGTCCCATTCATATTCATTGGAATCTATTTCATGATCCTCACTAGCCTGTAGTTGTAAGATTCTTTTGATAGCTCTTTGAGTAGCTTCCTCTTTTAAGTCTTCCATATATCCTAGTCTTGTTTTGTCTTTGGGATTCATTGTGATGAGCTGTATTGGTTCACCGATGCCTTCTTTTCTTTTACCCAAAGGACCATTTCCCTCATATCCCATTTTTTTAGGATTGTCTAACCTTTGCCATACTTATCTATGCATATATTGGACACTGATACCTATGAAGGTTCTTCATCTTTGTATAACTAGTTTAGGACATCCCTGTCTTCTAATTCCTCTACTTGAGTGCTTGCTTTTATAAACTTCCCATCAAAGAGCGTGATGGGTTGTAAATATTGTTGTCTTGAGATAGATGGTTGTCCATGTGACTTAGGAGAAGATGAAAGTTGTGATAAGTATGAAGATTGCTCAAATGAGTATTCCCCCATGCCCTTGTCTTTTATTTGGATCTTTTCTAATTGTTTTGATAAGACATCAAGCTGACTTCCATTGTTGCATGAAATAGAGTCAACGACCCCTTTGTCTTTTGATTAAGCCCTTTCCTCATATTGTCTTGACGAAGAACCCACAAGACTTTCTTTGTTTGATGGATTAGATTTGATGACTTCTCTATTATGTGGTACAAAGGTATCTTGACTTGTTTTGAGTGCATTGCAATATTGAGGATTGTTAGAATCGGCAACAATGGTGACCTCTTGTCCATTGAAAGGAAATTTCAGGAAATGATGATAGGTTGATGGTACCACTTGCATTTCATGAATCCATGGTTGTCCCAAGAGTATGTTATATGTCAATTCCTTTTCTAACACCTGACACACTATGTCTTTGATGATTCGTCCCACTTGAATTGGTAAGATGATCAATCCTTGGGAGGATCTCTCTTCATCATCATATGCCTTTATGGTGATTTTCCTTCTAGGATCAATAGCATTTTTAGAATATCCTAATGCACGAACAAGCTTGAGAGTGCAGATATTTAGGCCTGATCCTCCATTTATAAGGACACATTTGACACGATGTTTATGGATTAGGACTTCGATGTGGAGAGCACCATTATGGCGATGGGTGGTGGATGCATCATCATGTTCAAAGAATGATAAGAAATGAGGTGCAGTCAGATGTCCCACCATAGCTTGAAATGTATAGACTTCCAAATTGTTTGGTACTGTGGTGGAAACTAAAGCTTGTTCGAGGATTTCTTTTTGTGCCAGTGAAATCTTGAGAAGTTCCAATATGGATATTTGAGTAGGTACCTTCTGTAGCTGATCAACGATGTTATATTGAATTACAAGAAAATTATCTACTTTGGACATGGAAGGGGTAGCTCCTTTCAATGTTACTTTGGCTTGTCCTCTTGTAATCGCATTGATAGGTGTATTGTCTTGATCATTTGTGATTTTGATGACGTTAATTCGATTGTCATTCATGTCAATGTTAGTGCTCATATTTCTAGGTACAAGGTCATTGATTTGATGTGAGATGGTGTCATCATTGTGCTAGGTTTCAATAGTGGTATCCTTCCCTTGGCTTCTAATTTCAATATCTTGGATGGAATTCTCAACCATCTCAATACAGTGAATGGTAGAATCATAAACATAGTTTATATTCTCGCCTTTGGTATTTGATGTAGAGGAATATCCCTTTTCATAATTGGGTAAAGGGTTCTTGATCACTCCCTGATCACTGTTTGTTTGGGGTCCTTCAATGTGTACCTTTTTTTTATCAATGAGATCTTGGATTGCATGTTTTAATTGCTAACAATCTTTTGTCATATGACCCTTGTTTTGCTGATAATCACAGTAATGGGCATTGTTCCACCAAAAGGGTTTGACTTGTGGATCCCAGTTTTGTGCTTCTAGCACTGTGATAAGCTTAGCCTCAGTAAATTCCTTTAAGGTAGAATCTAAGGATTGTCCCAATGGTGTGAATTTTTGTCGATTGGAAGGTTTTGGAAATGGTGTCGCTTTAGTCCCTGGATTATTTTGATTGTTGTTTTGGTTAACATTTGGAGTGTTGGGAGGATTGTTGGTCTAATTAGTCTTGGTGGCAACTACCGTTAGGTTGAATACAGGTTTTGTATTTTGATTTTCAGCTATGACCTCATTGGTACCAATGTTCTTGTTTCATTTCCAAAATTTAGGTTTTTCCCCATTGTTGTAGTTGTTAGAGGAAGTGGATGAGTTGTTTTCATTGTATACTTTAATGACCCCTCTTTTGACTAAGACTTTTTTTATTTTAATTATGTTTTCAATAAATTTTTTGAAGGTAGGGGGACATTGTAATTCCAATCTATAACTCATCTCATCATTTAGGTTGTCAATGAAAATATCTACCTTTTCCTTTTCGAGCACGGGATGAGAATACCTTGCAAAAAATCTCCATTTTTGCAAGAAAATGAGGAAGGAATCACCCTTTTTCTATTTCAAGTTGCAAAGGTCTTTCATGGTGATATCATGTTGGATGTTGTAAGAGTATTGAGTGAGAAAACTATTGACCAACTCTTCAAATGTGTTGATGGGGGGTGTAATCTTTGAAAGCCATTCAAGGCATGTCCCTCCTAGACTTCGTGGAAACAGTCTCATCAAATAAGTTTCCTCATGTGCAAATTCTAGACTCATAGTTCAGAATTCCCTTACATGATCTAATGGATCAGTTATACCATTGTATTTATCATACTTTGGAAATTCACTACGTTTAGGGAAAGGAATCATGTTGATGAATGGATTAAAGGGATAAGAACAAATGTCCTTGATCAAGTATCATTTCAAAGTTCCCCTTTGCATATCTAGAACTTGTTGTTGAAGGTTCTTCATTTGGTGAGCTAAAGTAACCATTTGTTCTGTTTCCTTTTCAAGCTTTTGGAGAGGTACTGTTAAGATGTTGATATCAAAATTAGGGGGAAGTTTGACTCCTTGATTAGCTAACATCAATAGGTATTTTTCCCCATCTCTTTCAAAAATATTTTCCAAAAACTTATGGAAGTTGGGGTCTTGTTCTGCTTGTCGGATATCCTCATCGTTTATTTCTTCCCCTTGAGTGTTGTTGAGTCCAGGAATAGGGATTTCTTCTACATCAGCCATGTTGCTAGGGATATCACTATTTTGAGGTTCAATTTTGGGAGTTTCAATATTGAAAGCTTCACTACTCAGACTTCCTATGTTTTATGTTTCAAAGTTGGGTGTTCCAAGTTCCTTGTCCTTGAGTCTTCTCTTTTGTGATCTCATTTGGACAGGCATACAAGTGTTATGATTTAGACTAAGCTTTGATATAAGTTTGAAATAGTGCCAAGGATTACAACTAAGTCAAATAGAATGACAAATTCTATTGATTAGACTAAGTTTGATTTGATTGCATGATATAGTTTTGTGATTAAAGGATGAAAAATCCTGAAGATGAAACTAGGTTGTACAAGAAAAGATGTGATGGATATTGATGATTTAGGAACCTTAAAATGTTTAGATCTAGGTTTAGTTTGAAAATTTCCACTTGTATAGGTCCATTTTGACAATGTTTAGACTTCTAAGGTATCTAAGGAATGATCTTGGAATCAGAGTTTTTATTCAAGATGTGTAATTAAGGTACTCAAAACGTTGGAAAAGTCTTGGATTTTGACAATAGTACATCATGTATAATTCAAGATTGTTTTTGCAAGCTTTCTTGTAAAAATTGAAGGTTAACCTTTCTCTAAAGTCGTAGAGCATAGACAAACATTTTTTATGTTGTTTTGGACTAAGAGGTTTGATCTTTGGTTTTCTAATCTTGACCTTTCATGAAATCATCGCGTAAACCACATATTCTAACTCTATTTTTCCTAAGGAAAGGTTAAACACTGCTGAAAGGACTGATTTTTTGAAGATGGATGGACCTAAGTTACTGACTTGTCTACCTCAATGAATGTAGTTTTGAATCAAGGTTTTCACTTTCAAAATGTAACATTTTTTATGGTTTTTTGTTTGAGTTTCATTTTGACGACACATCAAGCAGAATGTACATTCCTAAGGCTGTGTAAGACTGTATTCTTGTAGATTCCACATGGGTTTGACCCCAACTACACTATCTTTAGTGGATGAATTTAGAAGCTTGGTTGCATGGGCTCCCCCTTATAGTGAACTCTCTTCTTAGGCCAACCAAGCTTCTAGTCCCCATGAAACTCCCATGGCCAACTGATCACCTCTACTAAAAACTGCGAGAATGTGGATGCCTTGGCAACGACCATTACTACACCAAAGAATAGATAAAGGATTTTGGAAAATATACAAAAAGGGTTTTAATGTGGGAATTCCGTTTGTGGGGGATAATCCATGTGATGAGAGTCCCTTTCGATCCATCTCATCTGAATTATCCTCGTGATACTTGAACTTTCCTCAAGTATCCACATTTATATCCCGGTTGGAAGTCACTTGGCTTTAGTGTGTTACTGGTTGGGTCGTTCCCTTGGGTGATTACTTTTTTCCATAAGGTAGGCCCTCTAGGATAAACAAAAGCAAGCAATTATAACCATAGTTTGATCAATCTTTATTTTTCATGAATATTGAGAGAACTCATGCCATATACTCCACTTACACTCGCACATAAACAAGAATGGGTCTAACTTTTTGGATCACCTAGTTAAGGGGAGAGAATATGCCTACCATCCATCACATACAAAAGACATGGTGTTCATTATCCCATTAATTAAGCTATGTTCCTAACTTAACCAAAAGGAAACATGATATTCATTAACCTTTTAATTAAGCTATGTTCCTATCTTAACCAAAAGGAAAACAAGTGAATAACATCTAGCCCCTGCAATATGTTAGTAGTTTATGTTTTAAGTCTTTGACAATGAATTTTGGGAAAACCTGCAAATGCACAACACAGAATGTGAGTTTCTGATTTAGTGACAAACTACAAGAGGCACCAAAACAAAGACAAGAGGTGCCAAAACAGAGATAGGAGGCACCAAAACAGAGACAAAAAGCTCAAAACAGAGTTAGACAAGCCAAAAATTCTTGAAATAGTTTGCAAGAGGCGCCAAAACAAGTGCAAGAGGCACCAAAACTCCAAAAATAGTGTAGGAGGGTCCCAAAACAGGTGAAAATGGTCTCAGAACAAGTTGTAAGAGGTGCCAAAACTCAAGCAAGAGGCACCAAAATAGGTGCAAGAGGTTCCAAAACTCTCAAAGTGGCCCAGAATGGTCCCGTAATAGGTGAAAATAGTCTCAGAACAACTTGCAAGAGGCACCAAAAATCTAAAAGTGGCCTAGAATGGTCTTGGAACAAGTGAAAACAGTCTCAAAACAAGTTGCAAGAGGCGCAAAACAAGGTACAAGAGGAACCAAAACTCTCAAAACAAACCAGAATGGTTTGAAAAGACCTAAAAATGGTCTCTAAACTGCTTTCAAGAGGCACCAAAACAGATACAAGAGGAGCCAAAACTCTAAAAATAGCCTAGAAATGCCTCAAAACAGCTCAAAATTGCCTCCAAACTGGTGCAAAATGTTCCCAAGTCATAAACCTTGAACCTACAATCATGAAACCATAAAAAAGTTAGCAATAAGTGAGGCAAAGGCCCCATGGTGGGCACCATTTTTTGCGTGTGTCGAATGTGGAGAGATATTCTAATGTCAACACAAACCTTAATGAGATGGTTTACATTCAAAGTTTGAAGCAAGTAAAACTACTATATTCATAATACAATCAAACCTTTCAAATACGTATCATTGTCCTCTATTTCTACAGATTTATTAAACTATTTGGCCCTCAGATTTCTATGGGAACGAAGGTTCTTAAAATGGCTACCTAGAAAATGAGATTTGATGCTTAACATGCAAGCTAAGATGATTTCTATGTGACAATGTGTGTTGGAATGATTAGTGGTATGCTTCTAAATCAAACAAAATGATGGAAATGATAATGGATACAATGATAAAGGAAGGATGATGTTAATGATAAATGAACAAGTGGAGATAAGTGAGATGATATGAAACTATAGTGAGCTATGCATGATTATGCATATGCTCAAATGCAAACATAAAAAAAACTAACCTAAAATGTAACTATGATGCAATGTGGATGGTAAAATGTTACTATGAAGCAATTAATTAATATAAAATGAGAATGCAAAGTAACACATGATATGAAAACTAAGTATAAGAGTCCATGAAAGCTCCAAGCTCCTACGAAAAACCTGCATGGTAACAATACTCAAAGTGTGGATGAAAAATGGCATTATAACACTATTCCAATTTTTATCTCAAAATAGCATTATAACATTACTCAAAAGGTGGATGATAAATGTTAAGGAAAGAGGGTGTATTTATAGGGTTTCTCAAGAATTTTGTGAGGTGGCACCTATCAACGGTCTAGATTTGAAGGAGAAATAATAGACGGTGGAGATGAAAGGAATCAGGATGTTGTCCCCTTGACCAAGGACAACATGCCATGTGTGTGGAGAGAATCCCTTGACCAATTAGAAACATGCCAAATGTATGGGATTCCCAAGTGTGTGAAACAAAGACCCATGTGCTCCAAATTTGTTGGAAGTGTGGGGGAATAAAGCCATGTTCTTTTTCTCATTGGTGGAAGTGTGTGAGCATAATTCTAATTAATCATTAGGCTTATTTATTTTTATGTGACCTTTATGACGTGCCACACAAAAATTTGTAGAAATGTGCTCTAATTCTTAATCAAGATTAGGTAAGATTAATTAAATAAACACGTTTAAGGTATTTTGTTTATTTAATTATTTAGAAGAATGTGATTTTGGAGAATTAAAAGAGGAAGGTTAATTAAATAAAAATGTTTAGGGTATCTTGTTTATTTAATTATTTAGAAGAATGTGATTTTGTAGAATTAAAAGGAAAGTGAACAATATAAATAAAGTAAGACCTTATTTATATGTAGTTGAAGCATTAATCAAATAGGTTGTATTTAATTATCTGAATATGATGACCATTTTTAAGTGTATACAATTATCATAATTTGCACAATGATAATATTTTAAAAGTAAATCTTTTTATATGCTTTCAAAAATTGGAAAAACAAGGCTTTTGATGAATCTTTTCACATGGAGACCTTGTGAAAACCTGGGATATTAGTCTAATTGACCTATTAATTAAAAATTTTAACTTGGAAGGTGAAAATAGGTAAGAATAACCACATTATCACATAACACTTGCAAATCACATTTTGGAACATCAAGACCATTAGACCTTAGGGTCCCATGCCTAGGTCCAACATCACACAAAATGACATAAAGTGAATAAATGAACCCCCATTATTCCTATTGCCATTAAAATCCCTTTACACTCAATAAAAGGTGTTAGTATCGTATATAACCAAAATAAATCCATCATAACATGCAATCATAAGACTAACTACCATAAGAAAACATATACAACACATCAATCAACAAATTTTATGGTGACCATTGGTGAGGAGACCCTTGGAGAGAAGATTGGTTCAGTGGTGGGCTTGATTAATTTGAATTTGAACCCAAGCCTTGGGAATCATGGCAAGTTTTAGTTTGGTCGGTCTATGGATTTGGGGATTTTTGATGCATTAGATGGAAAGGCTAGATCATGTGTTGTGGATACGTTGCTACTCCTTGGTGGCGAGGTTTGGAAGGATGGGTCATGCGGTGAGGATGTGGTCAAAGATGTGCTCTCTGAAGGTAAGTGTGTGGTTAAGGCCTTCAAGGTGTCTTCTGAGGGCTGTCTATCGAAGGAGGCATTTCCAAAGATCGAAGGAGATATAGTGGTTGCTGAAAATGAAGTGTGGGTCCCATCCAGGGAATCATGTGTAGCTAATCTGAGTATTCCCTGGATTGAGCATGCTCTAGTGGGAGATGGTTGGCTGGCAGGGCAGTCATCCTTGTTGGGATAGAAATGGTCTGACCTTTTTGCTTCTAAGCTAAAGGAAAAGGCGTAGCTTTTGAGTTTTTGTCTTCTTCTAACATGGAAGGTGGTTTTGCCTTGTCTATGCTAGACTCTCTTGTTGACAAAAATATTGCTAAAATAGATTTCTCCCCGGTTCACAAGTTTTTAGGTCCTCAACCTAATATTGAGGAGGCTCGCACCTGAGTCAGTAAGAAGTGGGCTTTAAAAGGTCAGGTGGAAGTTGCAACTATGGCTAAAGGTTTTTTCTCCTTTTCCTTCTCCTGTGATGAAGACCTTAGAGCGGTGTTTGTGAAAGGGTCATGGCCATTTGGGCATCTTACTATGGTTCTTCGTCCTTGGGAACCTAGGATGGATTTGTCCAAGTGTCTCTTTCATTCAACCCCTATGTGGGTTAAGCTTTTGAACTTGCCTTTGGAATATTGGGACGAAGAAGTGTTCGAGGCGATGGCTAGCTCTTTTGGGTGGATTGTTTCTATTGATGAGGCCACTCTTTCTAGGAAGAGGTTGGTTGCAACTAGGTTCTGTGTCATGATTGACCAATATGATGTGATGTTTGAGTTCTTCCTAAATTCTAAGGTGGGGTCCTAGAAGCAACAATTTTTTTTGAAAATCTCCATTTCACCTATTTCAAATGTAAGAAGGCAGGTCACTGGGCTAAAGATTTCCCTGCTAAGGTGGCCTTGCCTAAGATTTCTCAACAGACTAAGGTCGAGAAGATTAAGGAGCCCAAAGAGAACCAAGGTGAGTCAGCGGCTGGCAATGGTGCATAGGGTGAAGTTAATATTGAAGATCACTCTATCTCTCTTAAATAGGTTGGCAAGGAATCTAAGAAATCTATGGAGGTGGATGCGGGAGAATCTTTGATTTAGTATGTGGACCATGTCTCAAATACTTTGTGCTCCTCTAAAATATTTGTGTTGGAGCCTTTTGTTTCCCTACCTCCCCCTCAACTTAATGCTTCAGGTCTAGTGGTTTGTGATGGTGCTTTGGTGGTGGCTGATACTGGGAGAAAAGATGAAGATGGTTATATTTAGGTGAGGGGTAGGAGGAAGAAGTCTTCTACTTCTCCTCCCCCTCAACCTCACAAAGGTGTTACCATGGGAAGGAAAAAAGTGGATTGTGGGTCTGAGTCAAGAGGCCAGGGCATACCTTCCCTATAGAAAAGTAGGGAGAGGGAGTGCAAGCGAGATATTGCTGAAGGGGTTTAGAAAACCCTTTTTGATCCATGCTCTAAGATCACTCCCTCTTTATGTAAATGAAGATCATTTCCTGGAACATTAGGGGGTTGAATAATATGCACAAACATGACCTCCTGAAGAACTTAGTCTAGGACCATAATATAGACATTTTGTTGATCCAAGAGATGAAAATGCAGATTGATAATTTGGAATCTTTGAAGCATTTGTTTTGTAAGGATTGTGGTTTTCATGGGGTTAGCTTTGAGGGAGCTTTGGGTGGTGTTGCCACATTTTGGAATTCTAAGCTAATTAAAGGTGTCCTAATTGCATAAGGTTTCAATCATGTGGAGACAAAGTTTATATGGATCAAGGATTCTTATTCTTGGGTTATTTCTAATGTTTATGCTCCTAATTTGAAGAGATCCAAGAAAAATTTATGGGATGATCTCAGGAGTCTTAGGATGAATTTTTTTGATAGCCTCTAGCTTGTGATGGGAGATTTCAACACTCCTTTGTGTGACAATGAGAAAGTGGGGGGAACACAAGCTAATCCAGAGAGTCAGCTTGATTTAAGAATGTTTATTGATGATAATTCCCTTATTGATGTTAAGTTGATTGGAGCTAATTTTACTTGGTCTAAAAGGCATGTTGGTGTGGATAATATTCAATTCAAACGGGATAGAGCTTTAACTTCTACCTCCTGGTTTGTGGAAATTCCTTGTTCCATGTCTTCTATTATGAGATGTGGGTCTGACCACTTCCCTATCTCTTTTCTTGTTGATAGGCTTGGGGGTAAGAAACAATTTCCTTTCCGGTTTGAAGCCATGTGGTTAAGGGATCCAAGATTTATGGATTGTATTAGAAAATTGTGGCAAGTTAACATAGATGGTTGTGCGATGTTTAGAGTGGCCAAGAAATTGACTTTTGTCAAAAGGAATCTTAAGAAATGGAATAGAGAGTCATTTGATCATATTTTTTATTCTAAGAGCTTTTTTCTTCAGAAGTTGGATGGTATTCAAAATACCATTCAATTTAAGGGTTTATGGGTGGATTTACAGCTACTGGAGGATGGCCTTGTCATGCAGTTACATGATATTGTTGCTAAGGAGGAAGATTTATGGAGGTAGAGATCTTGTGCTATTTGGTTGAATTCTGGTGACCGCAATTCTAATTTATTTCATCTCACTACCCTTAGGAATAAATCATCTAATAGAATCTCCTCGATTATGGCTGATGGTTTGTTGTTGGAGGATGAGGAGGCTATTAGAAGAGTGGCTACTAGTTTCTTTGAGTAGCTCCTGAAGGATGATCTGGTCTGGGACCAAAATTGTGTGGAAACTTCATTAGATTTTATTTCTAAAGTTGTCTTGGAGGAACTGAACAAGGAGCTTATTGCTATTCCCTCAACCTTGAAATTTAAGGAATTAGTCTTCTCCTTTGAAGGTAACAAGGCCCTTGGGCCTGATGGTTTTCCTTTTATGTTCTTCAAGTCATGTTGGGATATTGTTTTGGAGGATGAGATCAATGCTACCAAGGAGTTCTTTGGTTCCAAAAGTCTTCTCAAAGAGCTGAATGCGACCATTTTTTTCATTCCCAGTTCTATTGAAGCTAAGAGCTTTGGTGAATATCACTTGATTAGTTTCTGTAATTCTATTTATAAAATATTTTTGAAAGTGCATGCTACTAGACTACAAAAATGCCTGTCAGGCTTGATCTCTAAGCATCAAATTGGTTTTGTTAAGGGTCATTAGATCCTTGATTGTATTATAACTATTCATGAGCTTGCCCATTCCATTAATTTCTCTAAGAAATTGAGATTCTTCCTGAAGCTAGACCTACTTAAATCTTATGATAGGGTGAACTAGAGTTTAATTTTGAATGTTTTGGACTGTTTTTGTTTCTATAAGAAGTTTCTTTGGCTTATTGAATAACTTATCTCTACTATGAATTTTGTTCTTTTGGTGAATGGTTCTCCTTCCCCCTTCTTCTAGAGCTCGAGTGGGATGAGGTAGGGAGATCCTATATCGTTGCTTCTCTTCATTTTGATGGTAGAGGCTCTAGGTAGAAATATCCAAAAGGAACTATGTTCTAGTGCTCTGAAGGGTCTCTCTCCTTCTTCTAGATGTGATCCACTTACCCATCAACAATTTTTTGATGACACTATTATGATGGGTGAATCTTTTGTTTAGGAAGTTAGAGTTGTTAAGAGGTTGATTGAAGACTACGAGAAGGATTTTGGTTAGAGGATTAATCTTCCTAAGAGTCATTTTTTTTCCTCAATACTCCTAAAGCTTTGCAGTTAAAGATTTCTATAATCCTTTCATGCAATAGAGGTGATCTCCCAACTACTTATTTGGGGCTACCCTTGTGTATCTCTAAGATCCCAGATTCCTTTTGGTGGGGCCTATTGGATAAATTCAGTAGAAAGTTGGTGGGTTGTGCACTTCTCAACCAAGCAGGCAAGATTCAACTTATTTCTTCCACTCTCCAGAATCTACCATTGTATGCTATGAATCTCTTTAAAATTCTTGTCAAGTATGAAGAGAAAATGGAACAGATAATGAGAAGGTTCTTATGGTTGGGTATTAAGACCAAAGCCATAATTCCTCTAGTGGCTTGGGATCTAGTGTGTAGACCAAAGAAATGGGGCGCTTGGTATCAGAAATTTAAAAGCTTTCAATAAGGCTCTTCTATTGATTTTTTTTTTGAGGCTCCTGAATGAGGAAGCAAGGTGGGCCTCTTTGGCTAGTAACAAGTATTTGTATGGAATGGGGAGATCCTAGAATCTATTGACATCTAATGATGTTCCCTCTAGTTCTTGTTTTTAGAGGAATATAGTTCTCTGTAGGTATTTGATTACTAAGCGTGTTAAATGGTTGTTGGGAGATGGTACAAGAATTCTTTTTTGGGAAGATGTTTGTTGTGATTTTATACCTTTAATTAGTCTTCCTTTGGATCCCCCTATTGTTCCCTTGTGAAAATTCCTTTTTGGGACTAGGGTGGAAAATTACTTTCAAGATGGGGAGTGGAAAATTTTCCAGGATTGGGATCTATCTTTGAAGATTTTGAAGGACTTCTTGTGCAAGGTTTGTATTCCCATTTTTTTGAGACCGGATAGGGCCATTTGGGCCCCCTATGCGAGTGGTATTTTTTTGGTGGCTTCTGCTCTTTTGAACTCAATGGAAAAGCCTGATTCTCTTCCTTTCCAGGGGATGTTATGGAATAAGAAGTTGATTCCTAAAGTGAATGTCTTCTTTTGGCTGCTTATGCAAGGTAAAGTTTTAATGCGGGATAGCCTTTGTAAGAGGGGGTTTGTAATTCCTAATAGATGTGTTCTTTGTGAAGCTGATGGTGAGAGTGCTTTTAATGTATTTCTTGGGTGTGAATTTTATTTTTCTCTTTGGAGTAAATTTGTTAGTATTTGGCATATTGGTTGGGTCTTTCCAGAATCTCTTGATAAGTTCATTGATCAGTGGAGTCTCCCTTCCTCCTCTCATGTTCTTCATTGGATTAGGAACCTTATGGACCTGCATATTGCTTGGGGGTTATGGAAAGAGTGAAATAATAGTATTTTTCATGATTCTAAGCTTAAGGTTGGTAGTCTTTTCATCAAGATCCAATGAGAAATTTTGGAAAACTTCGCTCTAATTAACTCTTATTCTTCTTGGTGTGCACCTTCTGCCTGCCTTTCTGGTTATGATCTCCTGGTGAATTCTAACTAGAAGATTACTCCAATTCCTATTTTGAATCCTAAATCTAGTTTAAATGCTATAATGAGCACTAAGTGGAAACCACCTCCCTCTGGATGGGTTAAAGTTAATTTTGATGGGGCAATGAAGGGTAATCTTAGGCCTGCAGGATGTGGGGGGTGTTAAGAAATGATGATGGCAGACTCCTAGACATGGTGGCACTCCCATTGGGAATCTAGACCAATCACTTTGCAAAGGTGGATGCTATGTTAATAAGTGTCAAATATGCTGTCAGTAAAGGTTACTCCAAATTATGGGTTGAAGGCGATTCTATAAACATAATTAACTATATATGTGGTACCCATCCTCCAAGTTGGAATGTGGATCAACTTATTCAAGATACTATAATCATGTTGTGATCTTGTCAAGAGACCCATGTCTCTCATGTTTATCGAGAAGGAAACTCGTTGGCATATTTTTTTCGAATGAGGTTGTCAGTTTAAATGAGTTTCATGCATGGGAGGAGGGCTCGATCCTTCCCGAGGAAGCTACCTAAGGAAGCTAGGAATTTATTGAGGAATGATGGTGTGGGTTGAGATGTTATGGCTTTTATGTTCTAGTACCTTCTTCCATCTCTCATGCTTTCTAGGTTTCTTTTCGTTCTCTGGCATTCAGTTGAGTTTTTTTGCAAGGGCTTGATTGTTCTGGTGCTATTTGAAATGGGTGGTGATAGAAGCAAAATCGACTTGCATTCCTATAGGGGCATAAAAATAAAAGAAGAAGCTTTGGAGTATATTGCATCATGGTAATTTCACACCTTTCTTAGAGAGGGTACATGGGCATGACCCCAATGCCACGGTGCAATTTATGTCTTTTTGGCATAATCGTAGGCTCAAGATGAAAGGCCTAGAAGTGGCAGTGAATGAGGAGCTGGTTGCTATAGTTACTAGGATGTCGATGGTTGGTCGTAAGTTCTTTAAGGACAAGAAGAGTAATGAGGATGTGATGGAAAATTTTTTTAAAGACGATGAGTGAAAGAAATTAATTAAATTGGAAAGTTGGGGTTATGAGCAAAAATCCCTTAAGAAAATTTGGATGAGTGTTGATGAGGTGCTTATGTGCTATGTGACTCTAGAGGGGAGGTTTATTGCTATTCTTGGTCACCACTTCACTCTTGTAAACCATTTTAGACATGGTTTGTTCATTTCTTTCCTGTTTTTCTTGTTATCGTCTTTGGAAGTTTTTGTTTACGTTCATCTAAAGAATATGAGGGCTCTTGTCCTACATGAAGGTCTTATCTTATTAATCATGGAGCATGTTAACTCTCTTCTCCCTACTCCTTCCATTAAGGGTAAGGAGAAGAATTTGAGTGATGTTTTTGGGTCGTCGGGCTCAGATTCTAGTATGGATGATGAGGAGGATGTGTCACCAGCCCTTGCAACTACATCTTCGAAGAACAGGAAGTAGGGTGGTTCTAAGAGTAACAAGGCAGCCAAGTGCCTTGTTCTTTATGACAATGAGGACATGGAAGTGGGCTCGGATGGTTCCCCTCCCAAGACTGAGGAGGTGGTTGTTGGTCAGGGTGTTGTTGGTGGTGGCTTTGATGTGGGGTCACAAGATAATGTTTTAGGTTTGGAGGACAAGCCATAGTGGTCGTCTAAGCATATTTCCAACCTAAAGAAAAAGGCCTTGGATGTGTTGGCTAAGGACCCCAATGTGTCTTGTGAAGGTAAGGATTTTGGTGAAAAGGCAGTGGCTATTGAGGATTGCCCGATGCAAGATTTTCCCAATGTGGAGTAGGATAAGGAGATTAAGGGTCTCAATGAGAAGGATGTTGTGAAGAAAAGAGCTAAATAGGAGCCTTTGAAGGTAAATTCTCTCTCTGAGGACTTTTATTACCTCGATGATGATTATACCTCCATGTTTGATTTTTTGGAAATGGCTAGGGCTGGGGCCACTGGAACTTTTAAGTTAGCTAAGTGGACTCTTCAAGAGTTCAATAAGATTAATATTAAAATTAGAGGTTTGAAGGAGAATCTGAAGAATGTTTTGAAGGGGTTAGTGTTGGACATTCTAATTAACATAATCATGGACCTTGAGGGTTCTTTCCATGATTTCAAATCTCAGTGTGATGATAGATTGGTTGCATTGGAAGCCAAGATTCTAGGAATGAATGCAAACATAGAAAAGCTAATACAAGCATGTCATATCTCTGTGAAGAACAGTGTAGACTCCTTGGAAGTCCTTTTTAGAAAGATTAGTGAGCTCAAGGAGGATCAAGTTTATTTTTTTGAGCTGATGGAGAAAGAGCACTTGGTTAAAGGAAAAGGTAAAAAAGGTGCTAAAGATGATGACAAAGGACCTACTATTAGAGGGCTAGCTGATTGGAAAAAATCCTTTGATGCTGAGAAGAAAGAGATGTTGGACATGATTAAAAAGCACATAAACTAGCAGCTTGAGGTGGCCAACACCTTTAGCAACTTGAATTAGTGTTTGGTCTTCTTCTTAGTTGCTTTCTATTTCCTGTTGGGTGTAGGTTTCTTTCCTATTGTTTTGTTGTTTTGATGTTGTTGGGTGTTGTTGTTAGATTATTGTCTTATCTTTAGTCTAGCACCCTTATTTTGTAGTTTTTTTTGGCTTTTGGGATGATGTTGGTGACGTTTTGAAGTTCTTTTTTACCAGCACTTAGTATCTTTTGTTGTGAAGGGTTTTGGGCCCCTTCAAAACTTGTTTTTCCCATATAATCAAAACAAATCAATCACAAATTCTCTCATTCAAAGGGTAACATAAAAAAATAACATCCATAAGTATATAAACACCATCCATGAAATAGTGTGCATAATCCATAAATACTATATGCATAAAAAATGTATCAAGGTACACCAAATATCATTAGAGTCCGAAGTACATGAAGTAGGAGTCTCACACAACAAACCTATGGCCAAACTTATTGTATGCATAGTGGTAGCCACAAAAGGAATGAGAAACCACAAAATTATGTCTTGTATGCACAAAAGAGTTCTTCATATAATCATTCCCTATTTCCTTAGTTCTACAATCATTCACCTTATGACCAAACTTATAGCAAGAATAACAATAGCCATGAAAGGATTGAGAAAACTTGGAAGTAGTAGCCTATTTAGGAGGAGATATATTAAAGTTTTTCTTTTGATTATTGACCTTCATGAAGCCATCATCCAATTTCTTTCTTTCTTCTTTGACCTTTTTAGAATCTTCAATAGAGTCCTTTTCCTTTTTCATTTTAGGAATATTAGCCTTT
This sequence comes from Sequoia sempervirens, assembly GCA_007258455.2. NCBI lineage: Eukaryota > Viridiplantae > Streptophyta > Pinopsida > Cupressales > Cupressaceae > Sequoia > Sequoia sempervirens. The sequence continues at coordinate 1,070,785,957 of VDFB02281492.1, read as the reverse complement.
GATTTCTGATTCTTTTCAAATCCAAAACCACCCTTATCCTTTATAGATCTTTGACCACTAATTATCTCATCAAGAATGTTAGATATTTTCTTGAGTTTCAGACCTTTGTCTACCTAATCCTTTTCTTTCTCCAATTCTTTCCTCAAGGAAACAATTTCTTCTTCAAGTTTGGAGCATTCAACTATTTTGGCATTTAGCTTATTGTTTAGACAATCTACAACCCTTTTACCTTCTTCAACTTGAACATTCAAATTGATTAATTTCTCTTTTGATTCTTTGAGTTTGATCTTCAATTTTCCACTTTCTATTTTTGTAGTATTCATATCATACAATGCTTAAATAAGTTCTTCAAATTCAACTTCACAATGTTCTATATGAACTGTGTCTTCCATATCTTCAAGTTTCTTAACCTCCAAAGGTTTTTTCTCATTTGACATTGCTTTAGTTCCCACGTGTTCCACTTAGGATCTGCCTTAGTTGTTAGGATATATCAAGGCACTTGGCTCTGATACCAATTTTTGAACACACAAAATTACTAAGAGGGGGGTGAATTAGTACTTAAATTATTTCCATTCATTAGCAATTAACCAATTAAACCATGACAAGCGGAAGAATAAAAATGTAGAAAACCATAACACTCTAGATTTACATGGAAAACCCTATAAGGAAAAGCCATGATGAGAAAGCTTCTTGGATCTACTATCCAAATCTAGCCTCACAAATAAAATAAATTTTACAATAGGTATTGATGGTCTTTAACTAAAGGAATTTCACTACTCCCTGCTCAATACAACTTTTGCAACAAAGGTTCACAACCTCAACATACAATTGGAATATATTAGTACATATGTTACCTCTAGCTCACTATCTTTGGTACACACATCTACTTCATTAAGCTTTGTTTCCTACAACTCACTACCTTAAAAAAAATTATCTTTTACTGACACATATTCTTCTTTGTAGTCTCACATACATTCACTTCTGATATATCAAAACTGATCTTTGATACATTTCATCATCAAAATATGCTATGTGGAAATCTATTCACATATTGTCTACTCAAAAAATTCACAACACACTCACACACTTTCTCAAAAAAATTGATCTTCTATTTATCCCTTCTACAATCTTCAAAAGGTTTCTCCATGTCAGTTAAAAATATGTAATATAAGATATACAATAATTACAATCAAGTTGGCTTCAAAAACATTTCCAATAGAGAGAAATATTGTGTGGTCCAATCTAAAAGATATCTAGGACCTATTCTTCATGAAATACATCTTCAAAATTAGCACACACATCTAAACACTTGGTGAAAACAACTCAACATGACAAGTTGTCCCAAAAAAAAGGTAAACTATCAAGCACCAACTCTAGACCGAGGCATTATTAGAGAGACCTATTACCTATTTTTACCTTCCAAGTTAAAATAGTGCATTATAAGGTTAATATGTCATCTTCTAGGTTTTACAAGGCCTCCATTAGAAAAGATTTATCAAAAAGGGAAAAAGAGATACTTAAAAAATCTCCTTTTTAATATTATCATAGTGCAAATGATAATATTAAAACTCAAGCATTCAGGTCCAAAAGGCTCCTTATTTGTCAAAAATCACTAAAACACGCTCAAAAGTTTGGAGGGAGTGTTTTATTAAAGATTTTTAAGTTTTTATGAAGGATGTGCTCAGGTTCTCCTAGGGTTTCATCTCATTGCAACATTCTTCACCCTTTTTTTCAAGCTTTTGCAAGTATTCCATGGCAGCCAATGTTTACATTAGCCCTTGGTGAGGATTTGGAAGAGGTATTACATCAATATCAAGGATAAATAATGCATGATTTCACTATTTTTAGTTTCAGTACTGATGAAGAAAACATTTTTGTAGATCAGTTCCATGTTGAAAATGCACCCAAAATGATAAATGGATTATGGAAGTAAGTGTGGAGATCTTAGAGGTCACTATTTCTTGTCCATGCAAGAGCATGCATAGATTCAGGAAAGAAAAGCATTCATGATAGGTTTGTGGTCATGAAGTTCCTCATTCCATTTCACTTGCAAATTAAAATGGTTTGAACTATTCATTTTACAAGTATTTTGAGAAGGATTTTTGCATTGGAGGTTTTTATGCTTCATAGGAGAGGTTCCCTCATGAGTTTGGTTCATGAGTGGTGAAATGGATGAATACAATGTAGGAGATAACCACTACCATTAACATGGAAGGGGTTGTAATTTAGTCATAGAAAGGACAAAGTATAGTAGTCATCGGAATTGTTATGACAGTTGTATAATACAAATTATTTAAGGTTTTACAAACCCTAGACATTGTTGTCATGGGGTCTGAGATAGTCATGAGCATGTTAGATCTCAAGTTACATCATTTTTGAGCTCCATATTTTGGTTGTTGGTTGTTAAAACCATCCTAAACCCTACCTTATGACAACACATTTTCCATTTTTCTATGTCAATATTATTACTTGATGAAGATGAATATTATCATTGTGACAATCAGGTATAAAGTGCAGCATTTTTTTTTTCTATAGTGGATTAGACCACCAAAATCAAGAATGAAATTCTTATGAAGTGTAGTGAAGGGAGGTGCAATAGTAGACCTAATGTTAGAGATTATGAAAGTTACATATGCTTCTATTAGGTAGTGTAGTGACAAGGTTTATAGTGACAAACATAAAGGAATTGTCTTTATTGTTCACTATCATTTTCAAGGACAATTCCAAGGAGAAGTGGAAATTCTAAAGATAGAGCAATGTCATTAGAGTGCATTGATTAAGGAGTCTTAAGTGTGATAATGAAAATATTGGAATAGTAGTCTCATGAGGTGCACGTCTCAGTGAATCAGAGTGACAAAAGGTAGGGACAAACCACATGAGCATGACAGTTAAGAAAAAAAGAAAATGTATCACCAACATTCAGGGGTCTCTTGAAACACAATCGATTTAGGTGAAAAATTTATAGAGGATTTTTTTTATCATGAGTGACCAAGTGGGATTCATAAGTATGGAAGTGGTAATCCTTGGTTTTCCTTAAGCCTTTGCCCCTTTATGCACGTTTTTAGACCATATGTCATGAAGACCCCACTCTGAAAGACAAAAAAATAAATAGTAGGGCTAGGGTTTTCTCCATAGAATTTATTTTATAGTAAGGGTTTTAGCCTTTTCCCTCCTTACTCTTGGTTCCTTGGCAATCATTGGCATGCATGGATGGATTATGAAAATCCTTGAAAGAGCCACAATAGAAGACTAATGCTTGTAAGTGGCAATATTAAGGAAGGAATATGCCTTATTGAAGGGTCTTATAGATGCTTGTCCCATTAGTCACTCATAGGGAGTCCTAGAGGGGAAGTATGACAGTCACTATAATCACAAGGAAGTCAAAGGACAATATTATAGGCTTGTGAGGGTCAATGCCAAGGTAGAAAGGGACTACATGATTTTGGAAGTAGTATGTTTTTAAGCCCGTCAATAGTTAAAGACTATGCATAACAATCAAGAGACAAGCATGACATTCATATACCCTCAAGACCTTTTTGATAAATAGTAGTGTTCAAGATAAGAAAGCAATGGTAGATCAATTGGTAGTGATAGCATGAAGTAATCATGAGTTTCCAAGAATTTTTCTTATTGTTAGTAACATTCCTTTCTGTATTTAAGGGTAGATCACCACATAAACAAAGCGTAGATGTTTTCTTATACCTTTGAAATTATAAAATGATAGTTCATTAGGGGTTTGTTATGGTAGAAATCCTATAAGAAGAGACTAAGGCTATCAAGAGATACATGTCAGAAGATGTAAAGACAATGAAGAAGGTAGTAGAATCAAAATAGTCTTGGTTAAGGAGGAAATCTACTATCATAGAGGAGGAAATGTGGCAATCATGACATTAAAGACAATGAATCAAGCTTTAATGATTTTCATACATCAAAGATGCAATAGTTCAGTTCAAAAGATAAAATGATAGAGTGTCTAGGTGGAGATATTAGTCTCTTTGACTGTCATAGCAGTGCATTAGCTAAGGGTATCAATTTTAGCCCTAATTTAGTGGGTTTGGAGGCATAACCTATGGAAAGACAACCAAACGACCTGATTTTTAGGGATTTTGGTAGTGATTTATAGCATGGGTAGATTTTACAATGCAAATTGGCAACATGCCAGTCTTTTCTAGCAACAAAGAAGGGTGCCCAAATTGGAAAATCAAATATTACTTTAGTTTAGGAGTTGATTCTAAGGAATTTGTATTAGTTTTTTGGCGATCAACAGTCCCTTTTCATGGAAAGGTTTGATTTGAGAGTCTTGTTTATAAAGGAAACTTTCATTCCTTTCATTTTTTAGTTCTTGCTTTCTTTTCATGCTCACAACAAAAAAGATTGTCCTTGTAACTCATTATGAGATTCATTGTAAACATTCATTTTGATTCAATGAATAAATGACAATAGTTCTTTCTCATTTTCCCTTTGTCTCATATTGCAAATGAATTTGTAGATGCAATTTTTGTTATTTGAGTTTGCAATCCTTCATTTTATCCCTTTTCAATTAATGTTTAGGAAAAGGATGCATGTTTAAGTGAAGGTTATATGTTGTGTAGCCATTTCAACAGATTGCAATTGTGAAACCTATTTTTATTTGTGAAGAAAGATGAAACTAGCACCTTCTTATGAAATGTTTATGTGCTTCATGGTTTGATTTGAGTTATGAACAAGTCATAACTTTGTTGAGTCATATTGTTTTTGACTGATTAAGCAAGGAAAGGGCCCTGATCCCTTATAGAAGAAGCACAACAATCCATAGAATAGCAACCAGATAAAAAAACAAAACATAGGAAGCAAAACTAAAGTAGAACCACTACCCCACACCCAACCAACCAAAACCAAATCAACCTATACCAACCACATCAAAAGATATTAACCTATCCGGTATCCAATATAGATTTAACCAGTGCATATTATCATCCATCCACAAAATAAGGTAAAATAAACCAACCCTACAGAGAGTATCCAACATGTTCACAAATTTTAGAACAAAAATAAAACTTAAGATTATACAGTTTAGGCATATCAAGCCTTTACCACTTAAAAGTCTAAGAGCAGAGCCAAAAAACCTAAAAATAGCAAGCATCAGAAACAAGAAAAGAAACAACCAAGGATTGAGCATCTTCAATAAGGCTCCAAGCCTTCTTTAGGTCCTCCATAGAGTCTTCAATGCTATCTTTAATCTCCATCTTCCTAGACAAATCAAATTCTTCCCTATTCTCCTTTTTCCTCTGCTATTTCTTGATTTCACCCTGTCCTGAGATGGTGGCGATCATTGCCCTTTTCATCATGCATCAAAAACCCTACACATGTTCAACACAACATTCTCAAGAGCCTGAAACCTATTAGCATTGTCATCTTTCTGCATCATCTTCTCAAGAAGTGCTAATCTTTCTTCCATCCTTTCCACTCTAGTTATTTCCATACTCATGTTTTTTCCTTCGATATTTCTTCATAACCAAGGGAAACCATATGAATATCCATCTCCTCTAATTCAATAGTATCATTTCCTTTATCCTCATCCATACTATTATCCTCCTCCACATCCTACACATCATCTTATTGATTAACACCTTCCTCCTCCTCCTAGCTCGAATCTTCCATGTCCTCCGACCCCAAATCCTCTTCCTCAGGAGACCTAGCTTCACCTAGAATATCAAGCACACAGTCTTCAGAGGAGGAGGCATTTTCCTCCCTAGAAAACTTCTTCCCTTTATTATTCAAAGGTTCTTCCAAATTCTTTTCATCTGAGCTTTTTGATTTTTTTCTATTATTCAATCCCTTGGATGCAGCAAGAGCCAAACGAGTAGATCGTTGTCCCACCGAAGTAGTGGACCCACATTTAGGGCTATTTTCATTATCATCCAATATTGTTATAGTGTTAGGGTCAACACCCAGCTCATGAATCAACAATTTTCTCTTCTTATTAGCAACATTATAGAGGGGGGAAACACTTCATTTTTCTTGGGTTATTTTTAAGAGAGTCGACCATGAGGGGTCCACAAATTTAGGGGAGGCATTAGAAGAATCTTTGATTGAGGAGTGGGGATGACTTTCAATTAGTTCAATTTTCATAGAGCTCTTAGGGGTGGGGTTCTCAACCAAGTTATGGAAATCATTTCATTGTGGAGTGTTGGTGAGAATTTACTTGCATATTTCCCTAATCAAACCCTAGTGTAAAGGAGGGTTGGCACCATTGGTAAGGATTTGTTTTAAGGAGGAAAGGATGAAAAAAGGAAAATTTATTTTCTCTAGGTGCCTGATATGGTTTAGGGTAGGAAAGTGATAACCATGGACCAACTGAAAACAAACCTCCAACGTAAAATAATTCATGATGAAATAGCAGACATTATGGTAAGGGGAAGGAAGCAAAATCCTAGAGTAGCCATTCCAAAATCTTTGGGCCTTTTCTTTAGCTTCAAAAAAAATTCAATATAAGTCTTATAGTTACCCGTGCTAACCTTCATACGCGAGACCCATCGCTTTGGCAATCAGCTTAACATCAACTATAAAATGGAGACCACCCAAATAAACCTTTCCATCTTTCTAGACATTCACAAACTTGTAGTTGAGTTGTTCACTGTAACCCTTCATGGCCACAAAGTACAGAGTAAAACTAGCCCTTTGAAAAAAACCCCATAATTCCACATTCTTTTTTAGGGAATCATATTTGCTCGGCTTCGTCCTCTTTCTAGGGCCTCCCATGGTTTTTCTTTAGTATGATAATCCTTTGGAAGAAGAAAATACTCGACTCTTTGGCCTTCCTCATTTACCAAAAAAGCAACTAGCAGTTCAAAAATTTCAGTATTGATAGAAACTTGGTGGCTTTTCATTTGAAAGGACAACGGTTCGAACGTTCTAGCAATACTTTAAAAATAGTTGAGTTGTATGCAAAGCCTGGACTCATTACTTCGAAATCCACCTTTAATGGAAATGACGGCTCCACCACCTTTACAATTCATGATTAATCTTTTTTGATTACCCTCCCTATCATCTGCGATAACACATGCTAAAAAGTCTTTTCTCAAATGTATCACAAATTTTTTAGAAATGTGTGCAATTATCACCTTTACCACATCCACTCTTTTCTTCTTATTGCATGAGGCTTCCCAACGGGCCTATCCTTTCATCTCGTTTCTTTTTATATCTTTGAGATTTAGTGTACAATTGCTATTAATAGAGTACATCACATGTCATCTTATCAACTTTCCTAATTGCCAAATAAGAAAGACGATGATCAACATGCTAGCTAGACATCACCGTGAATCCTTCATCTTAAATAAATTCATTCTATCCATGAAGGAATAACTAAATCCACCAATCAATCCTTAGAAATTATTTCCTTTATTTTATTTGAGTCATATTGTTATATGGTTACAATAGTTCAATATAGATATTTTGGTGCATCGCCTCCTAGGAGTTAGTTTTTACTTTCAAGAAAATCCTTCTACCCCTTTTCCTTGTCAATTTGGTAGTTTTAGGAAGTTCACCAAGGGAACCAAACCACTCTTGATATTCATCCTCGCTATAAGCAACCCACAACTTGAGGATGTTTCAATGTTTCATAGGATGGTTGAGTGCATACTAAAATAGGGTGCAATCCTAAATGATAACAAGACTAACTCTATGTACAGATCATTCCAACAAACTAATATAACTTGTAACAATAATTATGTGCACTCCACTTGTCATTTCAGATTAATTCATTATAGGGAAAACAATTCATATTCAAATATAATGATTTTGAACATACTGGTGTACAAGGGAGAATCATATACCAGCTTGTGGAGCATCCAAAGAACCCAATGAGATTCCATTATGCATTACATAGCCTCTATATATAGATTTTAATAGATACTTGATGTAGATCGTTTAGACACCAGCAAAATAACCTGCTAGTTTGTTAAAATATAGACAACACACTGTCATCTATAGAATTGTTGGTGGTGAACCAAAAAATTTGAAACTTGGAATGAGTAGACATACCACCTTTAGAAAAATAACTCAAAAACCATAAGGAAAAACTATGTGATGTGATGAAATACGGATATATTCACTTCTTTCTTAACAACTATTCACTGACACTTAATAATTTCATACTCTAATGACACTAGAAAAAATTATGGTAAACTTTGTGCATGGATACTTTTACTATGCATACCTTACAACTATGTAGACCTACTCTTCAAATTGCAAGATCATACTTCATCTGCTAAGGAATGCAAAGCATTTGATAGAGCTCATGTGAGACTAGTCTCGTGCCTTAAATAGTTTGGAGCCTTATCAACCAAGGAATTTTGGAATCCAACCATGAAATTCAAATGATGGTGTTCAATAGTTTACCAATGATATAATTTTGACATCCAACCATGAACATAAGTGCATATGGTATCAATAAAGGTTGACATCAATGACAACACACTATCTACACATTTTCCAATAACAAGGTGATAAAAGTTTGAAGATGAGAGCTCATTGAAAATCAAATCATTAGGTGCTTGAAAGAAGTCAAATCTATCCACAAACCCTAGATTCCAAATTTTCCTTCTATTGGCATCAAATTTCAATCATTGTGATAAACTTGATAAATTTGAAAACTTTCATGTAAATCTATAGGATAGGATGTCAATTTTGGCAGAGCTTCACTGTAATTGTGATTGCATGCATTTTACAATAATTATTCATGTTTCAATAGGCTAATATATGAATTTAAGTTTAGGTAGACTCATTTAAATTTAAATTTTAGGATTAATTTAACACCTAATATCAAAATTTAATTAACATCACATAAGACAAAATTTGACAAAAACTTAGAACCTAATTTATCAAGAAAAAGACCTAGAACATGGTTCCCTTTCCCTTGTACATGTGTTTTGCACACATTAAAGTGTGATCCACAATTTTAGGGTCTTTTTAATTAGGAATTATCCAAAAATTGAGCATTTTTCAAAGTTAAAAGGGTGCAATGTTATCATGAAGGTGATTTTAGGGTAGTATTAACACATTATGTTGAGTTGGAGGGTAGATTTGAGGCTAGGAAGTGGTCCTAAAATGAACTAAGGGAGTGGACACCAAAGTGAGCACCAAATAAAGCGTGAAATTGTGATTTCACTCTTAGGGAGCATAATTCATGATGTTATAGTGGCACGACTCCCTAGACACTAGTGAGGATGAAAAAAGATAAATAGGAGGTATTGGTATGCCCCCTCGAGAGGACATGTAGGTTACAATAAAATGGGTGTTCTCTTAAAATGGATGGGAGGGTAAAGGATAAATGATAACAAGATAGAGAAAAATAGCTAAGGATGATGAAGATATGAATGAAGAGGGGGGATGATCATCATCATGCTGCAATGGTATAAGAAACCTATATTTGATATTACACTTGACATTATAAACCAAGGTATAAGGAATAGTGGTGATACTGTGCCAAGTACGTGATCAAAATGTTCAAATGCAAATATATGCCTTATAACACCATGATATATGGAAGAACATGATGATCTTATGGAAATAGAGTGTAAAGATCAATGATAAATTCAAACAATTATAATACACACAAGAAACAAGAAAGTATGCACAACAAGCAAGAACAATCTAGGATTATTCCCCTAGTTAATATGAAACCAATTGATTGATTGATTGATTGATGATGATGATGATAAGGATAAAAAATAATGAGAATAAAAAATGTACCCCAAGGATTGTGTTGTTAATGATAAGAAAAATACTTGGATTGGGAAGGATGCATCCCTATGATGATAATTGGATAGTGGATCAATTGGTTTCAAATAATTTAGATCAAAATCAATGGATTTATTTTGGATGATGAGTTATATTGAAAGATAGGATTGCATGGATTAGGATCAATTATATTTGGATGGACTAATTGGGTTGGTGGGATTGGAATAATGGATTGGATAGGATGATTAGGATAGTGGAATGGATAGTATTGGATGGAGGATAAAGTATAAATGGATAGGATTGGATAGAGTAATGGATATGATCCAATGACAAGAGAGATCCAAGGATTGGAATAAGGATGGAAGGATGGAGGAGTTTCTTAAAGGATATGTAGGGATTGAATAAATGGATGGTTATGTGAGATAAGAGGATGGTGGATGGAGAATAGGATGAAAAAGCTCCAAGGACTATGTTGCAAAGGAACAAGATTCCCCACACTAAATGTAGTACAATCAAGGATGAAATATGGTGGAAAAATATGCATGAGATGGAAGGATAGTGTATAATAGATATGGATAGGGAATATAAAGTATTTCATTTTCCAAAGCATGCAAGGATATTTTCTCCATATTCTTCATCAAGATCAAGGATTGGAAAAGGGAAAGATGGATGGAATTTATATGGATGGAATGGATGGAAAAGGGGTGAAGGATATGAGATGGAGCATATAGGTAAGATATGGAAGGATATAATTAAGGCTCCTTATAAAGATCAAAGACATAGACACACTCTCTCTCCATTTCCCTCTCTCCCTCTCAAGTCTCTCTCCCTCTCCCTCCCTCTATCTCTCTCTCCCTCTCTCCCTCTATCCCACTCCCTCTCTCTCTCTCTTTCTTAAGTCACTCCCACTCCCTCTCTCCCTCTCTTTCTCTCTCAAGTCTCTCCCACTCCCTCTCTCCCTCTCTCTCTCTCGGGTCTCTCTCTCTCAAGTCTCTCCCTCCCTCTCTCTCAATATCCAAGATGATCTTAGCATGGTCATGATAAGGATAGTGGAAGAGGCATACCAATATGCTCTCAAAGCAGATAAAAATTTGGAAAGAAGTCAACAAGGTAATTATAGAGGTAGAAGAGAAGCCTCAAGGGGTAGAGAACAAATAAATAGTGGAAGAGGACAACTAATAAAGGAAGAGGAAACACACTAGTCCCAAACAAATTATGTTACAAATGCAAGAGGAATAGGCTATTTTACAAGAGGGGAAGGTAAAACATCTAGAGGAAGAGGAGAATATGGAAGAGGAAGGGGATTTTCACCGATTTTTTTTAGTTGTGGAGTAGTGGGTCATAAGACCTTTGAGTTCCATCAAATACAATAGATTGGAAAGGAAAACACGGGAAAGGAATACACCATAGAATTTAAAAATGAAGCATAACTGGTAGATCCTGAAGATGGAGAGGTTCTTATGTTGAAAAGGGAACTTGTAAAGCCCAAGAAGAGTAGCAAGAACCTGTGCAAAGAAGAAGCTTGTTTAAGACCATTTGTAAATCACAAGGCAAATGTTGCACTGTAATTGTGGATAGTGGAAGCATAGATAATTTGGTGTCTCAAGAGATGGTGGAAAAGATGAAATTGGAAAGAACAAAGGACTCAAATCTATATCGGGTCACTTGGTTGCAAAAAGGGCATCATTTTTGGTAAGTGAATAGTGCTTGGTAAAATTTCAGATTGGTAATTATATGGATGAGATTGTATGTGATGTGATGCCAATGGATGCATGCCACATCCTTTTGGGTAGATCATGGTAGTATGACCAAAAGGCCATATATGATGGTGAAGCAAACACTTACACAGTAACCAAAGATGCAAGAAAATATGCTATGACACTAGTGAAAGAAAAACATAAGTGGGTAATGATGCTATAGTATGTGTAATCTGAGAAAAAAAATTCTAAAAGAGATACAAGAGGAAGAGACGTGGTATTCCTTGATTTATCATCCAAAAGGAGTTGGGATAGTGAAAGAAGAGTAAGAAAACCCATGGAGACCAAAGGTATGCTGAAGGATAGAGCACGAAAACCACTCCTTGGTAAATTTGCAATTATTTTAGATGAAATTTTGGGTCATTTGAAATTTATGTTAGAATTTTTTTACAAAGGTTAGGGGAAGACAAGTTGCTAGATAACTAAAAGTAAATTTAGTTTTATGAAAGAGAAGTTACAAACAAATACCAAGAGGTACCAAGAGCATGTTGATTTGAAAGAGAGAGAACAAGAGTCTGAGGTGGGAGGGTTGGTTTTGGCATACCTATAGAAAGGGAGGTTTCCTCAAGGCACATACAAGTTAAAATGAAAAAATATTGGACCATGTAAGGTACTTAAGAAGTTTTCAGCTAATGCATATGAAATAGAATCTCCTGGATGAGAGTAGATATTTCACCCATTTTCAATATAGTTGATCTTTATCATTTTCATGGAGATAAAACACATGAAAATAAGAGCAATGTTTCAGATTTACACAATTTGCAACATGGAAGCAACAACTTCCAGCAAGGAAATGTGAAGAAATAATTGAAGTTATTGATTCAAGAGTAATAAGAAGAACAAGAGGTAAAGGATATAACTTGGAGTATTTGATCAAATGGAGAGGGAAGAAAATGGAAGAGGCAACATGGGTAGCTACCCCTAAGCTTCTCAAGATTGGAATTCCAAACTAACATGAATGCTCATGAGCTCTCACTCATGAAACATTATTTCTTACCCCAAGTGTTTGATGCAAGAGAATCAGAGGTGAAGAGCAATCTTGCACACCCAAAAAAATCATTTGGTGTTATTATTTTTTTTCAATTTTGGTGTGTTGTTGGTTTTGCAGGAATGCGACATTTTCCCTTTTTCTCTTCATCAACTCTTTCAAATGGGACCCCATTGAAAACATATTGTATGCCATAACATTCAAATGCAATGTATGTGCCATTGTTGTACATTCAAATTAGACTCGAGATCCAAAGTCCCACACCCAAGATAGTCCATAGTGAATTTTTTCTTTTTGTAACTCTTGGGAATAAAGAAAAGAAAAGGAATAAAATCTTTGTAGGTAATGCTTGGTACCTGAGAGTGGAGGTGTTGGGAAGGTGTTAGTCGATGCCATTTTTGGGCACTAAAATTTGAAATTGTCAAGGATAATAAAAATGAGTAATGGCATGATTCTCATGGCCATGAGAGGGTGTTGAGAGTGGTCTTGACTTGCTAGTTTGGGGAAAAATCACAATGCCTAAGTTGGAGAGAAGGTTGCAAGTGATGAATAGAAGAAAAAGATAGAGGAAAATATTGGAAGATGATGAAAAATCAAACCTGGGCGTGCCTGAATTTCTATTTCTAGGAAATTGAAATGATTTTGTTGCTGCCCGTAGGTTGCAAATTAGATTTATTGAAGTTAATTTTTGGTATGCTTTGAATCTTTCCTGTAGAAGTGATTAGAAAGGCTTTGAGTTCTTTCTTCTAGATGTTTTCTACAAATGATGAAACTTTCAATATGAGATTTAATTAATAATTTTCAAGCTTCAAGTGTTGCTTGAGTATTATATTTATTTGCAAACAAAAATATTTTGTTGGTGCTTTATTTCAATATTACACTGAAGTGTATGATTTTGTGAAGTCAAGTCTACAACAATTGACAAACTTATAAGTTTCTCAATTGTTGACCTGCATCATTTAGGAAATTAGGTGTATAATTAGGTCCAATCACTTAGCTAGGAGCAAAACATAGTGTGAAATTATCGAGGGTGACAATTTATGACACTACAGACCATTAGCTTTGATTCAATATATTTTGTCCATATTCCTAGAGAATGGAATAAGGTGGAAGATTATTTATCCAAATGGGAATCTAAAGGAACAAGTGATTGGAATACTACCAATTAAGGTGATTTAGACCAAGATAAAAATCAACAACTCCTTGAGCTTATTGAGGATGTTAAAAGGCTATACATATAGTTTTCTAGGTTTGGTTTGGTTAGGTTATGGATTGGAAGGAGTTGTGACTTTCCTCTGGATGATGATTAGTGGTTTTGTAGGATCATGTGGTAGATCCCTCTCCCATTGTATATTTTGATGTGATCGTCATCTAGAAATACTACTATATTTAGATTTATTTTTTCTTGAATACTTTTTTATTATTTCCCAAAAATAATAAATAATAAATATTCTCAATGCTGCTGGGGTCTCATCTGAAAGCATCTACGAGATGAGCGGATTGGAAATAAATGAAGGTCTTCAGTTATTTAGTTGGCACGCTTTCCTCATAGCATCCCCAAGGTTTAGTCACGAACATCTGTCCAAGGGAACAGTGGAAGCTTGTAAGGGGCATCCTCTTTCCTTGGAAGTGATTGGATCATTTTTATATGATAAGCAGGATGACACAGGTTGCTGGACAGAAGCTCTTCGCAACATTACTCTCATCCCAGACATTCAGAAAAGAGTTCACAATACTCTCAAAATCAGATATTGAGAAAGGAGTTCACAATACTCTCAAAATCAGTTATGATGCTCTTAGTAACGGGGAGAGAGAAATATTTCTAGACATTGCTTGCTTGTTCATTGGAGAAAACAAAACATTGCCCATTGTTTTCTGGAAATCATTGTATAAGACTGCAGAAACTGCTGTATGTAATCTTTCAATGAAGTTACTAATAAAAATTGATGATAAAGGTGCATTTAATATGCATGACCATTTGCGAGATTTGGGGCAAACCATAGCAGAAAAAGAAAGAGAGGGTGCCCGACTATGGAAAGCTGACCATTCAAGCACCCTATCCAACAACGTCAATGTCTCTAGCATTCGGCTCAACGGAGGTAATCCACAGAGGCTTGAAATGTTGTACAGACCTGGTCTTTGCTATATTCATTTCCAAAATGTGCGCATTGAAGGCATGGCAGAAGACGCTCGACCCATGCTTCCCGCAAGTTTGATGTGGTTAAGGTTGCAAAATTACACATTTTCAACAGGGGAGAACAGAGCAATAAATAAGATCCTTACAGCAACGAGGAAGACATATAGAGCACTAAGGAAGAAAGGTTACAACAAAATTGTGGGCAATATTAAGCAATTGGAGATTATGCAACTAAATAACAGCAACATTCGTTCTATGTCCCAGTTATTTTCACTTTCTAACGTAAATCAGCTGCAGCAATTGGACTTGGGAAAGTGTTATAGCTTAAATAAGCTCCCTAATACCATTGGCAACCTGTCACAGCTGCAGCAGTTGCACTTGAAATGGTGTAAAAGCTTAAATGAGCTCCCTGATACCATTGGCAACCTGTCACAGCTGCAGCACTTGGACTTGACATGGTGTGTAAGCTTAAATAAGCTCCCTGATACCATTGGCAACCTGTCACAGCTGCAGCACTTGGACTTGAGAATGTGTTATAGCTTAAATAAGCTCCCTGATACCATTGGCAACCTGTCACAGCTGCAGCAGTTGCACTTGAAATGGTGTAAAAGCTTAAATGAGCTCCCTGATACCATTGGCAACCTGTCACAGCTACAGCACTTGGACTTGAGAATGTGTGAAAGCTTAAAATAAGCTCCCTGATACCATTGGCAACCTGTCACAGCTGCAGCGCTTGGACTTGACAGAGTGTAAAAGCTTAAATAAGCTCCCTGATACCATTCGCAACCTGCCAACTACATGTAATGTTAACAAAGGATTTTGAGACATTCTTAATTCTTTAAATATTTTTTCATAAAATTAAATGTTAAAAGATAATATTAAATAAAATTTATTAAAAAGACTCAAGTTCCTCTCCCTGCCGACGGGGAATGCACTCCGGCAAGAATCGGGTCATGTTGTTTGAGCTCCTGTGATGGGAAAACTCAATATAATGCGCACTGCGAAAATTTCAATTTATCTAAGTATGGTTTGTGCCAATTTTATTTTTAAAGTTTGGAGGATAGTAGATTATACTATTATAAGTTTTATTTTTTAAATATTTGAAGAAACATATGAAAGTATAAATATTAACCCTTTTTTAATTTTTTTTCAAAATTAGAAAAAAAATCTTTAAATAAATTATTTAATTTGATGACAAAAAAATAGTTTTAAAAAAATTTGATTGATTTAATCTTTTTTAAATATCTATTGTGTATTATTTAAAGCTTCAAACATCCAGATCTTTATTTAAGATATCTTTTATATCTGTCTATTATATTTGATAATTTCTAACAATTATTGACTAAGTATCTTTTAGGAGTTTAACTAAAGGAAGACAAATTCATTATTATTGATAAACATTCAATCACATATAACTAGTTTTTATAAGATTCAAAAAGCATGTCAAAAAAAATCTTAGATATTTTATATAGATGGAATCTTTGTAGATAAATTAGACCCTCATTTGTACATGATAGATGTACTAGTATGTGATAGATCTCACAATTATATACGTCACCTAAATAGACAATGAGTTTCCATAATTAAAACTTTTTTTTTAAGCATCACTAAATTTCTACTTATTGATGAGTTATTTTAGACATTTGTAATGTAACGCTAAAACTTCCAACTAAATATCATTGTTTTATTCATTTTTAATTTTATTAGCCTAGATTTATTTTAAAGCTTAAATATTTATTTATTTTTTACCTTTTAATTGCAAACCCCAATTTGTATTGGAAATCCTAGAATTAAAAGATTAAAGATGATAATAATTATGTTGTGAAAATGTTCATTTCAAAAATTTGATCTAAATTGTACTTATAATTTGCAGCTTAATTATTTTGAAGTAAGATATTGTAAAGGAAAATATATTTTTCTTAAAAAGTGTTATCTATACTAATCAATTAATTGAAGCGATAACTATATGGATTGATCTAGATAAATGAGTGTGTGGGCATAGATATTATGAAATTGAAATATTAAATACAAATTATAGAAATTGAATGTGAAAAAAATGTACAAAGCTCAACAACCAAATATGAATGACCTTAATGAGGATTCTAGAATCTGTGTCTTTAGCTTTGGAATCATACCTCACTATCTATGTGTTGCCTATATTTGGTGCATGTTCACCTATGTCTCTATTTGGGTCTTCACATCTCTAGATCATTTGTACATAATTGGACTTGCTAGTTCTACACTATTGTTCTCTCATTCACATAATCTACTATTCTCTACTCCACTCTAAAGATTGGTAATATTTATAAATTCATTTAGAGAACTACCAAATCACTAGTGGAAAAGTTCTTTTAAGTCTCAAAGGGGGATTTTTTTATTTTTTTAGACTGCAGGAATCGGGTAGCACGACCCCCTATAAACTGTAATGTGCTTGGTAAACTTTTTAACGTGATCGGCGATGCTGGTGCGACATGCCCTCCAGTACCATGGGGGTGGGGGAGACTAGAACTCATGACCAACCTCCTGCAACAGGAAATATTTAGCCAACCGAGCTAGGGCCCCAACCCCAAGTCTCAAAGGAGGATTGACTTTACTATCATGACAAATAAATAAATAAATAAACAAGAAGATTCAACTATGTAAATGTTCTACATGATGAATATATGTGGATCTACATTTGTTTAAGAGAACTATTCAAAGTGATCCTAGCATGTTTTCATTGAATGTGAATGATTAATAGTCAAGTGATTATCCTAGCATGTTTTCACTGAATGTGAATGATTGATAGTCAAGTGATTATCCTTGCTCTAAATGAATGTTAATGAATACCTTTAAATACAAGTAGATTGTAATACATTGTTCAAACATGTGTTTGGTTAGCTCTGGGTGAGAAATGAATGAACTAGAGTCAGCCAAACTTTGAATTAATTTAAAATTGTGGGGGTTGAAACTATGGGCACATAATTAGTTTTGTGTATATGGGACCAATCCATCAAATGTGAGAGCAACCCAATTTAGATTTTATTATTTTTTTTCCAATACATTCACAAAGAATTGATTTTGATTTATTATTTAAATATTGTTATCAAGATAAAAAACAACTATATTTTGGACATTGGGACAAAAAGGAAAAATTAAAAGTGGAAAAAAAATATCTAGGGATAAGTCTATGGGTATGTATAATAAGTTAAGACTAAGTGAAAGCGTAACAACATGGATAAATGTGCAAATTTGGATAAGTTATGGATAAAGGTAGTGGAATGTGTGTGAATGGCAGAGTAACAACATGGGAAAGAGCCCAACTTCACACAATGTTGCATCATTCATCAATATGTAAATGTATTAAGTCATTCTCTCAAAATGGGCACAAAAATTAATTGATGGTGTGGTTGTGTCAATTTAATCATTATATATATATTATTATGTTTATACCTCTCAATATTTTTTAAATATAATATACCAAATTTATATCTAATATTTTTTCTTCAGTATCAATGATAAAGTTTAGATAAAATTTACAAATGATATATTTGTATCAATCACTTGAAACTCCATATTTATTTTGGTTGTATTAAAATAATATAATATAATTTAAAATAATTTAATATTATTTTCAACCTTTCTTACATTTGTATACCCATAATTGTCACTTTTCAATATTTTGTTCTAAGTTTAGATTAGACTTTGCACCCATTCTCAAGACATAGATTGCTAGTCTTCTTTAGTTTACATAAAGTGTTTGATTCTATTAAAGGAGAATAAGCTTTTCCTAATATTAATCCATGCTAATCCAATAAAAAGTAAGCACATAATCTAATAAATTGGCATAGATTAATAAATTATAATCTATGGAAACATATAAATCTAGATTAAATATTATTCAAGGAAATTGCATGCAAAGAGGATTCATATATTTAGCTCACCGGTTGAAGATGAATGACTTCGATGAATATTTTGGACCCTAAGATATCTCTATTCTAGAAATTATACTCTATCTATGTGTCACCTTAGATTGTGCAAGTCTAGTGTCTCTACTCGGTTCAAGTACATGCCTATATGTCACTTCTCTAACCAAGGATTGATCATCCCATGTATAAATCAATCTCATTAATTATTTACTTCTACTATCTAGTTCATCAAATTTTCCCCTATTTTCTCTACTATCTATATTAGGGGTATTTATGAATACCTTTAGAGGATTTATTGAATCACAAGGGATTATGTTCTCCTTGTTTAATCCTTAGAAAATAACTAATTTATGGTCATACCAATGACATCCAAGACATCAAAATTTAATTGTGTGAGTGCTCCAAAGATGAATATGTAAATTATAATTATTTAAGTTCACCAAATTAAAATATTCTTATAATGATTTTTACTTACTATTAAAGGATATCCAAATGTGATATGATGTGAAATGAATTCCTTTAAATACAAATAAATATAACTAATTTGTAAAAATGTGTGTTTGGTCAACTCACAAGGGCCAATATAATGGGGTGGAAGTTGACCATTTATTTTTATGTTAATTTTGGAACTATGGGGGCTAGAATTATGGATGTAGGATTGATTTTGAACACATGAAGATGATCCAAGATGGAGGAATGATGAAGTTTGTGTGGGGAATAAAAATGTAATTATAGTGGGTGTAATAAATGTAATCAATGTGAGAAGCGTGTAAAAATGGATATGTGGATAAATGTACATCAATATATGTAGGGGATATGAAATTAAAAATTAGGGGGAAAATGTGTTGTTGGTAGCTTCTATCACAAAATTAAAAATGAAAATACCTACTAGCTCTAGATTCAACTATAATTGCTTATAAACAATAAATGAGGAAGATGAGGAAGTAAGGATAGAGAGGTTCCATTTTTATAGAAAGTGTTGATTTTTTATCTTACTTAGCAATCATAGGTTGATAGGGTTCATGGGGTGCTAACATGTTATGTGATAATGACCCATCTAGTCATGTTATTATCTTTGTAGCATATTTTCTACTTTAGAGCTTAATCATAGGAATGTTGTTGATAATATATGTAGTGTAGAAAATTGTCACCCTTAACAATTTCACACTTTGTTTTGGTCTCCCCTTAAATTATTAGACCTAATAGAGTAAATTTAATCTCCCAAATTATGCATTCTATGGCCTATTTTTGACATTTTTTGAAGAATTGCAACTGAAAATCAAATGCATTCATTCAAGACATTGTCTCTAGCCCCTAAAATCCAAAAAAAATAGGGCTAGGAAATTCATGTCTAGGCATGAGTGTCCCCCTATTTTGGCTCCAAATTTAAATACGTTGGTGTTGGAAACTTAAAATTTGCAATTCTATTGTCCAAAGTTGGCCAATAGAATTTAATTGTCAGGAAATTGAATAATTGCATATAAATACCTAGTTATCACATCATTTGAAGGAAATATAGAAAACTATTGAGGAAATTATTATCAAGAGCAATCATGGGCACTCAAGAGCATTCGAGAGAAACATTTTTAATAGAAATTCTAGATCCAAGAATTCATGATATTATTATGTAAGCTTGTTCATGTCATGTTGTCATATTTTTTTTGAAGGTTAACCCTTTGTATGTCTCCAAGAATTTCAAGCATTCAAGCCAATAAATCAAGCAAGATCCAAGACCTTGAAGTGGTTTGTATGAATTTATTCCTTCAAGGAAGCCATTGAGGGGTGGTCAGTTGCAACGTGCTTTGTTATTCATCATTCCTTCCTTTTAATTATCATTTATCCATTGACATTGCCATTGTGGAAAGTGGGAACACTTACCTGGGGTTTGAGTGAGGCAAGTCCCTATATGGCATAACATTTTCCTCCTCTTTGAATGTTTTGATTATAGGTTTAAGGAGGATTGAAAGGAGCTTGAAGATCCAATTTTTCATTGTTGCATTTATTTTCATACACCTTGTCAACCCATGGAAACTCATTTACAACATTTTCTGCCAAAGATTTGACAATTCTATATAAGTGAGAAATGAAAATGAAAATATGACATCTGAGGACTATGAAAATAAATCTAAAAATATCAACAAGGACACTCATGCCCTGGTTTCTTGTCCACTATTTTCAGCCTCATATTTGAACCGCAGGTGCACAATATCTTGCTCTGCTCATTTCTGAGCTATCAAAATTTATTTGTGACTTTTTGTAGTTTTTGTATTTGCATCAAACAATAAATTACACTATTAGGTTAGTTAGAACATCACATTCCATTCATAGAACAATTTTAGATTTGGTCAAGCCTTAGTTGACTCACCTTTTAGGTTGTAAGTCAATTGCATACCTTGTCAAATCATCTCTTAATTCATTTGGACACACATATCATAATCATACATTAATGAAACAAAGACAACAAAACACAAATTTAATTGTAGGTTCTACATGTTAGGACCTAGGTTTTCTATTTTTCTTTATTTTATTTTGGTGAACCCAAGTTTTAAACATTATATACCTTTTTAAATTCACCCTTGATCTATATCTTGCATTGCATTAGTTTGTACTTTTCATCTAGAGTTTCATGCTTGCATCATAAAAGTCATAAAATCAAAAAAAAATTGCATAATATATTGCATCTTAGGTTGTAATAAGTTTTGTTTCAGTCATCTTAAATCTAATTTACATTCCAAATGCATCCATTAGGACATTCAAATATGAAATCGTTCATTGCATTGCTTTGCATCTTCAATTTTTACATTTAGAAAGTAATAAAAATACAAAAAAATGCATATTATAGGTTGCATTAGGATTTTTTTCAGTCATATTTAGCTCAAATTTGAATTCATTAGGCTGTTACAAATCTAAAAGTGTTCTTTGCACTCAAATTGCATCTTTCATTTAAGCAAAAAAGTGGAAAAATTGCATAGTTTTACCTCAAAGTTGCATCAAATCATCATTCTTAGATATTTTCATCTTTAAATCAATCAATCATTGCATCTTAGGCCTGAAAATTGTATTTCAAACTGTCATTTATTGTTCAAGCATTTTTTTGCATTATTACATACTTGCATAATTCACTTCCATAGTCATAAAAACAACAAAATTTGCTAGAAACTATCACTATCAAAACTATCTAAACATAGAAATGAGAACACTAAACAATAATAGGAATTACTCAAACTTTGAATTTTTTGAAACCCTAGTTAGGACATAGGAACCATGGGCACCTCTATCTTACTTTTTTGCCTAAATTCTATAACAGACTTCTATCTCTATGTTTTTAGTTGGATTCTTTGTCTGAATTATGTTTATGCATTTCAAAGTTGTCATTTTGCATTTCAAATTGTTTCACATTTACACTCTCAAATTCACAAGCATAAAATTGGAAAAAAATTGGAAAATATTCACTATTACACCTGCTCGAATACATAATCAAAAACCTTAAAAAACACTATAAACAGTTAAACTTTGAATTTTTGGACAGCCTAACCAAGACATAGGTGCCCTTGGTGCCTTTGTCTTTCCTTTTTAAGCTGAAACTTGTCTTAGAGCTTTGTTTTGGTGTTTTTTGTAGGTTTATGTTATCTAAAATTATTTTTTGATTTCTTTGTTGTCTTTGTTTTACAAATTGATGTTCCTAGTGGGTAAACTTAAGTGTCTTGAACCTCGCATGAGCTTCATGACTTGGTGTCATATTGCTAATACTTTAATGAGACGTAGTTCAAGACTCATGGAATCTCACACTGGTACATCCACTATGGATCTTGAGTTTTCCAGCTCTTTCATGAAAAGTGTTGTCAATACTCAACTCATTTTGGACTCCATCCTTAATGCTACCATACCAATAACAACCTCACAATCAACCATATTTACAGATGTTGAGAGTTTTGTGTCCCATGTTCTCAAAGAGAAATTGAGACAATTGGATAAATCTTTAGAAAAAATTCAATACTATGTGAGTGTGGAATATATCACTAGCACAACAGTCCCTATAATATATAACATGAGGAAACTACTTGATGACGCTCAAGGATTAGAGGTAATGTGTAGTCTAGCCTATATCATAGACAATCATGTACCTACACTAACTAGGTCTGTTCAGGATCATGGGGGTCCAAAAAGTGGTGATATGACAAAAATGTAGAAGTTGTCAAAACCAACTTCGGAGTCCAAGAACACCTGCATGCAAAGGGATACATGTTAGAGGGAAGAGAATGGAAAAAAAAGAAAGAGGGTTTTGAAGCTCTGAAATAAGAGAGATATATTATCAGAACAATCGAATGGATTATTTACAAAGATCAATCCTTAAAAGGAGATCAATCAAAAAACATAAAAAAGTAACCCTAATAGGTAGACATTTAATAATTAATATAATTATTAAATGTCACAATATGCATCTAAAGTGAAATATTAAGAGAGGAATAAAGGTAACTTAATTAACATGATTAAGTTAAAACCTTTACTCTAACACCCCCCTTAAGATGAGCAAAAGTGCAGCTACAAACATGTGCAAGAAAGCAAAGGTGACTATAATGTATGAAAGTAAAATTGGGTCCTGGTAACTAGGCTTGATTAGGTACCTGAATACAACCAAATCTCTGTAAAGTGGAGTAAAGGAGAAAACCCAATGGGAAAAAAATCCTCTCCAAAAAGAGATGAAGAAACATGCTAAAAAAAAAACATGAAGGAAGGAAGGCCTCACTGAGACCCCCAAGGAAAACTTCCTTCACCCCAAGCATGGAGCACAACAGAAGATAGTGCAGAGATGCCAAAGGTTTAGTGAAGATTTCTGCAACCTACTCCTCTATAGGAATGTACTCCAAGATGAGAGAACCATCCTGAATCAATTTCCTGGTGAAGTGCATGTGGATTTCAATGTGCTTAGTTTGTTGATGCTCCACGGGGTTGCGGGAAATGTGAATGGCACTCTGATTGTCACACCAAAGAATAGTGGGACTATCTGGAGGAAACTAAAACTCTGTCATCAACTATCAAAGCCATAAAACCTCCTGACTAGCTAATACTGTTGCTCGGTACTTAGCCTCTGTAGATGATAATGCAATAGCAAACTGCTTCATGCAAGACCATGTGATAGGACCAGAACCAAGGAAAAAAACAAAGCCAGAAGTAGACTTCTGATCTTTGACATCACTAGCCCAATATGAGTCAGTGAAGCCAATGATGTGAGGGGATCCTGAAGTGTAGTGAATTCCATAATGAGTGGTGCCCTAAATGTACCTCAAAATATGTTTGGCTGCTTGCCAATGGCTCTCATGAGGATCATGGGAGAACCGAGAGACAAGGCCAACCATAAAGGAAAGATCAAGATGAGAACGTGTTAGGTACAACAAATTTCCAGCCAACTGCCTGTATAAAGTGGGATCCACTAAAGGAGTAGAACAAGTGGAAGACAAAACAACACCTGACTGAAATGGAGTGGGGGTCGGCTTGCAATCAAGCATGCCAAATCTCTGAAGCATATCAAGAGCATATTTCTCTTGAAATATGGAAATCCCATTCGAAGACTGAATAACCTATAGACCCAGAAAGAAGTGCAGAAGACCAAGATTTTTCATCTCATACTGCTCCATTAAATCTCTCTAAACACTCTGAATCATGGAGGATGAGCTACCTGTAAGAATGAGATCATCTACATATAGCACAAGAATCAAAATATCACCCTCCTGACATTGAATATACATTGTGTGATTGGAATCACAATGTGTGAAGTGAGAGGAGAGCAAGAAAGAATCCATCTTCTCATACCAAGCCCAAGGGTCTTGTTTGAGACCATACAATGAATGACAAAGTCTGCAAACCAAAGAAGTGTCCTACACAAATCCCTGAGGCTACTCCATATAGATCTCCTCATGTAGGTCTCCATGCAAGAAAACACTCTTCACATCCATTTGAAACACTGTCCATCCCTATGAAGCTGCAAGTGAAAGTACAAGGTGTATAGAGTTCATCTTAATGACAGGAGCAAAGGTCTCAGAGTAGTCAATACCCTCTACATGAGAAAACCCCTTCACAAAAAGATGTGCCTTATACTTATCAATAGAACCATCTGCAACATACTTGGTACGGTACACCCACTTGCACCAAACCAAATTTCTTCCCTTAGGAAGAGGACAAAGATCCCAAGTATGATTCTTCATCAAAGAAGAATACTCCTCATCCATGGCCCTATCCCACTCAAGGTGACCTGTCTCCTCTGAAAAATTCTGAGGATCATCCGAAATGGCATGACTCAAAATACTAGAACTAGATGTCTGAGCATGAGTACAATGAGTATCTGAAGGATCACCTACCAAAGAACCAGCTGTGTTAACAGTAGCATGGGACCACCTAGGAAAATGCAGAGCAACTGGTGGTGTTGGAGATGGTGGATCATCATCTGCATCATCCTCAAGAGATAAGTAATCCTCAAGAGATGAAGAGGGAGGAGCAGGCAGTGAGGGAGAAGTTGGTGATGGAGAATCCATCTGAGGATAGCACTCATCAAACTGGACATCCCACCAAAAAAAGACCTCTCTAGAATCAGGATCAAATAACCTATACACCTTAACATCCTCACAGTAGCCAACAAATATGAGTGGTCGGCTCTTCCTCTCCATGGCTTTCCACTAAGCATCAGGAATAAATTCCCAAGCCTCACTACCAAAAACTCAGAATGTAGAAACATTAGGCTTGACATGGGTCCAAGCCTCCTTAGGAGTCATATGTCGCAATGCCTTATGAGGCATCCGATTCTGAATATAATTGGCACAATTGATTGCCTCAGGCCAAAATGAAGAACTCATGGCTCAGGACTGTATCATACAATTTTCCATATCCCGTAAGGTTCTATTCTTTCTCTCAACGACACCATTCTGCTAAGGGGTGTAAGGTACTATAAATTGATGCTATAAACCATGCTCAGTGCAAAAATATATGAAAGCCTGATTAACATACTCCTCCCCATTATTTGTGTGTATCCTCTTGATAGAAATTCTAGATTGCTTCTCCACAAATTTCTTAAAGGTCCTTAATGAGTCAAAGACATCATACTTGTACTTAAGAAAGTACACCCATGTACGTCTAGAGAAGTCATCAATAAAAGTGAGCACATATCAGGACCCTAAAAAGGAAGGAGTCAGAAAGGACATAAGGTCATTGTGTACCAACTCCGGGGGTGCCTTAGCACATGTGGCTCGACCCTTAGGAAAAGGATCTTGATGATGTTTTCCAAGAGCACAACCTCAACATACACCATCAGTACAAGAAATTTGTGGAAGCCCAATCACAAGTGCCTGAGTACTCATTTGTTGTAGATATCTGTAATTGACATGGCCAAAACACTCATGCCAAAGCCTGCTCACTGAATCTGCATGTGCTATAAGAGAGGGACCAATAGTGTCTGAACTCTCAAAGCCATCAAATCTATATAAGCAAGATGCATAATCAACACTCCTAGTAGCCACAACCAAGTCAGGATCATGAAGGTCTCGAATAACCACATCATGTGGTGAGAACTCAACTATCTTACTAGAGCCAGAGTGGAAAATATGATAAATAGATAGAAGGTTTGTCGAAATGTCAGGAACCAGAAGCAAATCCTGAAGACAACCACCATCCAATGAAATAGTACCAGAACCCTGAACTGAAAGTTGTGCTGAGTCACCGACTGCAATATGTCTAGTTCCTGTAGGGGCAAGAGCGGTGACCAAATCCTGTGTGTGTGTCATATGGTGAGAAGCACCAGAATCTAGAATCCAAGTGGATCCTGAGGACAATGCTCGTCCAAAAAGAGCATGACCTTTCCCTGTGGGTTGTGAAGGACGCTGAGGTGAGGTGATATTATGCTGCTGCATGGCTTCCTCTAAAGCCTCTAATTGTTTCCAACACCTAGAAACTAGATGTCCTTCCTTGCCACAAAAACTACAAGGATCACCATATTTCTTCTTAGTCTTGGAGGAAGACTCACCAGACTTCAAAGATTTTCCCTATTTAGAATTGAACTGTGGTTTCAAATCAGTTTTAGGAGGTGGCTTGGAGGAATTATCACTGCCTGCTGAATCTATCTTGGGCTTCGATTTCTGCTTCTTTTTCCCTTTAGATGACTGAGCTACCAATGCTTGGTTCTTAGATCCTGTGAGAGCATCCAACTATGATATCTTGGCCTGTTCTCATGTCAACCGATCACAAAACACCTCAAAATTAGGCACGGTAAAAGGGCTGGCCAATGCATCCATGGTGGAATAAAATGTGGAAGAGAAGATCTGAAAAGGACCTTGAAGCTTAGAAAGAATTAGGTAAATACACTCCTCATTTGTTTTGTTCTTACCACAACCCTGTAGAAGAGATCTTTGTTGTTTGAATTTCATCAAAAAATACTCAATAGTGGGAAAAGAATCAAGTACAAGGGAAGTCAACTCTACCTCAATCTGGATGGCATGGAACTGATTGATGGTACCAAATAAATCACTGAACTTGGTCCACATTTCAAGAGGACTGTTACACCCATCAAGATGAAACAACAAGTTGTATGAAACATGTAAGGAAATCAAACCCATAGCCTCATCCATCTTATTTCTATGTTGCATAACCTCAAATGGCCATGTCAAAACTGGTTGAACTATGTCTAAACAGGACCACAACCCCTTTGATCTGAGAAGACATGTCATGAATGCCTTCCAAGTGTGATAGTTATGAGGTGTGAGAAGTTCAACAGTAGGAGTGTTTTCGACCATGTTTGGAAAGGTTTAATGAATGTTTAATGTCAAGAGTTTCTGGTTTTTTGAAGTAAATGACAGAAAGCAAGAAAAAAAAACTCCTCCCACAATGCAAGAAACCAAACCCTAGTAGAGATTTTTCAGCTAAAAGCTAGAAAAAGCAAAATATGCTTAGGAAAATTCTTTGTGTACCTGGTGAATTTTCTGATGAAATAAACTATAGATCTGAATAGAGCACATGAAGAGCTTTTCGACACCTATTCCTTTTCAAAAATTGAAGCAAAATTGACCAAGTTATGCCCCCCGGAGTGCAAAAAAAACATCTGACTTTGACTACGAAAAAATGCAACCAAACTAGAAAATTTTGAAAAAAATCCTACATCACTAGGATGGGCTCGAAGCCAACTTTCCAATGCCTATTTTTCGTTTGAAAAATGGAGAAAAAATGAGCATTTTATACCCAAATTTAGTGAAACTACTCCGACAAGGCACATGATCTCTTCATCAAGCCCTAGGGGCTAAAAAAAATGGGCCCTTGGTCTGCTGGGCGACCAGGGGTTGGGCGCTAGTGGTGCAACGGTGGGCCGATGACTGGCGGAGTAGTGGTTGCAGTCTGGTGGTTGGCCAGCAGTGGGCTAGTGGCCGGCCGGGGGCTCGGCTGCACCGCTGGCCGAGTGGCTCTTCGGTGGTCACTGGGCAGCGCTGGGGTGGCCGTCGGGCGGCTACAGGATGGCGCCCATTTGAAACAGGGAGCGCCTATTTTTAATAAAAAAAAATTAAAAAATCAATTATTTTTTTTTTTTAATAAAAATTTCACCTCGAATGGCGTGCCTTGGGGCAAAATTTTCTTTTGCCTTTTCAATCGACAGTGGCCAAATTGGATGTGTTTTATATGAAAATATGGGTTTTCAGGCGCTGCGAATCCAACGGTGAGGTCTGTTTGGGCCCAAAATGAACCCAAAGAACAGAATTGGCCAGATCCACAAAAAAATCAACCTAAAAACTTTTGAAAGCCCGATCAAACCCTCGCAGCTCCAAAATCTTCAAAACAAGAATAGGCTGCAGTAGGCCCATGCTCTGATACCATGTAGAAGTTGTCAAAACCAACTTCAGAGTCCAAGAACACCTGCATGCAAAGGGATACCTGTCAGAGGGAAGATAATGGAGAAAAAAGAAAGAGGGTTTTGAAGCTCTGAAATATGAGAGATATATTATTAGAATAATCGAATGGATTATTTACAAAGATCAATGCTTAAAAGGAGATCAATCAAAAAACATAAAAAAGGAACCCTAATAGGTAGACATTTAATAATTAATATAATTATTAAATGTCACAATATGCATCTAAAGTGAAATCTTAAGAGAGGAATA
Source organism: Sequoia sempervirens (assembly GCA_007258455.2). Classification (NCBI taxonomy): domain Eukaryota; kingdom Viridiplantae; phylum Streptophyta; class Pinopsida; order Cupressales; family Cupressaceae; genus Sequoia; species Sequoia sempervirens. Next base: position 1,070,757,317 of record VDFB02281492.1, on the reverse strand, counting down.
AAGGTAACTTAATTAACATGAGTAAGTTAAAACCTTTACTCTAACAAAAAAGACATTTTCTATTTTCCCAAAAATACAAAATTTTTCTGACTTTTACTAGGGTCGAGTAAAAAGGACATGTTGCCATGGTAAGAACCAAACTGAAATGGATATCCATTTAGTTGAAATCATATAAAGAATTTTTTTATTTTTTTGATTCATAAGACACAATTGAGGTTCCATGTATTATGTTAATATCAAAAAATTATTACATCATTTACAAGCCCAAAATTCAAGGGAAAAATCATAACTTTATACCCTGCCCTGCCACTTAGTTACAAACCATCAAAACCAAAAACCATACACTAGAGGAAACAAAACAAAGACAGCATGCTAGACCAACCACCCTTCACTAATCATGATCATAAAAATTTCCTTCCTCCACCAGCGCAGCAAAGGCTTTGAACCATACCAAGTATTTGACCTCAATCATCCTGAGATAACAACACAAAAAATTAGTTCCAATCCTTTCCCAATGACGGTGACAAGTCAACCCAGTACCATCCATGTTGAGAAGGAATGGTTGTCGCTCCACTTCAATGCCCTAGTAGAACATTTTATATATGTCACTGGGCTAGGGAATACCAACACCCACCTCCGCTAATGCAACAATATCAAGGTCATCCAAAAGGATTGATGACTTGAACACCAATCATAGGAGAAGTAGACAATGCACCTTAGGCAGCCCTAGATCCAACAGTGTAGAAAGAAATTAGGAGGAGATGTTTGTATTTTCCCAGTGTGACCTTTTGGATGTGAAGGAGAATTCCTTGTCAGGCACCATCCGCACAACCTCCAACATGAAAAAATATTTCCCAAGACATATCTTCTTCAACCTACTATCAATGATGAAACCTAAAAATGCAAATTTCTTTTTTGAGCACCTCAACCTGATGGGAGTATCCATTGCCATCGTGGTGTGTAAATCCAATCTACAACTCACAATTTGGATCTCATGTCTCGTTTTCTTTTTTCATTTTCTTTTCTTCTCTACTTTCAATTAATTGCTCACAGAACAATGTGTAGCAATTCCTTTAAAGTGGGGGCATACATTACCATTATTTCATTTGCATTCTTAGCAAAGCCTTGTTGTTTACATCATGTGTTTGTCACTTTGTGGATGGAATTGGGTGTAATTCTCTTCATAAGTGTGACCTATCTCAACATATTTCATTCCTCTTTGTGGTTTGATGTGACGCACTACATCCCCTAAGTTGGGAATATACTATTCTTTGATTGGTCCTCTTTTGAAGATATTAGAAACAATTTTCCCTAAGTGACTGACCTTTCATAAACTAAACAAGACTCCTTTGAGCATAAAATTTTTACAAATAACATTCTCATTTAGCCACCTTGCATAACACAACTTGCAAGCCTGTGGAGTTGTCTTACTTGTTTGGCCACCTTGCATAACACAACTTGCATGCCTATGGTGCCATCCTATTTTGCTTGTTTTATAAAAACCAACATTTGCATTTTCTTTGGCTTTGTGGTGCCTTGTTAAAGTTATCAAACATGTATAGCTTTGGCATGGTTGAGCGGGAAGCCCAACTAGTGGCATGACTTTTCCCAGTAGCCACTTTTGTGTTTTAATTGTGAGCGCATACCAACTAGCCTATGTATATTACTTTTTGGGTTTTCTCACCCCACAGACAACTAGTTTCGTGGCCCCAAAGTGAGTACACATTCTCTCTTTTCAAACAATCACCCTAGATCTCTTTTCACAACTAGTTGGATTGATGATCGAATCTTTGACACGCAATTCCTCTCAACACTTGTGTGTTCCTTTTTCCTTATGTTCAGTCTGCCATGGGATCTTCATCCTGGGGGCTTGATCATCCCTCTTGTTTGTTGTATTTCATCTTGCTAACATAAGTGCATTTGAACCCTCTTCTCTTTGATGTTCATGGCTACTTTAGTGTGAGGAAGCAAGTTTCTCTCACTAAAGTGGGGGCTAAATCTATAGTCAAAAAATGGACCCTTCCCATTTTCATGGTATTTTAGGTCTTGTTTCATAGTGTTGGAACTATCTTGCTTTAATTTTATGATGTATCTTGGCTTGAACATGCTTATTTTGGTGCTAAAACACAAAGAACGACGTCTTGTGAATGTGTTGTGAAGTGTTGTAAAACATTTCTACATTCTTCTAGACTCTATTTAATGCAATTCACCTAAAAACCACCTTTTCACTTATCAAAAATTCCTATTTTGAAGTGTTGTAAAGTCTTGTAACAAGATTTCACACTTTTCTAGGCATATTTTCCATATTTACACCCTTCTCATGCTTTATTTTGTCTCTTTATGCCCTCATATGCTTATATTAAGTGTATTTTTGGGTCCTATCCTGACAAACAACATTAAACACAATATTATTCCTGACACTTGATTTTGGGTCCCAGATGGGACTCATTCACCAAGGGTGGCGAATGAGTCCCCCTTGGCCCCAAATTCAAAATATTTCAAAATTTCTTTTAGGGGTTTACTCAAATTCACTTCATGTCAGTCTATGATTAGATATGAATAGATACTAAGGCACAAGATTTGTATAAATAGGCCTTTTTCACCTCATTTTACATCTCCTAACACATTCAATCAATTTCCTCATTCAAGCATTCAATCTTCAAGCACTCAAGCATTTTGCATCATCAATTCAAGCACTTTCAAGTACTTTGGAGCAGCCATTGACATCACTTCAGATTTGCATATTCAAGGATGTGGTAAGTTTGTAATACTTTCATGTTATTCATTTATATTGGGTTTAATTACTAAAGTGGGGTTTGACTAAGGAAAACCCCTATTCACTAACCCCCCAACATTTTTCCCTTTGTGTATGTGTATTTGTAGCCTTTTTTTGGGGATTTAATAAGTTTAAATGTGTTAAAAAGTGGAATTCAAGTCAACTTGGCTCTTCAAATCAACTTATCATCCTTTCAAGCATTTTGAGTGTTTTCAACCCATTTTTTGCAGAGTTGACCTCAACAATCTAATATTCAAACTTTGCAGGATCTTGAGTAGCAATATTGTCTTTTGATTTTCTAGAAATCTTGGGAAGGACTGATTCACCACCCTTGGCGAATGAGTCCCACTTGAAATTTGAAAATCTGCATTTTGTTAGAAATCAACTCCCAGCTGTCAAAAATCAGTTCCCAACACTTTTTCAACAGTAGGAGAACTGATTCGCTACCCTTGGCAAATGAGTCCCATTGTGAAAAAAGAAAAAATCATCAGCATTCCAGACACTCCAGAAAGCTCACTTAACTTCCAGGTGCACTCAGATTTGACCCTGTACCTTCTGTTCTACATATTTCTTTCTATTTATTCATCTTTCATAGATGTTTGCATATCATGGTGTGTTTTCAAACATAGCTTAAATTACACTTTTGCATTCATTTTAGATCAATTTAATCAGTTGTTTTCATTTTTCATTTACATAACATCACATTGCACACATCCTAATTTGAATGCCACATAAGCATTTTAGGATCTAATCTCTCTCCTTTTGGGTGAAAAACCCTATAAGAGTTAGAGTCCATTGGGTTCTAAAATCTATGTTGAACATTCCGGTAAACCTGACTTTTAAACATTTTAAAACTTATGATTGCATCCATACAGTACATCCTAGTTTTAATTTTCATTGCAATTCAATTAGGACATTGATTTGTTATTGTATTCTAGGATCTTTCATTTTGCATTAGTGAAAAACTCATTTAGTTTTCATTCTTGCATTCAATTTCATTGAAAAAACTAAAACTCTGCATTCTGTTCATTTTTTTGCATTTTGAAAGCATTTAAATCATTCTCAAAATTCTAAAAAATATAAAAAAATTGCATCCCTGAACTCATTCGCCAGCCAGGGCGAATCAGTCCCTCTACATATCTTAGACATTAATTTTGCACTATTTTTAGCATTTTTCTGCATTTCTATTTCCTATATTCATATCTTTGTTACAGTTAGTAGATCTTCTATTATTTTCATTTTACATTCTTAGATTATCTTGTATTTCCATGCACACCCCTCCTTTGTGGTACTTGCATGAATGTTTGGTGCCCTATTAATAATACTTTAGTGAGAAGAAGTTCTAGACTCATGGCATTCCATGATAGCACTTTCGTTGTGGACCTTGGGATCTCACAAGCTCCTACTCCTGGTATGGACAATGGTGCATTAGGCCCTGACAATACCACTTACATGCCTTCACCTTTCCATCCTATGCATATTGACAATCAGAACAAGTCTCTCCTACAAGAAAAGGTTATTAACATTCATGAGGACTTTGCACATTTACAACAAGACTTGTCACTTGAAAACATTTCCATCACTGCTATACCTACTATTGAGGACCTTTTTAATTGCTTAATTGAGAGTGATGATGGCTTGCACGTTTTAAAAAAAATTGCCGAGATTTACAATAAACATGCCTCTTCCAATACTCCATCAACACATATTCCTATAACCCAGGGAGCATCTCAAGTTCCTCCTCCTTCAACGATATCTTCCATACCAGCTTACACCAATCCACAAGTCCATACAAATTTACATCAATCCAATTTTGTTGCTACTTCTTTCACAATTTCCACTAGCATTCCTACTTCCTTTGTGGCATCACAACCTCCTTCCACTTCCCCTAGAACATCACATACACTTCATCACCATTTTCCCTTCCATCTCAACCCCATTACCCTGATCCCTTTATGACACAACTCCTTGACAATGTGTCATCCATGCAACACCAACTTGCCACCATTAGTCAAGCTCAAACTACTCCCACCACATATCTTGTTCGTAGCAGCCCCTTATCATTAGAAATATTACATACCCTGATGCCACAAGGGATAGAAATGTGGAGATTTGAGAAATATGGAGGAAAATGAGACCCTATCAATGATGTCAATGCTTTTACTGCCTTGTGTTGTGATTTTGTCCTTGATGATAAACCTTTAGCAAAACTCTTTCTGAGGACCTTGAAAGATATTTCCTTAGAATGGTTTTCCAACTTTCCTATTCCATCCGTTCATTTAATGAATTGGCAGAAGCTTTCACTAATCACTTTTAAGTGCACATGACACCTAAAAAGACAATGGCTGACCTTATGCGATGTAGACAAAACACTGATGAAAAAGTACCAGATTTCATCTCTCATTACCAGTCCTTATATGATCAAGTTGATGTCCAAATTCCAAATGCACATCTACAAAAGATGTTTATTGAGAATTTGCACACCAACCTCCAAGATAAGCTTATGATGATGAAATTCCCTTCATTCATGCATTTGTGTACTACCTTATGTGAGTATCAAATTTGGTTTCAAGTCATGAGTCAAAATCCACTTTTAGCCAAAATGACAAAATTGGAAACAACAATCAAATCCAAAACAACACACAAAATTTCTGCAAACCTAATCGAGGTTTCTTACAATTTAGTTAATCTCCTTCACCCCAAGCACAACCAACTTCACAATTTTAGAATTCAATGGCCACAATTAAAACAACCGTGCCTCATCATTATGGTGATCCAAACAGACATTTCACTCCTTTACCTGACACCCTCCATCAGACAATGACACAACTCATCTAAAAATGCATGCTTACCCTACCACCTATTTGACCACTTTATCCTAATCAACCCTTACCTCCTACCTTCAATCCTAATGCTTATTGCCATTTTCATTGCCAGAATGGCCACGACACTGAACATTGCAAGTTTCTTAAACATCTAGTTCAAGACCTTATTGACTCGGGTGAATTGACCATTATGGGTGTTAATGATCAAGGCAATAATTTTGTTGCACCCCCTAACCAAAATCTCCAAATCTTCACCAACCCTATGCCTAAACACACTACCTCATTTTTCAAGGCTAGTGAACCATTAAAGCCTAATGTAATGAATGTTGATACACACACTGAACAACTTGATACATCTCCTCTTGTTGCCCAAGCTAGTCCTATGGATGAACTCATCACCACGATAGATGTTATCCCTCACAAGGGAAAAACCACTCAATCTCTTGATATTAATTTTTCTGCTAAAGACATACTACCAAAGCTTCTTGATGGTCCTCTCTACCTAGCCGGTAGAATCTATGATAAACCTACTAATGGGATATTAATAAATCCTGCTTGTGGTGAGAATGTGATCATAGAGGAGTTCCCAGTATTACATGATCTATATCAAGATAATTATAATCCACCGACTACATGGATTAAAACACGCCATGGTTTTTCTTTCCCTACGATTGGATCAATCATGCTACCTTTACACATAGGACCTAAGACTTTGGAGGTAACATTTTCTATTATTCCACAATCCGACCAATTTCATTTGTGGTTAGGCCTTCCTTGGCTTTGATAAATGAAAGTGGTCTCATTAGTCATTCACAAGTGCTTGAAGTTTCCACATGACAATGAGGTATTCACCATACACCATAGTGGCTTTAATCCTTTATCATCAAAGGTAACTTTTCATTACAATCCTTTTGGCATGAACCCATGGATCCTATCACTCCTCGTAAGGACTTATTTTACATTGCTTATCAAAAGTTTAAAGCCAAAAATATTGTTGAATTATCCCTTCGTCACACACCTTCATCCACCTTTACTCATCTTATCCTCAATGAAACCATGATTACACCTGCATCTTATATTCAACAAACCATCACACCTCTAAACAATATCCTCCTGATACTTCCTAGCCATCCTCTAAATGAATAAGAGACCAAGAAATAATTCCTGCCTCACTTCCTTGTACCAAACAAGTATATAAAGTGAAAGAGAAATTTGTTGATTCTTCCTCTTTGGTTTCTCCTACTCTTCCCCTTTTGGAAGTAGAACCTATGCCGAATCAATCCGCTCTTACATCTCAATAACTCCAAAATAGAATTAAATGGAACCATGCTGGTCAAGAATGTTAGCGTCGTCATTGTCTCCTTGCTCATACAAAAACAAATCATGATAATCAATCTTCACCCAGGTTGATAGAAGAAATAGATGACCATCTTCCCTGTCTTGACCAACCAAATGAAATTTCAACCCAACAATTGCAACAAAATGAACCCTTCCAACCCACACTCTTGATACATCCATCCTTAGAAATCACTCTTCGTCCTCCCATTGTTATTAATCTTGATGATGATGATGACAATGTGATGATTGCTAACATAGATGAAACAATAAACAATGATTTGAACTCTTTATTTTCATCTACAATGAGCTTAAATGATAAATCCTCTCTTCCAAGTGAAGAACCTAGTACAACTCCTAGTTCAGCACTTGTGATTCCTCCTTTAAACAATCAATCACCTTTGCATTCCATTGAACATGATTGGGAGGAAAATGACTTGATGGATGACCTGCATTTTCCTACTTAGTCTTTTCTTCACATTCATTTTCCTTTTTCTTTTCATGTGTGTATTATTTTCCCCTATATCGTGTGTTTGATGTATCCTTCTCTTTGTACACTTCTTCTATGTGTATCTATATTCTTCTTGTTGTGTCTTTTTCTTTTCATTTTGGTTTTTTGTTTTCCTTTTGGGGATGATGTAAAGTGTAGAAACGCCCTATGTCTCTTCCATGTTGACCCATATGGTCCTTGTCTTTTTCTATTTTTCTTTTGTTTTGTGTTTTCCTTTTGGGGATGACGCAAAGCGTATAGATGCCCTATGTCTCTTCCATGTTGACCCAAACAGTCCTTGTCTTTTTCATTTTGGTTTTGTGTTTTCCTTTTGGGGATGACACAAAGCATAGAGATGCCCTATGTCTCTTCCATGTTAACCGAAACGGTCTTTGTCTTTTTCTCTTTTTCTTTTTTTTTTGTGTTTTCCTTTTGGGGATGACACAAGACATTGAGACCGAAATGTATCCTTGATGTTGACCCAAAATATTTTTCACTTTTCTTTTTTGTCTTTTTGCTTGTTTTTTCTTTTTGGGGATGATGCAAAGTATCGAGACCACAATGTCTCTTCCAAGTTGACTTAAAATAAACTTTTTTTTTCCTTTGTTTTCGCTCTCTTTGTGCCATTCTTCCAGTTCTATGTGTATTTGGGGAATGATGATAGTTCCAAGCTCTTTCATATAAAACACTGTAGCAATGAACATACTAACCCCAAATCCATAGATCCCTTATGTGTTTGGTGTGCTTTCTTTAAGGGGGGAAACTCCCTTCTTTCTTTTCTTTTCTCCTCCATCTTCACATGATACAACTTAACTTTGAAACATATGACTTGGTATAGAGCTTTCCAAGTTGGATCTTATGTCTTGTTTTCTTTTTGAATTTTTTTTTCTTCTCTACTTTCAAGTAATTTCTCACAGAACGATGTGTACTAATTCCTTTAAAGTGGGGGCATGCATTACCATTATTTCATTTGTATTCTTAGTGAAGTCTTTTCATTTACATGATGTGTTTGTCACTTTTTGGATGACATTGGGTGTAATGTTCTTCATAAGTGTGACCTATCTCAACATATTGCATTCCTCTTTATGGTTTGATGCGACGTACCACATCCCCTAAGTTGGGAATATACTATTCTTTGATTAGTCCTCTTTTGAAGATATTAGACACAATGTTCCCTAAGTGACTGACCTTGCATAAACTGAACAAGACTCCTTTGAAGATAACATTTTTACATATAACATTCTCATTCATCCACTTTGCATAACACAACTTGCATGAATGTGGAGTTGTCTTACTTGTTTTGCCACCTTGCATAACACAACCTGCATGCCTGTGGTGTCATCCTATTTTGCTTGTTTTATAAAAACTAACATTTTCATTTTCTTTGGCTTTTTAGCGCCCTGTTAAAGTTATCAAACAGGTATAGCTTTTCCATGGTTGAGCAGGAAGCCCAACTAGCAGCATGACATTTCCCCATAGCCACTTTTGTGTTTGTTTGTGAGTGCATACCAGCTAGAGTATGTATATTACTTTGTGGGCTTTCTCACCTCACAGACAATTAGTTCTGTGGCCCCAAAGTGAGTACACATTCTCTCTTTTCAAACAATCAACCTAGATCTCTTTTCACAACTAGTTGGAATGATGATCGAAGCTTTGACACTCAATTCCTCTCAACACTTGCGTGTTCCTTTGTCCTTATGTTCAGTTTGCCATGGGATCTTCATCCTGGGGGCTTGATCATCGCTCGTGTTTGTTGTATTTCATCTTGCTAACCTAAGTGCATTTGAGCCCTCTTCTCTTTGATCTTCATGGCTACTTTAGTGTGAGGAAGCAAGTTTCTCTCACTAAAGTGGGGGCTAAATCTATAGTCAAAAAATGGACCCTTCCCATTTTCATGGTCTTTTAGGTCTTGTTTCATAGTGTTGGAACTATCTTGCTTTAATTTTATGATGTATCTTGGCTTGAACATGCTTATTTTGGTGCTAAAACACAAAGAACGATGTCTTGTGAAGGTGTTGTGAAGTGTTGTAAGACATTTCTACATTCTTCTAGACTCTATTTAATGCAATTCACCTAAAAACCACCTTTTCACTCATCAAGTCCTATTTTGAAGTGTTGTAAAGTCTTGTAACAAGATTTCACACTTTTCTAGGCATATTTTCCCTATTTACACCATTCTCATGCTTTATTTTGTCTCTTTATGCCCTCATATGCTTATATTAAGTGTATTTTTGGGTCCTATCTTGACAAACAACATTAAACACAACTTTATTCCTAACACTTGGTTTTGGGTCCCAGGTGGGACTCATTCACCAAGGGTGGCAAATGAGTCCCCCTTGGCCCCAAATTCAAAATATTTCAAAATTTCTTTCAGGATTTTACTAAAATTCACTTCATTTCGGCCTGTGATGAGGAATGAATGGATATAATAAGGCATAAGAATTGTATAAATATGCATTTTTCACCTCATTTTACATCTCCTAACACATTCAAGAAATTTCCTCATTTAAGCATTCAATCTTCAAGCACTCAAGCATTTTGCATCATTAATTCAAGCACTTTCAAGCACTTTGGAGCAACCATTGACATCACTTCATATTTTCATATTCAAGGATGTGGTAAGTTTGTAATACTTTCATGTTATTCATTTATCATTTCCTTTACATTTCATTCATTTCTATTGTGTTTAATTACTAAAGTGGGGTTTGACTAAGGAAAACCCCTATTCACTAACCCACCAACATTTTTCCCTTTTTACATATGTATTTGCAGCCTTGTTTTGCATATTTAACAAGTTTAAAGTTGTTAAAAAGCGGAATTCAATTCAATTAGGCTCTTCAAATCAACTTATCATCCTTTCAAGCATTTTGAGTGTTTTTAGCCTGTTTTCTGTAGAGTTGACCTCGACAATCTAATATTCAGCCTTTGTAGGATTTGGAGTAGCAGTATTATCTTCTAATTTTTCAGAAATCTTGGGGAGGACTAATTTTCCACCCTTGGTGAATGAGTCCCACTTGAAATCTGAGAATATTCATTTTGTCAAAAATCAACTCCTGGCTGTCAGAAATTAGTTCCTGACACTTTTTCAACAGTAGGAGGACTGATTTGCCACCCTTGGTGAATGAGTCTCATTATGAAAAATCAAAAAAATTCATCAGCATTCCAAACACTCCAGAAAGCTCACAAAACTTCCAAGTGCACTTAGATTGTACCCTGCACCTTTTGTTCTGCATATTTCTTTCTATTTCTTCATCTTTCATAGTTTTTTGCATATCACAGTGTGTTTTCAAAAATAGCTTAAATTACACTTTTGTGTTCATTTTAGATCATTTTAATCAATCATTTGCATTTTTCATTTACATAACATCACATTGCACACATTCTAATTTGAATGTCACATAATCATTTTAGGATCTAATCTCTCTCCTTTTGGGTGAAAAACTTTATAAGAGTTAGAGAGTCCATTGGGTCCTAAAATCTATGTTTCACCTAGTCCCTAATGATACAACCAACACTGAATGCCCTAGGTTTTCCCCTGGAGGCTCCATCAAAATTCAATTTATGCCACCCCAATAGATGGGGAGACCAAAAATCCTTTTCCATGTTCACTTTGGTCACAAATCCATCATTACCAACCCAAGGGGGAACACAGAGTGAAGGCCAAGCCATCTGAAGCTGAACATCCCACTCTAGGAAGAGTTTATCTTTCACCACTTTGTTGGAAATATTTTCATTTAGCATCTCCACTAGTATTGCTTCTATCTTGCTAATGAGAGAAGGAGTAGGTACATCTGTTTATCCTGAAAAAGTCTCTAATTCCTTTCCTTCCATAGCTCCCATACTATGAGGGGTTGATCAACCACACGTAGAAAAATATTGATGTTTACTTAAGCAATGGGAAAGATTAAAAAAAACACATAGATTGTCCAGCAGGGCGCTAGACCACCCTAATTTGGCCCACAACCATTTCCAGCATACCTAGTCGTATGTGCATGTTAATAAAATATGATCTTTGGATCCTTCTGCACTTTCACATAGAGCACATCTGGAGGGTCCTTGAAAAACCATCTTTTGAAACCTATCCACCATGAGAATATTTCTTTGGATTGTAGCCCATGTGAAGGTCCCCACCTTGGTGATGCACAACTATTCCAACAAAGGTGAACTGGGAGATTTTCCAAGGCATTGTGTCTTTGGTTGTAGAGTAGTTTATAGTTGTCCTTTACATTGTAGAGTCTAGATTTTGAACCGGCGCAAATCAATGTGTCCACCTCATCACATGGTACTAACGATATATTTTTGAGAGCTTCCAATAATAGTTGAACTTCTCTTTGAGGGAGATTGAAAGTGCTGAAATCTTTCCATTTCCACCCAAGCATTGATTTTTCCTCATCCTGCTGCTACATGTAGTCCCTGAAAAGTACTCCACATTGATGGTTTAGTGCAATATTAACCACATCCACCCTTATTAAGTTGTCAAGGCTAGGATGCTCAGCCCATGAATCCTCCCAAAATCTGGCTTTACTTCCATCATGAATGTCCCAGTTCAAATGCTCACAAACAACACTTTTGCACTTTTGCAAAAGATTCCATATCCTTGATCCCGAAGGTGGATTGACTATATTTAGAATGTCTCTATCCTCATCTTCATCCAAATACTTTTTCTTTAGAATTATATCCCATTTTCTCCCAAGATCACTATGCATTCACCAAACTAGTTTGGTGCCAAGGGCTCGGTTTTGCAAGTCCAAGATTTTCAAACCAAGGCCACGATCCTCCTTGGTGTGGCACAGTCTATACCAAGCTATTAGTGAGATCTTCCTCTTTTCATAATTTCCCTACCAAAAACATTTATTGACTTGCTTTTACATATCCGTGCTTACACCAATAGGTAAGGTCATTACTAACATAAGGTAGATCTAGGGAGAGCAAACAACACCACTTTCACCATTGTGATTCTACCTACCTATGACAACCATTTTCTTTTCTAGGAGTTAATTCTTTCCCCAATCTTGATGTTCAGGGGATCCCAAAGACCCGTGGTCCTTAGTCCCTTAGACAGTGGTATCCCAAGGTAAGTGCAAGGTAATTTGTCTTTCTTGAAGTTTAGAATGCCAAGAATCTCCTGTTGTTTCCACATCACGGTGTTGAAGAAGAATATTTTAAATTTTTTTCTATTCACTACATGTCCCAAATCCTTGGTGTACTTCTCTAAGATCGCTTTCAACATTAATGCTTCCTTCCTTTTTATATTCCCCATTAGCATTGTATCATCAACAAATTGCTAATGGGAAATTGGCTAAAGGTTGCTTGTCACCACAACACCTTCAATCAGTTCTAAATTTACCCTAGCAGAGATGGCATGACCTAAAGCTTCAGCCATCATGATATATAAGAATGGAGAGATTGGATCTCCTTAGCACAGCCCCCTTGAGACTTCAAAGAAACCTTCTGGTGTTTCGTTCACAAGTATTGAAAACCTTGGCATAGATATGTAGTTGAAAACCCAATCAAGCCACCACTTGTTAAATCTGAAAGTATCCATTACCTTAATTAAAAATCTCTAGTCCACCATGTCATATTCTTTCTGGATGTCTAATTTCATTATCATACTAGCCTGACCTAAGTTTTGTATCGAGTGTATGGTTTCTTGTGCCACAATTATCCTGTCAAGGATGGATCTAGCAGGTACAAAGCTAGTTTTCTCTTCTGTGATCACCTCCAGAATAATTAGTTTTAGTTTTTTCACCATTTCCTTCATCATAACCTTGTATATGGTATTGCATAGAGAAATCAGTTTGTTTTCATCTAAGGAATTAGAGGCTTCCTTCTTGGGAATTATTGCAATGAAGGTATTGTTCACTTCTCTAAGTATAAGTCTTGAGTTCCAAGATCCTTCAATGGCCTTGGTCATTTCACCTCCTAGTAGATTCCAAAATTTCTAAAAAATACTTAGCCGAGATCCCATCCGGCCTCGGGGCCTTTTCTAGGTGTAATTGGAAGAGGGCCACCCTTATCTCTTCCTCTTGGTGTAATTTTTCATTTAGCCTCTTGTTTTGCGCCTCTGAGATAATTTTTGGAATATTTCTGAGTAATTCAAACTAATATTTCAGTTTTGACCTTGCTTCATTATTCAATAAGTTGCAAAAGTACTTCACCATGTCCTTAGCTACAAGATTGGGGTCTTCCACCAATGTTCCATCTACGAGTTTGATGTTGGTTAACTTGTTCATGTTTCGACGCTACTTAGTACTATTATTGAAAAAACTTGTGTTCCTATCCCCTTCATTAAGCCAAACTCCTCTAGACTTCTGCCTCTAGAAGATCTCCTCTTTCACTAGTATTTCTTCATATTTCAACATTAGGTCTTTTTCTTTGAGATAGCAATGCTAATCCATTCCTTTCTGTATTATTTCTTCTTCCAACTATTGGATATCATCTTCAATGGCCTCCTTTGAATCAAAGATGTTTTTAAAATGCTCCCAGTTCCATTCTTTGATCTTTTGTTTCAACCACTTCAGTTTTGTGATGAGGCAAAACATTTTGGAACCACAAACCTGAAATCCTTTGCACCATCCTTCAACTAGATTTTCAAAATTTGGGTCTTTGAGCCACATGTTTTCAAATTTGAATGGTGACTTAATTGGGCTTTTATCTCCAATAATCTCCAATTGTATTGGAAAGTGATCAAATCCTACACCAGGGACTATGCTAGCCTCCCAAATTAAAGAGAAATCCTCTAGACAACCATTGAACAAAATCTATCAATATTTTTTGCTATCAAGCAACCACCCAACCGCTTGTTAGTTCATGTATAGGTTCCATTTTTGAATTCAATGTTGAGGAGTTTATTCCTTGCCACCTATTCCCCAAAATATTTTTGAGACTAGTTCAATTTTCAAATACCACCAAATTTATCTCCCCCATATAATATTGCATTGTAACTTCCAGCAATGATGAAATTCACCCGTTGGTGTAGTTTCATAAAGGTCTCAACTTCTTTCCATAGGGTACACTTTTGAATATAGGATTTTATACCATAGAGATTTACTAGGCCAAAAGCTAGTTTCGATTGTATACTTCTCACCCGGTAACCTTGCCAATTTATCCCTTCAGCTAGTGATTCTATTTGCACATATTTCATCTTCCAAAAGGACACTATGCCCCCAGAAGCACCATTAGACTATATCCCAACACCACTCCAACCTCTTGTCTTCTTCCTAAATGCTTCCAGATCAACGTTGTTCATCTTGGTTTCTTGTATTAAAAAGATGTTTTCTTTGGTCAAGGTCATTCTTCACTTGACCAAAAGCTACTATTTCAAGGCAACCTGGGAAGGGGGCCTCCCTTCCTTGACCTCAGAATCATTGTTATCTTCACTTGGCTCGATTCCTCTCCATCCATGGCTCTCAATGCTTGGTATGATTTTCTCCCATGAGTCTTCTTTGTTCCACAATCTGGTTTTGCTTTCTTCATAGTTTTTTGTTGAATGCCCAAGTAGCCATCTTTCTTTGTTTCTTCTTGTTCATCCTCCATCTCCACATTGGTGGCAAGCAACATCAATTGGTCTTCCTTTGGCAGCTCACCGCTCCACGTATCCTTCATTTTCTCATTAGTCTTCTCCAGAGGAAATACAGGAACAAATTCCTCCCCCCTCAACCATTCCCCATTAGCTTCCAAAGACAATATCATTAGGATTTCATTTAGATCCTCCCCAAGAATGGTATTCAAGGGTTTCTCCATTAGGATCTCATCTCCTGGTCGTGGCTCTATTACCATGATGGAACTTGCAACATCAAACTTTGAATCTAACTACTCCGATATCATTCCTTCTTCTTGTGAACAAATTTTCCTCTTTTTTGATGTCTCAACTAGCGTAGATCCAATTAAAGGCTCTTTCCCCTTTTCATTTGATTCCATTCCTTCTTCTATCCCTTTAATGTTCACCATCTTTCCACATGAGAATTTTTCCCTTTTGAGGATCCTATGTTTGGGGGGGGGAGAACATTCTTGTTCATTCTTTGAACCCCCAACCACCATCTTCTTTTTTGGCAAAAAATTACAATCCTCCGTTGAATGTTCCACAACCACCTTCTACTGCCAACACCCATTTGTAGTCATTAAAATTACTTCTTCCACAATACTGTCCACTAAGTCTACCATTATCACAATTTCAAGCTTTGATCCCAGGACTCCATTTAAAAATATTTCATCCATGCCAAGGAAGGACCCTAAGGCACCCCCAATGGCCATCAGGGCATCCTGATTCCAACATTTTCTTGGCAACCCATCCAAGCACACCCATGTGGGCATCAATGTGATTCTAT
Organism: Sequoia sempervirens; assembly: GCA_007258455.2. Taxonomy (NCBI): domain Eukaryota; kingdom Viridiplantae; phylum Streptophyta; class Pinopsida; order Cupressales; family Cupressaceae; genus Sequoia; species Sequoia sempervirens. The sequence continues at coordinate 1,070,741,564 of VDFB02281492.1, read as the reverse complement.
GCTCCAAAGGATCAGAATTTGTGACCCATTCCATATAGTAGAAGCCAAAGTTATCGAAAAAAAGGGGCTCCTCAAACAAAATTTTAGTTTTCAAGTTTGCATCAAGACACTCAACTAGAAAGTAATCCAAAGTCAGAGGCTGAAGACTTACTTTTTCCTTGAATTTTTTCATCCACCATTGATGGATTTGGGTTTTTGTAGCTCCTTTTTCGCTCCATTTCATAATTAGGGTATGATCCTTTAGGGTGAAGAGTTCAAAATCTGAGATGGGATCGCAACCTCCTGACTCTGCCCCACCCTAGGCTTGTTTCCTTCTCCGACCGCAGATCCCCATTTTTTCCATAACCCCCCATTCCTATCAGGGTATAATTTTCATCCTTCACCCAACCATCCGTTTTCCTGATTGGAATTGCATCATCCCTTGCCGCTACAGTGCTCCCTCACAGGATAGGCATTCACACCTATTGTTTTCCACTGTTGTTTGGGGAGAAAATTCCTCTGCATGGTGAACGAAGGATCCCATTGTTGTTGACGGTTCTCTTGCCTCCCTCTTTGCGCCTATTGTTAATGTGTGTATCCTATGATTCCTTCTTGGCAACGACCATTGAAATTTTGAAAACCACTCTTCTGACGTCTACCGATTTGTGCCATTTCACTATTTTTCAGTTTGCATCCCATATAAAGAAAGTATTGATATATAATATATTATTACATATTAACCTATATATAATATTATTATAATATATTATAATAATATATAATATATATTATAATATTAATATATTAATATATATATATATATATAATATATTATAATAATATTAAATTTGTTGAAAGAATTTTAAAAACTATTTATCTTCCTTAAAAATAGAATTTAAACATGTTATCTATGTATTTGTTGCATTAAAATTCTTCCATGTTGAAATATTTTTATTTGTATTTTTAGGAAAGTGAAGAAACATGTTGAATTTGTGAAATTTAACTATTCATAAGTTATAAATAATGAGCTCTCTTTTCTACCCTCTATGACTAAAAAGTATGATTAAAACAAATCTAATCTATCATCAAGTGTAAAAATGCATGAAGGGAGGGACAAGAGAAGGGTAAAGATAAATAAAAGAAAAATCCAAACATGTCTCAAATCTTCTTACATGTCATTTGAAAAATGCATGAATTTGATTCAAACTAATCTCCACCGAACCCATTTTTGTAATTTAAATGTGAGATGGTGCAATCTTCAAAGAAAAAATGTGTGAATGATGGCAAGTTCAACTTACATAAATGTTTTCAATCAAACACACAAAACACCCTACAATCAATAGGCCATTAGTGTTATAAACACATGTTGATAATCATCAAAATTTATTAAAGTAAATGAGTAAGATTGGGAAAAAAAAACAAACTTAGAGTTTAGAAAACCAAATTGAATGGAGTAAAAATTAGAAAAAATGAAGAATACCATTCAAACTTCAATGTTTCCAAATCCCAATGGATTTTTCAGTGCTTACAAATGGGTTACACATAAATTTAAATAGTGACAAATAATCCTTACCTCCAAAAAGTCACAAAATGACAAAATAAAAGTTTCAAATGTGAAAGTTCATAGGTTGATCCTTCACATTCAACTCCTCCTTTGATTTGAAGCAATTTCCCTCCTTATCATAATCATTACTAGGGTATGTGCAGGATCATGATGAGCCAAAAAGTGGCAATATAATGGGTATGTGTAGGGTATGTGGCTGACGACTTTTTTTTACCCAAAATTGATGAAAAAAAAGGGTTTTTAAAGGAGGTTCTCATATTTCCACCAATATAAATTATGCTTTACTTTGAATTTAATAAATTATTATTATTCATTTTTTATTTGAATTATGACTAAAGTCCTAATTGATAGGATGATTAAAAAACATCTATAACTTTCAAATGGTATCACATTTTTTGAATCTGAAACATGCATCACATTCTATGCTTTGCATACTATAGGATTAAAAAAGAAAATTGAATTTCATGAAGTTTTGACCAAGTTAAGGTGGTTAGACATACAAATTTTTATTTTTTTAAAAGTTGTAATAAAAAATAATAATTAATTATTTACTTGGAAACAAATTACAAAAAATATGCATCACATTGGGACATGAGTCCTCTATTTATATCTAAAATTTTATAAAAAATATTATCATTTTATTGTGGTTAGGGTCGACACACCTACTTATTTTTCTCGAAATTTAAGTACCAGCATTGAAATTTTAAATTTTCACCAAATAGAATTTAAAAAAAAAAAACCTAGTAGTTTAGAAACTACATTCAATTTGCTACGGATTCTATAAACCTAGTAGTTTAGAAATTACATTCAATTTTCTATAGATTCTATTCTTACATATTTTTAAAATATTATAGATAACTTATTCAATTTTTTACGTCAAGTTGTCTAACTCTGATTTTTCTAAATTTTTTTCCACTTAAGGGCTTGTTTTTTCCATGATAATCCTGCACATACCCACCATATTTGCACATACCCACATTTCAAATTAAAAAAACAAACCTCATTTTAATATTGCTTTTCCTCTTGTCACTTTACATTCTCATTTCTATCCAAGTCCCCCTAAATGGGAATTCTCATCCATAGGTGTACAAGGTGAAGAATAATGGGCTCTCTATGTTATTTTATGTAGGCCTAGACATTTGATAGACTCAACAATACCATATCATTTCCTTAGCACCTTTAGTGAGAGCAATGTATTTAGCTTCAGTAGTTGATAGTACAACAACTTTTTGCAGTCTAGAAACCTAACTGACCACTACCCCAACAAATGTAAAAACATAACAAGTAGTTGATCTTTGTTGTCCAAATCACCGACCATATCGAAATCAAAAAAACCTTGCAGTCATGCATATTTTCCTCCAAAGCACAAAACATAGTTAAAATTTCCTTTCAAATATCACAAATTCTATTTAACAACTTTCCAATGAGTTTTACCTGGATTGCTCATGTATCTGCTGACAACTCCCATCGCTTGAGAAATGTTGGGTCTAGTCCATACCATCACATACATGAGATTCCTAACAATAGATGAGTAAGAAATTCATTTCATATACTCTTGGTCTTCTTACGTCTTGGGACACATCTCAGAGGACAAGTGAAAATGATCAACAAGTGGTGTTCTTACAACCTTTGCATCCTTTATGCTAAACCAGTCCAAGACCTTATTAATGTATTTTTCTTGTGAAAATTTGATCTCTCTTTTCTGCCTATCCCTGATTATTGTCAGACCAAGAATCCTCCTTGCTGCCCCCAAATCCTTCATTGCAAAGTTGTGAGCTAATTGTTGTTTCAGATTACTAACAACACTCATACTAGTGTCGATTACTAGCATATCGTCAACATATAATAGAAATAAAACAAAATTACCATTTTCCAATACTTTGTAATCAACATATAGATCAGATTCACACCTAGTGAAGTGTTGCTCAACCATGAAGGATTGAACTTGAGATACCACTATCATGGAGCTTGTTTGAGACCATACAAGTTTCTCCTCAATCTTCAAAATAAATTCTCTTTCCCTTATTTTTCAAAACCTTCAAGTTGCTCCATATACAACTCTTCATGTATGCCACCATGAAGAAACACAATCTTAACATCAAGCTTCTCTAATTCAAGGTCATAAATAGTTTCCAAGCCCAAGACTCCTCATATGGTAGTCATCTTCAAAATAGGTTAAAAAAATTCATTGAAGTCTACACCCTTTTGTTGCTCATACCCCTTCACCACCAATCTGGCCTAGTATCATTTCTTACCTCCCTCTTCTTCTTTTAATCTGTACACCCATCATTTTTTTAATGCTTTCTGATTGGATGGAATATGGACCAAGTCCCATGTGTGATTTCCCAATAAAAAATCCATTTCTTCCCTAATAGCATCCATCCATTTCTCACGATTTATGTATTTCAAGGCATCTTTGAATGTTGTCAACTCTACTTGATAAAAAACTAATAGATGATACACAAAATCATCAAATTTAGAAATAGATCAACAATCCCTGGTAGACCTCCTCAATTGAGGAATTGACTCCTGTGAAGTTCCCTCTAAATTTCCTTATGAGCTTCATTATTTGTATGTTGCAAAGATTTACTAGGCCCTTATGTAGAGGTACCCTACGTCCCCAAATTATCAGAATGTTGATGTGATGAGTTTTTCAAAGGCTGTAGGTGTGGAGGAGGTAACAAATTAGAGGGCTATAGGTTTGGATTGGAGATCATGTTCCAAGTGAGGCACAAAACATGAGGTAAAAGGAGCGAGTTGTGAAGGAGACCACATGGGAGGTAAAAATACTACTTCTCATGTTGCTCTAGTCAATCCTTGTGTAGAGGATGAAGAGATTGCACAGGGAGGGGATGGTGTATGGGGTTGCAAATTTCCCACAACCAGTTTCGGTGCCTATGAATTATCTTTGGGTTTTGTACATATCATTGCCATTTGAGATATCATCCAGTGGCACACATTATTTTTCTTGTGTCCCTTGTGATTGTAGACTGGGAATTATTTTCTCATTAAAGATTGCATCCCTGCTATGAGTTAATTGTTTAGCAATCATATCCCACAACCTATAGTCATATTGATCTTCTCCATATTCAACTAAAATGCACCTTTTGGACTTGACATCCAACTTCACTCTTTTCTCTTTTGGAATGTGAACAAATGCTTCACAATTGAAAATTTGTAAGTGATAGTAAGAAATTATTCTTCCCAACCACTTCTCTAAAAGTCCAACGGAGAAGATGGACCTCAATTAATCAAGCATATCGATGTATTAACTACCTCTACCTAAAACTCTTTACCTAAACCCGCATTAGAGAGCATGTTATGAGCTCTCTCCAATATTTGTTTGATTCAAATTCTCAATTGCACCATTTTCTTAATGGGTGAAATGAACAATTTTGATCCATTGTATGCCATTATCTGCACAAAAATTATCAAACTCCAAATACACCATTATTAATTTTCAAGCACTTGATTTTGTTGTCGATTTGGTTTTTGAACAATTTCTTTAAACATTTTAAATTTTCCAAATGCTTCAGACTTTCTATTTAACATATAAACCCAAACCTTGAGAGTGCAATTGTAAAGAAAAGTAAAAAAATAATTCGACCCACCAATAGAGGTTACCTCTGTGGGACCAAATGCATCCAAGTGCATGAGCTCCAAAGGTCTTGTCTTCTTGTCATGTCCAATTTTAGAGAAGCCAGTCCTCCTTTGTTTTTCATAGATACAATGCTCACACAACTCTAAATCAATAGATTTCAAACTTGGAAGTTGATCCCTTCTGAGCAAAATTTCAAGTCCCTTCTTGCTCATATGCCTAAGCCTCTTGGCCAAAGCTTCATCCTATTGTCCACAACTACCATCGTAGCTCTCACTTTAGCATAACTCTGTAGCACATACAAAGTTTCCAATTTTCTACCTCTTGCAATTACTAAGGTTCCTTTGGTCACCTTCCAAGTGTTTGACTGGAAAATGATGCTACATCCTTGAGCATCAAGTTGTCCTACAAAAGTCAAATTCCTCTTGAGTTGAGGAACATGTCTCACATCCTAAAACAACCAATTATTCGTAATTTTTAATTTTAACATTCCATCACCTTTACCAAAAATGTCACATGTTTCATTGTCACCGAGGTAGAGCTTACCAAGTTTTCTTTCTTGATAATTTTTGAAAACTTCTTGGCATAAAGTTGCATGAAAAGAAGCACCAAAATCCAACACCCACACATCAACTATAGTTTCACTTGTAGACAAAACTAATGCACCTTCATCCTCTTCATATGTAGTATTTACTTCATTTTCCTTTCATTGATTTTGCATCTTCTTATATGAGCAACATTTTTTTTTGTTTGTCCTTTACCACAAAACCAACAACCTGTATTTTACCTCTAGATTTAGGTCACTTATTAGATTTAGATCTTCTTCTATTGTTATTTTTTCCTCTATCTTGGGTTGTCCCTCTATTGCCAAATACCAAAGCATCTCCCAGGTAAGTTCCTTGATTCTTCCTCCTCATATCCTCACTAAGGATAGTATTGAATACATCATCAAATTTTAATATACTTCCCTGCTTGTCAGACATCGAATTGTTGATGGCCATCACTACTCCTTCCCACCTATCGGGTAGAGAGCATAATAATAAAATGGCCTTGATTTCATCATCCAGATTTATATTCATGAAAATTAATTGGTTGATTAGTGTGTTGAAATCATTTAAACGGTTTCACATATTACCTCCTTTCTTCATCTTCAAGTTGTACAATTTCTTCATGAGAAAAAAAATTGTCTGACCCGAAAGCCATCTCATACATATCAAACAACTTTTCCCACAATCCTTTCATTGTTTTCTTAGTTACAACATTAAATAATACATTACTAGATAAATAAATAAAAATCGTTTCTCTTGCCTTCTTATCCATTTTCTCCCACTCTTCATCAACCATTGAAGTTGGCTTATTCACTTTTCCTTCCAATGTAATTGAGAAGTCTCTCTGAATCAACAACACTTCCATTTGCATCTTCCACATTCCAAAGTTTTGTCCTAATAATTATTCAATTCTCCATTTATCTACCTCTTCCATCTTCTCTGAATTTCTTTACAATTTTTTATTCAGCTTCTCAACAAGCTCTAATATTAATTGTTGATAAACAGTGCAAGTAAACAAATACAAAACCAAATCTATAATTGCAAATGAAACACCACACATATACAAAAAGCACAGAGATTAAGTAGTTCACCGTAATGACTACATCCATGGGGAAAGTAGGGGAAAACTCCATTTATTGATTTTGTTCATCCAGTTACATCTAGAACTTTTTTATTAGCAAGCAATTATATTATACATTATCCACACATGTTTTGTATTTGAAAGTATCCACAAAAATTGGAATGCCAAGAGACCACCAATAGAAGGAAATCTGAGGAGTTGAAAAGTCTACAACTATTGGATTTCATTATCTAACGGTATGTGCCTCCCAAGGCCAACACAAGTGGTGTGGTATGCTAAAGCACAAAAATAATAGGAGGTCATCACTAATAACCTCATGGCATTCTATGCAAATTATATCTACATATGAATCAAGCAATCCACTAGCTTCTTGAGATTCTATAATTAGCATCTTATTCAAAGCAAATAAAATCTAAATAAAAACTATTGTGAAGTTTCCTCGAGCTATTGTTGAGAGCTTTCCCTTGTGTAGACAAACCTATCTTATTTTTGTATTTTTAGGAAATATTTTACTTGATATTTGGTTTACAAAACCAGTCATTTATTTCACTCGATTCACTTCTAGAGAATACCTTGAACCAAATATGTGAAATATCCTTTTAGTTAATTAATAACTTGAATCTTCAAAACACCCCAAATTGCCACTTCCTCTGAAACCACTGGGAAACTCAAACCCACATAATGAACATTTAAAATCATCAACCCAAAACATTTTGTCTAAAATTCTAGAGAACAAAAACTATTTTAGCTTGATTCTCATTGTTATCACCAAAATTTTCACATGTCAAACATAAATATCATGTTTAATTGTGAAGCTTGAACTTTTCTTTCTTTGTTTAATTTTTTCCAAATTACACAAGGTATGAGAACATTTAGATTTATTCTTTCTAAAAATTATAGTTAGATTGATCAAAAGTAGTTGCAAGAGATTCATCTATAATATGGTGTAGCTCTCGATTGTGAGCACCTTGAATGAAATTTGGACTTGAACCCAAAGAAATTTTCCACCTTTTCTTGAGCCTTATTTTCACTGGCTAAGCATTTTGAGACCACATTATCCTCACCAGACATGCCTTCCTTTGATATGGTAGGTTCATGTGCCAGATTATCTAAATAATCAAGTGTGAGTGACAATACCTAAATATATAATTAGCTAAGTGAATATTTGTCGCATCAAAACCATGGATTTTATTAACAATGATTCCTTTATGGGTGATCCCACAATACTGGTTGACAATTTTTGGCCAAATTGGACATTGAAACATTTTTTTCTAACCAAATCTTTACTTTTGGGCACCTATAGTGGCTAAACTGTGAGGAATTTGAAGATGATGCAAACAAGAGTTTCATGACACTTTGTCTATAGATTCTAAATATTTTTTTTTTCAAAAATTTTGGAATCAGATTGCACTTCTTTTTCCATCTCCTTCAAAAACTTTTTTTTTTTAAGGAGTGACGCTCACCGTATAATGCATAACTTTTTTTCCATGAAGGATAAATTTAATTCTTTCGAATTTAGATTTTTAACTTCGATATCTAGTGCTTCCACTTGGTTAGATAGTGTTTTATTGAATTTTTTTCCTTAATCAAGTTTCGAAGTCAAACTAATTACAATTCAGACATAGGTAGACCATATAATGTGTAACTTTTTTTGTATGTATCAAAATTCAATTTTTTTGGTTGGATCAAGGACTTCAATATCTAGTGCACTCATATTTTTCAAAAAAAAAATTATAATTTGTTATTTTTCCACATGTGTAGAACAAAGAGCTTGATTTTTAGTGAAAAACCTATGTTTAAGAAAACTAAAAAAACAAATATATAATAAAACCAAAACATATTAAAATTATAGTCATTGGATAGCTCATTCCAAGGTCTACCTAATTCCAGTTGGGTTTGTCAAGTCTCCTCCATTTTCATCCTCAACCCGAGCTTCAAAGGGATATTTTTTTGTTTCTTTTGGTGTTAGGGAGTAGAAAGGTGGGAAAAGGGTGGTTTGCTCAAACCAAGGGGGTTCAAGCAAACCCGGGTTCATTTGAACCTTGGTTCATTCAAACCCCTTTTCAAAAAGGGGTTTTCATTGTTTTTTTTGGCAGGATGGTGGGAACTTGCATTGAATGGGTTCATTTGAACCCAAGTTCTAGCGAACCCTCTTTTGGTTCGTTCGAGCCTATTAGTTCGCTTGAACCCCCAAAACAATTTTTTTTGGCATGGGATCATTTTTTTCAAGTTTTCCTTCCTCACTCCAATTGTAAACCAATTTGGTGGGTTCACCCTTACTAGAATATATGGTATTCACTTCTTTGGAGTAAAAAAAAATCCCTTTATCATCTAAATTCTAAACACCTTTTACAACTTTCAAATTGTAGGAGTCATATCAAACTCCCCTAAAATTAATAGTCTTCACAACGCCATCTGGAATAAGGTGCTCTACAAGCCAATCCTCACATATATGAAGGTCAATGGCCTCCAAATCAAAAACACTTTCCACAATCAATTTTGATTTATTATCAACAACTATTGTAAATATAAAGTCACTCCTCTAGCCACGTTTTGCACTGGGACATGGTTTCTATGTTGAAATTCCATTTCTTTGGGGCATTTTATCAAGCAGTTCATGTGCCTTCTTTAAAACCATGTTTTGCATAATTTAGTCCCTTTTAAACCTTAGTCAAATTCAATAAGAAATTTTCAAATGCATTAGACTTATATATCTATGAGAGGATGTGTAGCAGGAAATAACTATGCTACAAGGTCATCCCCTTCAAAGATAGCTTTGATATCTTATAATAAGTATTCTTTTAGCTCCTTTATTGTTAGTGATCTTAAATGTACCTAAGAAATATTGGAAAGAGGAACCAAACTACTAGTGGACTCTTTCAACATGCAATGTTGTTGGGTGAGGAACCATACTTGCAGGCAAGTGACTTAAAACATCTTCATCTATAAATATATGGGTTATTCGGTATTCCATCTCGATCATTACTTAGGGCTATCAACTCAAGATCAAATGTGAACACACGAATAAACACAACATCATTCAACTTCAAGTTTGTATTTAGCCACTTTTCCCAATAGGTTATGGTCTTTCATATTCTATAAAGGCATTTTATCAAACATTTCACATGCCTCTATCTAATCAATGCTATTATTTTAGAAAATAAATAGTTTGCTTGTCAATTCTATGTTAAACATTATAGGGAGGTATTTTTTTAAATAATCTACATACCTTGCTTGTAGTTATATGCAGCCGATACCGAAAGATTTAATTCCTCTAACCCATGAGCTACCATTCTATACAAGCACAAAGGATGTTGGCAATGGTTTTAGAGTTTTTAACTATGTCTAATCTATAGCAACTCTTTGACATAGGCATGGAGAATGCTGAAAAATGTTGTGGATTTAGTGTTAATTATTTTCTTTGAGTCATTCTACCAAATGTATTTAAACATTTAATTACATTAATTTTGATGAAGAATTTAAAATAACAATTTATCCTCCCCAAAATCAGGATGTAAATATGAAATCTGCATAGTTGGTGCTTTATAGTTTGTCCATTTTGAAAGAGTTTAATTCTAAGTTTTTGGAAGAGGAAACATGTTGATATTTATGAAATTTCAATGCTTGGAAGTCAAAATATCATCTCAATTTTCTACCCTATATGACTGAAAAGTACCATTAAAAGATGTAAAGATCTGGAGAGAGGGTGAGAAGAAGCTTTGAGGAAGGTGAATGGTCACCCTCCATTGTTGCACCTTGGAGATTTTATTCTCACAAAAAGAGGCTCATATTAGTACTCTTCAGTTTCCTTGGTCTTCTTTTTCCTCGTCAGCTCTCTTTCCTAGATTTTATTGGTGTTGTTTTCACTCTTTTAGCTTTTGTTTTTATGTTTTTCTTGAATTTTGGTGTGGTCTTCTTGGTGGTCAGGATTTGAATTTTATCTTTCCTTTTCCTTCCAATTTCTTGTTGAGCTACAACTATATGGACTAGCTAGGACTTGAACCTAGGACCTTCCATTTGCTATTAGAGTGCTCTACCAACTAAGCTACTGGCCCCTCTTTGGCCAACCCATTGTTGGTCCAAGTGTGGTTTATTTCCAACAACTTGCCCTTAAGCCACACTATAGGTGCTTTAGGCTCCTATCCTGGCTTCGATATCACATGTTGAGCTACAACTCATATGAACCAGCTAGGACTCAAACCTAGGACCTTCCATTTGTTGTTAGAGTGCTATACCAATTGTGCTACCGGCCCCTCTTTGACCAATCCATCATCAATGTGAGTCTGGCTTGTTTCCAATGCTTATTGGTTGTACTTTTCAGCTGTATGTCCTCTTGCAGAGTGTAGTGTGCAAGGTTGAATCGAAAAGGAAGTGACATCAATGCCCCAAATTTTAATGTTAGGATAAGTGGTTCTTTGATTAATTCCCTCGTATTAGTTGGCATTTCATGGCGATCCTAGGAGGCGGCTTGGTTGATGACAAGTATGGAGAAGTTAATGAGCCTACAAAGGAAATTAATAGTACTCCAAGTGGAGGTTTCATAAGATAGAATGAGGGAAATAAAGGAAAACCTAGTTACAAAGATGCACTAGGTTTTGATGTTGAGTGTTGTGAAGTTCCAAGTTCTGTAGGGATGGAGGTGCTCTAGGAGTCGAAAGTGGAAGACTAAGAATCAAAGGTGTTCAAGAAGAGGAAAAGATAGTGAGAACCCTTTTTTTTTCGTAAGGTGTTCTCCATTTCTACCAACCATGAAATGCTGCAAGTGGTAAGGAATGAAGAAAGTAGACTTAAAAATGTCACTATCTTTTTTGTTTATTTTGATAACATTTTTTTATCATTTAGGAAGTTTTTTGTTGATTGGATTGGGAATTTATGTGAATTTTTGTAGAATGTTGCAGAAGGGGCTTTTGTGATGTTTTTTTAAAAGCCACAACATGCAAGAGAGAGTGGTTAAAAAGAGTTTTAGAATCTTGGCTAGTCGATTTTTATGGTTGTGCCATGGTCGCCAAAGGTAAAAAATGAAGTAGTGGCTAACTCAGCCCCAAGATGGCTGGAGGTGAGAAATGTACCTTCTCAATTGTGGAAATTCATCTCAAAAATACAAAAACCCTTAGAAAATGTTTTACAAATAGAGGAAACTAGAATGACTCTTCTCCATTTGAATGCAAGAGTTTTATTTCCCTTTTTCCTAATATTGAAGTTACAAAAGTTCTTTCTATTCAGTTGGATGATAGGTTGGTTAATTCTAATATTGAATTGTTAGGAAATTTGAATGCATGTTTTTTATGTAAAAGAAATGGTCATGTGAGGAAATTTTTTCCTAAAATTCCTAAGATCCCTATGGGGGGTTTTAAGAAAAATGAAGTTGTTAATGAAAATGACTTATTTTGCTTAAAAAATTAGCTGTGAATGTTGAGCTTGAGTCTCTTGGTATTCTTGTTAGAGTTTGTTCCTTGTGTATGAAAATTGAAACTCTTGAAAAAAAAAAATTGAGTGTAAGAATTTTTTTTCTCTTTGGTCTTCATTTCTTGGTAACAAGTTGGGGTGGGATAATAAAGAGGGTTTCACTTGGTATGCGATTCTTTTTGGGTTGTAAAATATTTTTCTGTTGATCTTAACAATTTATAGCTTGTTCTTACTAATGAGATCTTATGGTTTATCTGGAGAAACAAGGTTGTCTTCCAAAGCCTTACTGAATTTTTTTGTGAACTCACATTTTTAAATATTGTATTGTAGGTTACTATGATTATGGAAATCCCAAAAGACAGGTTCATGATTCTGCTTCAAGAAGGCTTGACAATTGTTTACAAAAAAGAGATTAAGAGGGTACATTTTTTGCCCCAAGGAAGAGATAATTTGAACAAAGAGAAGATGGAAAGTCTGAAAGATTACATGGAACCCCATAACATTGAAAGCCCAGAGGAGGAGAAGAGGGAGCCAAGTGTTAGAACTAGATTTGAACCAACCGTAAAGGATATGGATTCAGAAGATGTAGTTGATCCACCAATAGGTACCTATGACATTGATCAACATGAGGTTAGCAACAAATAGAGGTGCTACTGGGAATAATGTCTTTATTGTTATGGTTGCCACTTTCTTTTCTGAAAATATGAAGTGGTTGTTAGATCTGTTTTGTTTGCTAGATCTTTTGATGCTCTGGTCGAACCTTGATATTTTGATGCTGGAGTAGTAGCTCCATTTATTGTAATTTTTTTTTTAAATATACCTAATATTAAAAAAGTACCATTAAAACTAAAATAAAATCCAATTTCCTATTGGGTGTTAAAAAAATACAATAAGGGAAGGGGAAGAAAAGGGTAAAGAAAAATAAAAACAAAATGCAAACCTATCCCTAATCCTATTACATGTCATTTGGTGAATGGAAGAATTTGATGTTAAAATATAAAATTTATTTAGTTAGGAAGAGTCATGTCTCGTGCAAGAGATGCACCTATCCATATAAGTATTTAAGGATTTTTTTGTTGAAATGAACAAGACAAATGAGAGGGGGGGTGAATCAGTTGTATCTAATCACATTCACCAAAAATCTTAAACAATTCCACATCCACTTTAATTTGTTATTAAGTATGAGCATGAAGTACAGATAACAAAAAACAAACACAAGAAACACTAGATTTATGTGGAAAACCCAATAAGGTAAAAACCACAGTGAGGATTAACTCACAATATAAGTCATTGCAAAACTGTTTACAAAGAGGCTCACTACCAAAGGGCTCACTTCCCATGATAGGACTCACTGTCCAAATGGGAGGCTCAATGCCTACATATAAAGAAATATAAAAAGAAGAATGTTACACAAAGAAAATTATCTCAATGCAACAGAAGATCCACCACAACAACTTGCACACATCTGTAGCCTTGGTCAGAGAATTGTAGAGACCATTAGCTCACTGCTTTTAGGAGTCTAACACATTGAAGTCCTAGCTGCCTTAGTTGAATTTCACACAATCTCTCACATCTACCTTGCTTCTCACACTCGTGGCATTTAATCCTTAACATCTTGTCTTGGATTTATACCATCTTCAATCTTAGAAACTTTTTCCAAGGTCAGCTACACACACTTCATTTTACAAATTCAAATTAGGTCAACAACTCAACATTCTCGTAGTGGATGAGAATGAGAGTGGACCAAGCCAACACTTAATCAAGACCCAAAACAACATCTTGGATCAATCACATGCTTCCTTAATTGATACTTATCCTTCACATGACATGTAAACACCAGGTTGACCAAACCTAATGAAAACACCAACGAAATTTGAAGTGCATGCTTCCACAACAAGAAGATAACATGAAAACCACATAACATGCTTCGCCATACATTGGAACACATCTTAGATGCCTTCAGATTCATTTGCAACTACTGCAACAACCTTCATACACAAAACACTTTCCATTAGTCCATCCAGACTGTACAAACACACATAATAACTTTGAAACTAGTCTTTCGGAGCACTAAACCATGAACACCTTTGATAGAACACAGATAACACCATTACAAGCCTTCTTCCAGATTTTCAAGACCTAAAACAAACCAAGGAATGACTACTGAGCAGATACATTTCTCCTAGTCCACAAACAAACAACTCTTCCAGACCAGTTCACAAACCGGTGAACTCAACTTTCACTCTTCATCAAACCAGAAGTTATAATCTAGGATATATCACCTAAGGATGCCCTTAAACAACACTCCAGATCCTTACAAGCATAGGATCAACACAGAAGAAATGTAGAGCACATACCATAGCACATTTTGAACATACACACAATTTTGTCTTCACTATTTATTAATTTTCTCAAAATCACTTGGTAACTCATCATATTAGCACACCTGCAACACCATAAAGATAGCTCCATGTACTCACAACATCTCTATAGTATCTCAAATCTACATGCACCACTTGCAATCACTTGTTTCCTTTCTCTACAACAACCTATACTATGTTGACATCAATGACAACACCACCATACTCATTCATACTTGCAACAATTTGGATCCATGTTTTACAAGTAGAAAATATAATATTAGATTATTCTCTCCAATTTTCTACATGGTATCAGAGCGGACATATATGTTGGGCGTATTGTAACATAATATTTTACAAAAGAGTAGAAACATGACTACTAAAGAAAAATCATCATCTGAGTGAACAAGTGCAATGATTCTCCAGTCATAATACTTAACCAAGGGTGTGACTATTTTCATTTGAATGCTATCACTATGTGCCAAGCGAACAAAAAATGGGAATCTCTGATTGCAGTGTGTAGCTCTTGTGACAAAATTGGCTAAGGCTACAGGTGATTCAAAATTTCCTATCATGGTAAGGGTGACATCCTAAGTTTTGTGCATCTCATATTCCATGTTGTTACATCCTAAGGTGCATCAATTTGTATTAATTATTGTGAGGAATTATCATGGAGATTCTTGAGAACACCATCCTTCAAATAGAAATCATACATTTCATGGTCGCCTTTTATAAGCATTGTTGAGATTAACTGCCAGGCCTTTGAAGTGACATGGGGACAAAGGATCTAAAGATTACATTTAGGTTTCTTTCATAGTCGACTGGGTCTTATGAAGAGCCAATATCTATAGGATATTGTAAGAACACTTTGTGCCCTTGTTTTCAATGCTAATTTTTTTGTTTTATATGTTTGTTATTTTAAAAAGGTTTTTTTTCTATTTTTTGTGTTTCGTAATGCTGATATAAAATCTTGAAATGCATAACATAAAGAAGTATAGACAACTATGATAATAGATCCCCAATATATGTTTTATTTGATCAATATTCAACAGAATAAGTCAAATACAAGCATACCCGAAATAAATAAATGACATGCAGTTGTTCTTCATTTCTAGCCAAAAAGCAAATTAGAAAAAGGTCTGGATCTCCTTTGATTGGTTTCCTTTTTTATCACCGAAGGTATGGCTGCAATCCTTATGCCTGGGTGCCCCCTTTTGTGATTTTTTTTTTTTTGAAGCTTCAAGAACCAAATTTCCTCTCTTCATGAGGCCGACCCTTGTTGCAATAAAAAAGCTGAGAAATACTCAGTTGTACTTCTCTCTTAAATATGATCTTTATTATAATAAAGTAATCTGCAATCACCTACTTTCAAACTTGAGAATCTCTAACACAAAAATCAAAACCCTTGGTCTCTCCAATCTGCTCAATAGGACATCTAAATGATACACTCTAGAATACCAAATTCAACAGATATTGTACTGTTTCAAATGGTTGCAAACACTGAAGAAGTATCATTCTCCAATGGCATGAAGACTGAAAACCCTTGGCCTCCACTCAGACAAAACTTCATCAACAAAAATCATAATAGAATGGCTCCAAAGTAACCATAAAGTGAAATATATAACTCCTCTTGAAAAGTTCGAACTTCTCCAAAAAGCCAATTAATAACATTAAAAATGTTATTTATTTTCATTCTTTTAATATTCCACTCAAAACTTAGGAGTTGACGTCCAATAATTAATTCATTAATTCGGCCCCCTTTTAATGATGTTTTGACCCTCAAGTTATAACTTAAAGTTATAACATTAAAATATCACCATTTAATTAATTAATGTTATTTTAACCAAATAACATTAATAACTTATTAAATGCATCATTTCTCAACATGCCAACTGAATTGGTAACTCATCCAATGATTCTCCATGTGATCATGTGCCTTACTAAAAAAAGTAAGGGTCCCATACTGTCTATGTCTAACTTACTATAAATAGTAAGTTGAGAAAACAAAGTCCCGGAAGCCTCAAACGAAAGCCAGAGCTAATCATCACTAGAAGCTGGAGGTGATACAAGCCTCAAAAGACCCTCTCAACACCTTCATTAGCCTACCAGGGTCGTAATGATAGGCTAATCTACTGAATATAGATGTCTCACTTTAGAGGGTACATTACAGTCCTCCCTCCCTGAAATTGCTTGCCCACAAGAAATCTCAATGTTGGGTGCTATAAGATCTCCTCACCTTCCCAGGTGGCATCCTCAACTGGAAAATCCTTCCATTTGACCAAATATTATGTGATAGTCTATTTTTGTACGTGCCTCTCTCAAAAATCCAAGATAGCCTCTGGCTCAAGAATCAATTTTCCCTCATCATCTAGGGGTGGCAACACTGTTGATGGAGTCACATGATGTCCCAATGCCTTCTTGAGGCATGATACATGAAAGACATTGTGAACTCGGCTATCTACTGGGAGTTCTAACTCATATGCTACTTCACCCACTCGCTGATAATCTGAAAAGGACCATAGTAGTGTGGTTTCAACTTTTCAGCATCACTTTTCCTAAGTGTAGACTATCAGTATAGTTGCAACATCATATAGACCATATCTCCCACCTCGAATGATCTCTCTGTCCTCCTCTAATCAGCATATTATTTCTGCTAATTCTGTACCTTAGTGATATTCTCCTTGAGAGTCTTCATAATGTCCTGACTCTCCTACAACAAGTCTCCTACACTAGGCACTCTACTATCACTAAAAAAGAGGTCAATGAAGCTAGGAGCTTCATACCCGTATAATGCTATGAAAGGTGTCATCTATATGGACATGTGGAAAGTGGAATTATAACAAAACTCACAGAGGTAAATCCACTTTACCCAATCCTTTTGCTTCCTAGCTATGTAATTTCTAAGATAACCTTCCAACCATTTATTAACTATCTTTTTCTACCCATCTATCTGTGTGTGATAGTGGTACTCGGGGTTAACTCGGTCCCATAGAGTCTGAACACCTCCTCCCAAAAGTGACTCATTAATCGATTGTCCCTGTCATTGACTATAGTCTAAGGCAACCTATGCAATCTAAAAATATCTCAGAAGAATAATTTTTCCACCTATGTAGCTGTGTATGTAGCTATGATCGGAAAGAAGTGGGCATATTTTGCTAACCGATCTACAACCACATATATACAATCTCTCCCCTGGGCTTTGGGCAAGCTTCTAATAAAGTCCATGGACAAGAATTCCCACTTCCTATCATGAATCAAAAGTGGCTGTAATAAACCTACTAGGTAGGTGTGCTCTTGTTTGTTCTGCTAACAAACTGGACACTCCCTAACATACTGAAGAACATCGGCCTTGAGACCCTTCCATGTAAATCTCTTCCTAATCTACCAATAAGTTTTGAAGTATCCCTGGTGTCCCATAGTAGGCACATCATGGAAAGCCCTCAATATTATGCCCTTCATCTTTGATCCTAGCATCAAATATATTATGCCCTTATATATGATGAGCTCATTGACAATTGTATATCTATTGTCCTAAACTGACCCCTCGATGGTCCCAGATGGCCATGTATCCTTGGCATATTCTGCCACAATTAGGTGTTGTTCAAGTGTGGTCTACGAGATAGAGCATCAGCGACGACATTCTCAGTACCCTTGAAGTATGTAATGTTGAAGTCATATGACTAAAGCTTACTGACCCATTTATATTGGTGGTCATTAAGGTCTTGCTGCCCTAAGAAATGCTTGAGACTATTGTAGTCAGTTTTTACACTGAATTTGTTGCCAATAAGATATTGACTGAATTTGGCCAATGCGTGCATAATGGCCAACATATCCTTATCATAGATACTATAACCTCTCTCTAGTCCCCTGAGCTTCCTGCTCTCAAAAGAAATCGGGTGCTTATCCTGCATAAGTACAACACCAATCCCCTCACCCGAGGCATCACATTGAAGCTCAAATGCCTTCAAAAAATATGGTAGAGCAAGAATGGGACAAGTGGTCATAATCTTTTTTAATCTCATGAAGCACTCTTGTGCCTCCAAATTCCAAATGAAAGCACCTTTCTTCATCAAGTCCATGAGAGGCACTACATGACATGAATAACCGTTGACAAACCAGCGATAAACCACATAACCCTAGAAATCCATGCAACTATGTGAGATTCTCTTGAGTGGGCCAGTCGATGATAGCTTGGATCTTGTTAGGATCCATCCTCACACCCTCTGCACTAATAATATGAACCAAATATAATAATTCTACCATGCCAAGGTCACACTTCGATTCTTTTGCATACAAAGATTCACTATCCAAAATCCCCAACACTGCATCCAAGTGAGCAAGGTGTTCCTCCCACGTTCTACTGTACTCTAGTATATCATCAAAGAATACAAGTACAAACTTCCTCAACTATGAATGGAAGATTCTATTCATTGTGGCTTGGAACATAGCTAGAGCATTGGTTAGCCCAAATGGCATAACCACAAACTCAAAATGGCCACAATGGCATCTGAATGTTATTTTCTTTATATCCTACTCACACACCTTGATCTGATGATAGCTGAATCACAAATCAATTTTTGAAAAGAAGCAAGCACCATGTAGCTTGTCAATTAGCTCATCGATCCGTGGAATGGGATATCTATTTTTAATGGTCTTCTTGTTTAGAACCCTATAGTCGATGCACATTCAAAGAGTACCATCTTTTTTCTTCACTAAAACCACTGAGGAGGAAAATGGTGACTTGCTTAGCCTAATGTGACCCATGGCGAGCAACTCCTTAATGGTTTTTTTGATCTCATCCTTAAGAAATTTTGGATTCTTGTATGGAGTAATCATCATGGGCTTAGCACCCTCCTCTAGCTCACTAATATGCTCAGTACCCCTATCAGGAGGTGTACTTGGTGGGATGTCGTTGAAAACCTTCCCATGTTTAATTTTGATCTCTTGTATATCCAGGTGGTATTCTATTTTATGCTGCCCCTCCTGTGTCAGCATTAGCACACATTCAGTTGCCCAATCCACCATATTGTGTCACATGAGGCTCTCCATCCTCCTGAGTGACAACATCTTGAAATTTCTATCCTTGATGGCTTCTAATATCTGAGTTTTCCCTTCTACCTCAAAACTCATCTCCATCTCATGAAGATAAAGAGTGAACTTACCAATGGAATGAAGCCATCTCATTCCCAAAACCACATCGATGTCTCCCATGCCTATCACATAGTAATCATCCTTAAAGTCATAGTTATTAAGGCGCATAGGGAGCTCCTTGACCATTCTTTCACACTTAAGGGTATATCCATCTGCCATTTTCACCCTTATACCTTCGAACTCCTCTGTCATGATCCCACGCTTCTCCACAAAGCGTGCATCAATAAAATTATGAGTGGCACCTGTATCCAAAAGAGTGATGACCTTTGACCTGCTAAGACACCAAACATTTTGAAAGACCCTTCCTGCTGGATACTAGTAATCTATGCCTCCTGTAGATGGATTTCCCCTTCCTTTTCCTCCTCTTTTTCTGATTTTTCATCATCTAATTCTTCTTGACCAGCTTGTTGGTCAGAATTTTCAAATTCAGAATCTTCATAAAAATGCCACATAACACGGTTAGCTTTGCCCTTTGGAGTTAAGGGGGAAATCATGATTTGCATCATATAGACCATTACAATAGAAACAAAGATTATTTTTCCACAAATCATTCAATGTTTCACAATCAAATGGAGCTGTTGATTTTCCTCTTTGATCCTCCTTAAAATTAGATTTTTCTTTTTTCTTGGGAAATTTTTTATTGTCTCTGAATGAAGAAGAGCCTTTTGATACAAACTTTCTTGAAGATCTGAACTTACTTGATGGTGTTGCAAGTTCCATACTCCTTGCCTTCTTCATTGCTTCCTATAACGTTGGTGGTTTGAAAGCCTTAACCCACCCATGCAATGGCTCCAGTAAGCCCTCAATGAAGAGAACAACCAACCTCCTCTCCGAAATGTTTGTCACTATTATAGATAACTTCTGGAAATCATTGATATAGCTCTCTAAGCTTCCAGTCTATTGAAGTTGTTCCAAGTCCTTGAAATAGACTTCTGGATCCTTTTTATCAAAGTGATCAACTAGTCTATCCACAAACTCCTGGTAGGTGGTGATACGGTCATGTTGCAGTGTAACCAATCCCTAATACCACTAGTCATGGGATGCTCCCTCTAGATATAATGTGGCTAACTTAATTGCTTCTTCCTCAGACATAGGTTGAAGTGTTAAGAACGTGTCCAGTCTATGAATCCAAGACTATGTTGTTACCCTTCCACTGCCATCAAAATAAGGTAGGGTGATCTTGTTGGTTGCATGCTTCAAGTCCCTATTCTGATTCTGAGGCCTATTCCTCTATCAAGCCATGTAATATTCCATCCTTGATTGAAAAAATCAATCAAAGTTCATGAGCTCTCGTGCTTCTAGTGTCAGTTGCTACCACTCATCATTTGTAGCCATATATGCATCTACAAAAGTTGGTTCCTCAACCTCTTCAATATTCTCCTCTTCTCTCTCTTCCCTCAGAAAGGTGGGTTGAGTCGGCCTATCTTCAATGTGGGAAGGTTCCCTTTGTACCCTCTGTGACCCTACTACACTCATGTCATCCTCTTGATTCTAAGGTTGTCTCCTAGGTAGATTTAGCTCCTATAGTGTATCTGCCAGATGTTGTAGAACACCAGCTACCTTTTGTTGACCAACCTGTAAATCCCTCAAGGTTTCTCTCACTTATCTATCTTGATCCCTATCATCATCTCTTCTAGTATTTCTCAATGGATCCTCTTCTCTCCTTTCACTCCAGTGTGGACCCTCTTCTGATCTATCACCCATATCTGATAAAGGTTCCTCTGCAAATGGATTATCTCTTTGCTAATCTGCCTCTGATTCTCCTTTACTACGTGTGAAATATGTGTGGTGACTAATCATGTTCCTTCAACCCTTCAAGATGGTAGGATATTGGCTCTAATACCAATGTAAGAACACTTCATTCCCTTGTTTTCAATACTGATTTTTTTTTTTATGTTTGTTGTTTCATAAAGGTTTTTTTTCTATTTTTTGTGTTTCGTAATGCTGATATAAAATATTGAAATGCATAACATAAAGAAATATAGAAAACTATGATAATAGATCCCCAATATATGTTTTATTTGATCAATATTCAACAGAATAAGTCAAATACAAGAATACCCAAAATAAATAAATGACATGCAGTTGTTGTTCTTCATTTCCAGCCAAAAAGCAAATAAAAAATAGGTCCAGATCTCCTTCGATTGGTTTCCTTTTTTATCACTGAAGGTATGGCTGCAATCTGTATGCCTAAGCACCCCCTTTTGTGATTTTTATTTATTTTTTTGAAGCTTCAAGAACCAAATCGCCCCTCTTCATGAGGCTGACCCCTGCTACAATAAAAATTTGAGAAATACTCAGTCGTACTTCTCTCTTAAATATGATCTTTATTATAATAAAGCAATTTGCAATTTCCTACTTTCAAACTTGAGAATCTCTAACAAAAAAATCAAAACCCTTGGTCTCTCTGATCTACTCAATAGAACATCTGAATGATGCCCTCTAGAATACCAAATTCAACATATATTGTACTATTTCAAATCGCTACAAACACTGAAGAAGTATCATTCTCCAATGGCATGAAGACTGAAAACCCTTGGCATCCACTTTTAGAAAAAACTTCATCAACAACAATCATAATCGAATGGCTCCAAAGTAACCCTAAAGTGAAATATATAACTCCTCTTGAAAAGTTCAAACTTCTCCAAAAAACCAATTAATAACATTAAAAATGTTATTTATTTTCATTCTTTTAAAATTCCACTCAAAACTTAGGAGTTGATGTCCAGTAATTAATTCATTAATTTGGCCCCCTTTTAATGACATTTTGACCCTCAAGTTATAATGTAAAGTTATAACATTAAAATATCACCATTTAATTAATTAATGCTATTTTAACCAAATAACATTAATAACTTATTAAATGCATCATTTATCAACACACCAACTGAATTGGTAACTCATCTAATGATTCTCCATGTGATCACGTGCCTTACTAAAAATAGTAAGGATCCCATACTCTCTATGTCTGACTTACTATAAATAGTGAGTTGAGCAAACTGAGTCCTGGAAGCCTCAAACAAAAGCTAGAGCTAATCATCACTAGAAGTTGGAGGTGATACAAACCTCATAAGACCCTCTCAACACCTTCATTAGCCTATGAGGGTCGCAATGATAGGCTAATCTACTGAATACAGATGTCTCACTTTGGAGGGGACATTATAAATATCAACCTATGAAGATATAAGGGCGTAAATAAAAAGAATCAATATCAAATATACACCAGCCATTTGTGAGGGGATTCAAATATAGAAGAGGAGTTTATACAGAAGTAAAAGAGGAATTTATGCAGAGATAGAAGAGAACCTTATGAAAAAATTTATGAAGACTATTTGAGCAAACTTCTAAGCAGATTTAGGAACAAATCTATGAGCATATTTAAAAAGGATTTATAGCAGATTGGTGATTAAAGTTAAAGGGAGATTTTATCAAACATATGAAGAAATTTTGACCATACATATGAGGTAGATTTAAGGAGACTTATGAGGTGAATTGTGAAAAATATTTGAGCATATCTTTGAAGGAATTGCAAGAAGATCTTATGAAGAAATTGTAAGTGTGGAAGATTGAAATAGACAAGATATATACATATATGAAGATCATGAAGAAGAAGAAAATAGACATGGAGCAATGAAAATATAAGAAATATATTGAGGTCATTTAAAGATATGTGAAGCAATGAGTATGATATTTATGTTATGAAAAAGAGAGGAAAGAATCATTGTTTAAGTTGTAGACGAGTTTAACAAACCACAAAAATTTATTAAGGTGTCAAAGAAAGTCACCCGCTTGATTAGAGGTAACAAAAAGTTATTCTCTTCACAAGAGGTCATCAAAAAATAGAAGTGTTTTCAATAGGAAAGACTGGTAAGAAGGCAAAAAAAGAAACTACAAACTTATTATGCAAGAAAGATAGTTTGAAAGATGAAATCATGAAGCTCAAAAGGTGTAACTCGAAATTGATAGAAAAGATAAAGGAGGTTTCAAAAGAAAGATGTGAATATTTATGCAAAATTCAAAATCTTGAAAAAGAATTGGAAAATGTTAAAGTGAAAAATGAAGAATTAGAAACAGAAAATAGGTCACAAGAGGAAAATATATTGAAATTGAGAGAAGAAAGTATTTTGTTCAGTGAATTACAACTTGAAGCTTATGTAAAGGAAAACCAGAGTCTAAAGTCTAAACCTGCACCAGTGTAATGTATTATGTGATACAAGTGATTTTTTTTATTCATTAGATGAATTGTTTGATAAATGGCATATAGCTAAAGCCTCTTTTGATGAAAAGTATAAGGAAGAAAACAATATTATTGAATTGACAAATATTGCTAGTCGTGAGGATAATGAGAAACCATGTTCTTCAAATAATGTTGGGTTTTTAAAAGATAATGGAAAGAATGGGATATGAAGGAAAAGGTTTGGGAAAATATGGAAAAGGAATTATAGAGCCCATTGAGCCAATAGTAAGGCCAAAAAATGAAGGCCTTGGATATGTTAGTGGAGATAAAAATAATGTTAAAAATTCAAACAAATTTATTCAAGAACCACAATGCATACAATGTTCTAATTGTCATAGGTATGGACATAAAAAAGAGATGTGTTGGAATCTTCATCCTTGTAGTATTTATGGAGTGAGGAACCATTCTGAAAATTTTTGTTGGAACAAAAAGTGGAAGAAACAACCTTTAAAAGATAGAATACAAATGGATTGTGGATGGATAGGCATATAAAATTGGAAAAAGGTCAGAAGTATGTTCATAATTTTGTACACGCATAAATATTCTCATGTTAGATGAAATAACCAATCATTGGTGCAAGATTTGAAGTTGGAGCACTCAAATATGGAGAATGGTTGTAATATTGATCTCAAAAGATCATTGTTGAATAGTTGTAGCATTGATCACAAAGATCATTGCTAAATTTGTGAAATATTTGATACAAAGATCATTATTAAATTTGTGAAATATTTGATCACAAAGATCATTATTAAAATTGATCATAGATCGTTGAAGTTTTTGGTTGCAAAGATCATTGTTGAAGTTGATCACAAAGATCATTACTAATCATTGAAGAATTTGATCATAAAGATCATTGTTGAAGTTGATTGCAATGATCATTGTTGAAGTCGATTGCAAAGATTGTTGTTGAAGTTGATTGCAAAGATTGTTGTTGAAGTTGACCATAGATATCATTACTAAATATGTGAAGTTATTGATTGTAAAGATCATTGGGAATGCTTCACTTCTTTTATTGATACAACTATGGATAATGATGGACAAAAAATAATCAAGGCTATTTAGAAGAAGGATAATTTTTTATACTTTAAGAAGAAATTAGTTTTAATTATTCCTCATTTGTGTAGAGGTAGCTAATAAGCCTATTTTTTATAGGTGGCCCCCATCATATAGTTAATTTGTGTGATAAAATAAAGTTTATGGGGGGGTGTTAAAATAAAACTTTATTTAGTTAGGAAGAGTCATGTCTCATGCAAGAGATGCACCTATCCATATATGTATTTAAGGATCTTTGGATCTATATTTTACAAATAGAAAATGTAATATCAAATTATTCTCTCCAATTTCCTACATTTGACTTGAATCAATCTCCGTTGAACATATTTCTACAATCCCAATGTGAGATGGTGCGGTCTTTGAAGGAAACATGTGTGAATGATGGAAATTTTTAGCTTGCATAAATGTATTACGTCAATCACACAAAAAACCCTACAATTAGTGAGGTATCAGTGATATAGATACATGTTGATATTCATCAAAATTTATTGAATTAAATTAGTAAAGATTTGGCAAAAAAGAAACAAATTTAGAGTTAGAAAAATCACAAAATTGGAGCAAAATTGAATAATCCCATTCAAAATTCAATGTTTTCATACCCCAATTGATTTTCCAATACTTACAAATGAGTTGCAAAAAATTATAAATAGGCAATTTGGATGGGATACAAACAGTCCTTCCCAAGGCCAACACCATTGGTTTGATATGCCGAATCATAGAGATACTAGAATTACATCACAATTGGTTTCATATACCGAATCATAGAGATACTAGAATGTCACCGCCAACCTCATGACATTCTATACAAACTATATTTGCATATGGATCAAGGAATCCACTGAGTTCTTGAGATTGTATAATCAGCATTTGATTCAAAGAAAATAAAATTTTGAATTAGAACTTCTCTAAAGTTCCCTCAAGCTATTGTTGAACTTTCCTCTATGCAGAAAAACCCACCTTATCTCTATATTTTTGGGAAGACTTACCTCAACATTTGGTTTTCTGAAGTAATTGTTTCTTGCACTTGATTCACTTGGAGAAATTTTTTTTGGTCAAAATATGTAAAATATCCTTTTAAAACTTTTGGTTAAACAATAGCTTGGGTCTTTGAATCATCCCAAATTACCACTTCCCCTAAAATTCTTGGGTGACTCTCATAATGAATATTCAAAATCATCAACCCAAAACATTGTCTAAAAATCAAGACAAGAAAATCTACTTTAGCTTAATTCTCATTACTTTCACTAAAATTGTCACATATCAAACATAAATATCATGTTCAACTGTGGAGCTTGAATTTCTATTTCTCTATTCAATTTTTCCTTGTATATGAAAACATATAGATTTCCTCTTTCTACCAATGACTATCAGACTAATCAAAAGTAGTTGGAAGAGATTCATCTGTAATATGGCGTACCTCCTAGTCATGACACCTTGAATGAAATTTGGACTCGAACCCATAGAATTTTCCCACTTTGTCGAGTTTATTTTTCATTGGTTAATTATTTTGAGACCACAATATTCTCAACAGACATGTCTCCCTTTGGTAGGGTAGATTCGTGTGCCATATTAGCTAAATGATCTTGTAGGTGATAATACATAAACATACTATTAGCTGAGTGAATATCAGTAGCATCAGACCTATGGATTTTATTGACAATGGTTCCTTCACTAGAGTATCTAGTATTCACTTTTCTAGATTCAAAAACATTCACAAAATTATCCACTTCAACATCTAAACACTTTTTATAAATTCCAAACTATAGTGAACCCATATCAAACTACCACAACTTTAACAAGCTTCATAACCACATCTAGAATAAAGCCCTCTGCAAGCCAATCCTCACATACACGAAGTAGAGAAATGACCTCCAAATAAAAAACACTTTTTGCAATCAATTTTGATTCATTATCAATAGCTACTATAAATATAAAGTAACTCCTCTGGCCACATTTTGCATCAGACCATGGTTTTTGTGTTGAAAAGTACATTTATTTGGGATATTTTGTCAAACAGTTCATGTGCCTTCTTTAAAACCATGTTTTGCATTTTTCCCCCTTTGAAACTCAGACAAATTCAATAAGAACTCTTAAGTGTGCAATAGACTCATGTATCTGTGAGAAGGTGTGTAGAAAGAAATACTATGCTACAAGGTCATCCCCGTCAAAGATGGCTTTGAGACCTTGTAACAAGTATTATTTGAGCTCCTCTATTGGTAGTTATCTTCAATGCACATAAGAATTATTGGAAAGAGAAACCAAACTGCAAGTGAAAATCTTTCAACATAGAATGTTGTTGGGTGAGGAACCTTAATTGCAAGCAAATGACTTAAAACATCATCTGTAAATATATGGGTTATTCCATCTTGATCATTACTTAGGGTTATCAACTCAGGATCAAATGTGAACACACCAATAAACTCAAAAAAATTGTTCAACTTCAAGTTTGTATTGAGTCACTTTGCCCAATAGGTCACAGCCTTTCATATTCTGTAAAGGAATTTTATCAAAACGTTTCACATGCCTTTATCTAGTCGATGCTATTCTTTTAGAAAATAAACAATTTGATTGGAAGTTCTATGTTAAACATTGTTTGAAGGGATTCTGTCAAATAGTCCACATACCTTACTTGGCCCTAGTGTTGTCCTTGTGTTCCTATATTATGTCAAATGGTTCACATGTTTGGTTAATGGTCCCCAAAATGCCATTCAAGCACTATGTGTTGACATATGTTCAAAAACTCTTACTAATCCACCTCACCATTTAGAATTCCTTTGCTACACTTTTTATTGCTTTTATTCTAAAGTTTTGATTCGAGGAAGACATTCGCATCTTCCTTTTGGAATTTTTTCCATTTACCCTTGTATTTGTATTTTGGAATTTTGGAATTTGTAGTTATCTTGTATCATGGGATTTCAATTTTTTTTTTTTATTTGTATTTGTATATGTATTTTAAGATTTTTAAAAGTTTTTATAATTTATATTTATGTGTATAATAAAGTTGTCATAATATTGAAGGAAAAATTCAACAATCAATAGGTAACATATAACAAGTAACAAACAAAAAGCAATGAGTAAAAAGAAAAAAAGGTATGTTTTTTATAAGATAAGAAGTATTTATAGGGTGTCGTACCCTTTACAAAAAAATCTCGAAGGGCTAAGAAGAGACAAGTAGAAAAGCATAACCAATGGAAACACCATTGAAACACCACAAACAAATAGCCCACATGGCACCAAACACCAAGGGAAAAAAGAACTTAGAACATCCAAAAAATCTTAAGTCAAAGACAAAGGAACATCAAAGGCTTATAGCCAAAATACTAACACCCAAAACACTGGACCTAGGGCCCAAAGAATCTCCTGGATCAACCATGCCACGAACCACCTGCAACAGTTGAACTACAACAGACCTCTTGCTTAGATAAGGAAAACCTAAGTCAAATAGAAACCAACATGTTCTAGTAACCCAAACCAGCAAGACTGAATGACTGCCAAAAACAGATAGTCCACAAACCACCTGCAACAGACGATTATAGCAGCACTTCCATAAACACAAGTTGTTGCAGAGAAACATTCAATAAAATGCACCAACCAAGCAAACACCAACCCTGAAACCTCCTCAAATGGATGGGGATCCCCTCTATAGGAGAGGAAGAAGTGGGAACCAACACTACCGAAGACACCTCCCTCCAAAGCAAGCACACACCACCTCAATAGGGACCTACCAAGGAAGGAAGCACTTCCCACCATCTCTACAACCACCAAATCCACCTCAATAGAAGATGGCCCCACCATATTCACCTCTAAAGAATACAGTAAAAGTAGAGCATGGTAGCCAGAAGGAACTCCAGCAACACAAGCAACCACCTCCTCCCAAGGAATCCAACCCAAAGGAGTACAAAGAAGGACAACAACAACTTCCTGGTCAACCATATAATGAGTCCACAACACCGAAAGACCATCAAATCTTTCCTTATAAACAACACCGTCCACCTCAAAGGGCCACCAACAGACTAGGGGAATCCCCATAAACAGCAAACCCACTGCAAACCACAGAGAAAAGAAGCCAACAATGGGAACAAAGCCACTCCCAACTATGCCCTAACAGTAGGAAACAAAGGTAAACACCACCTCAGTAGGGAAAATCCCCCTTCCCCAACCAAACACAAACACCAAACCAACCATTCCCACCAGCCAAGAAGCCTTCCAGAAGTGCATAACCATCCACCACAAAATAGGGCAGGGACTAGGAACCTATTTAGAAACTCCACCACAAGCAGAGAGCTTAGAGGAAATATCCAAGCATGATCTCAGCAGCACCAACGAGATTGTGGAACCCAAGGGAGCAATAAGTAACAACTCCAAGACTCCCAAGAAGCAGAGCAACAATCACAAGGCATGATAAAAAGCCAGGGAAAAACTGCAACACACCACACTACGAAACTAAGGAGGAAACCTGAAACAAAGATAAGGCTCTTGAAGAGGAAAAAAACATAGGCATCCCTAACAAAGCAAACATGACAAGGAAAGAACTTAACAACAATACAAACCCACGAGGGAAAGAGAAGGTGCATAAACACCCCTAGCCATGTTGATGTATAGCAAGGTAGAAATCAGGGGAAGTGATAACACCACACATCACAGTGATCCCCAAACATGCTAGTCTAGGAAGCCAAGACCCACAAAGAGGAAAGCACGTAGCTTCCAAAAGTGGACAACACATCAAGCTGCCCCAACCGACAACTGAAAAATGCTCCCAAGAAATAGGTGTCTCGAGCAACCAACAATATCCCACCAAAGTATACACGAAGGAGGGCAACACTCCAAGATACAGCAAAGTATCCCACCCCTGACACAGGAAAAGAACAAGCTCATAATCCTCATCGCAGGCTAACAAAGAAAAGGTAGAGTAACACCCCACGAAAATATCAAGGATCTTGCACAACACACGGAGACTATGCAAGACCACAACCACCAGAAGCCAAGAAACATCCTCAACAACCTCAGAGCTGAGAACACCCTCAACAATAGAACCATCAGAGATAAAAAAATCTCCAACGGCAAGACATTTCACTCCCACACTTCAACCCTCTACTCCAAGAGGCGCACAACACGGGCATAATAGGAGACAAGGGAACAAGATTCCCTCTCACACACACTAGCGAACTAGAAACCACGACATCCCCAAAGGGCTCCACAACGAGCTCCCACACCTCGACGGGAACTAGCAAGATAGTCTCCACAGAAAAATGCTCGAGCATAGGCCTGACTAGTCCAAGAGACACCAACCAAGGCCACAAAATAGATTATTTAACCTCCAGGAATCCATTGTCTCCATTAGAATCAGCTTCATCTCCCTCATCATTGTCTTTGAAATTCAAAAACACAGCTCCACGCCCATTCCCGCTCGAAGCTCCACTCATCATTTTTTTAGCAAAAAGGTATGTTATGTGACAATGATGTAGCAATAATAAGGAAAATCATGTAATATAATCATATGCGTAATTATTAACCCTTTGCATAGCCAATTCAATAAATAAAAACACAACCTTATAAAGAACCTAAATTATAGTATGTTAAATTTGTAATTTTTGAATATTACCCAAACATTAAATTGATATGCTTAACTATCTATATTAAAAGTAAAGAACTTAATAAATATAATTTATGTCAAAATTGCAAGATTAACATAAAGAGTTTAGAAGTTATAATTCATCTAAGTCCATTAAAAAATTATTACTAGATCACTATTACATAAATCACTTGCCTTTATTACAAATTCAACTCTACAAAAATTCAAAACCCTACTTACTATTCATATTCAACCTAGGTTCTAGGTAGTTCAACATAGAGATACAACACTAATAAACATGGATAATATATTTCTCATAAAAAGTTATAGATAAATAACTATTAATATTTTAATTTCAATTGAATACCACAGAGTTACTTGACAAATATGGTGGGTGATCCCACAATAGTGTGTCTCACTTTTTGACCAAAGTAGGACATTGAAATCAACATTTTTCACCATTTTTTCATTTTTTGACATCTATATCAACTAAATCGTTAAGAATTTGAAAATGATTTGAACTAGTGATTTTTGAGATTTTATTCTTAGATTATAAATATTTTAAAATAATAATAATAATAATAATAGAGTTTAATAAATTATTTTGTATATAGGTAATTTTTTTTTTTAAGTGACATTTATTTGGTATCACATAGCTTTATTTGTAGGAATGATAAAATTTAAAAAAAAAAAAACATAGATTTGTACTATAGAATCTATGGCATGGATATTTTTTCAAAAACATTTGTTACATAATTTATTTTTTTATAACTTTTTAAAGTGAGATTAGCTATAGTTCAAACATAGGTTCATTCAGTACTGCATAAAAGAAATTGGTATTCATCCAAATTACTTTTTTTGAAATAAGAATATCAAAATATCTAAAGGAAAAATATTTTCAATTTTTTTTATTTTACTAATTTTCCATATGTGTGGAATAGAGACCTTCACAATTATTGAAAAGCCTCTCTTCACTAGAAAATGGAAAATAAATATAATAACTAGATTAAATATATTTAATATTATACTCATTGGAAAACTTACTTCGAATACTATTATTCTACAAATTATCTTTTGATATTTGAATTCCTTTTGTTGGTCTAACCCAAGGTTGGAAACAATTTTTTTTGAGGAAAATATGAGGCCTAAGGTGAAAAGGTCACTTTTAGGTACCTTCATTTGAAGCTATGCCATTTCCACAAAAAAATAAAAAATAAAAACCTTT
The DNA here is from genome assembly GCA_007258455.2 of Sequoia sempervirens. Taxonomy (NCBI): domain Eukaryota; kingdom Viridiplantae; phylum Streptophyta; class Pinopsida; order Cupressales; family Cupressaceae; genus Sequoia; species Sequoia sempervirens. The sequence goes on along the minus strand of VDFB02281492.1, from coordinate 1,070,709,790 downwards.
AAAAGAAGGTAATTTCCAAAAATGGAAAAAAGGGACCTTTGTTCAAAGGTCTTTTTTTCTATTTTTGGAAATTACCTTCATTCAAAGTTTTTTTTAATTTTTAACCTTCGAATGAAGGTCCTAAAAGGAAGTTGAGTATGTGGAAGACAATTCTTACACTAATCTAAGCATGAAAGAGTTACAAAATTTTCTTAAACACCTTAACAGTTACATATTTATATGCACATGCATATCATAAATAGATAAACATTGAAAACATAACACAAAATTTACGTGGAGAAAACCCTTTCAGGAGAAAAACTCCACACTCCAAAACACAACTCAAATATATTATTCAACAAAAATAAACAAGTTACAATATAATTGCAGAGTTATTCTCTTGGAAGAGTCTTCACACTTCTTCTCAATTATGGAGTAATTCTAATAGCATAACGGTACTTCAACGAAACAAAAACATACAACTCCAAAATATAAATGTTCAATATATAGGAGCTTACAATGCATTAATTAGACATTTCTAAATCCAACACTCAAGAATGATGATGCAAGAGGGTCCTCCTCTCTCACACTATCTCAAAACACAAAACAACATTCCCAACAAACTTTACCCAATTTAAACATTCAATAAATTAAGATTGCAACAAACTCAAGTTTTATTAACTTAGCTCTAATTCAAATACAATCTGTAATAAAAATGCCCCCTTGCATTCATTGGCCTCACATGCCAATCCAATCTGCCCATCTCATTTTTCACAATCCGCACTTTCAGTAACTCCACATACACTATTCTCTAATTTTCCTTCCTACGCTACCTCAATGCTTCTTGCAGCCCCTAAACTCTTTCAAATCTACATTGGTTTCCAATCACTTGTATGAATATCATGCTTTACTATCACTGCCTTCTAACACAGCTCTTTTCACTTCACCATTCTTTATATGATGTCCTATACATTACCAATCTGCGCAGCCCCTTTTTAATTTTCCACAACCCTCCCTCAAAATTAGCAACTATATTCAAATTTTATTTATTTGTATGAATTCGCATACATCTCTCTACCACATGTCCCTCATTTTGCATTTTCATGGTAGTATGCTTCATATTATTTGCATATCACTATGGTTGCACTTCTTTTTATTCTCTATTGTCCCTCTTCCCTCCTCACACAAGCTGATCTTATTTTCTTCCCCCAACGTGGTGCCCCTTTTCCTCTTTAACTTCTTCACTGCTTCTTATACTTTGAAAAATATGCATATGTATCTTTATGCCGCCCCTTCACATTCACCTGCTAAGAATTCTAAAAACTTTTTTTTGATGCATCTTTTTGCCTCTTCTTGGTCGATTCTTCATTTTTAATTAGTGTTGTTTCTCATTCCATTGGCTTCCATCATTCACTCTTTCACTTTTTATGTTGACTGTCTACTACTCTAAAGTTGAAAAGGATCTCGTTGAAACAAAAATCAATTAAGATGGTCTTATTTGCATATTGTATAAACAATCGTCTCTTCTAGGAAATGAAATGACACCATAGATAATGTAGACCACTTTTTGAAATAGATGGAAAATTTAAAATGAAATGCATCTCTTTAAATATTGAATTAGTTTGGTAATGATATGTCAAACAACTTACGCACTGATCAATGTCCCTATGTTGGATTTCATCAACCAAGGTAGTTGTAGCTACAACATCTTCCACAATCACCCAAATCATCATTAGAACAAGATCGAGCAAGAGGAGAAATGAATTCAAATCAAATCAAAATTATGAAAACCAAAACTAACAATATTTTTGGTTGGTGTTGATTGCTTTTCCACCAGCATGCTCCTACACTAGACACGCCAAGTTGAAATATTGTGAGCATAGGCTCACAATAGTGGAGTTGAGTAGTCAAACTACTCTTCCAAGTTGCCACCAACCTATAGTGAACTCCTTCACTATCTAAAGTGCTGAAAATTAATCTTTCCTCTGCCTTTTCCAACATTTTTCTGGAACATGCACCACTTCTCTCCAATGACACCGCATCCTCCTCCTTTTCCCCCTTGTGGACTCATGTCCACCAAAGCCCGACCTCCTCTGTCAAATGCTTTCCACACTTTCCTCCGCTTTTGTGGGTTCAAACCCACCTCTAACCGTCCACTTCCACCAATACCCTACAACATCCTCAACCAACTCTACACACAACCACACAACATCTGCTATATGCTCTTGTTCTCTATTCATCTCATCTACTACTACATCAAAAAAAGAAATAACATCACACAACTAATTTACCTCATCTTTGCTTGTGGTTGCAACACCAAATTTTACTGCAATGCCTTTCATATTCTCGTTAGCTGCAATCTTTCATTCATCTCTCTTTGTTGGATCAACAAGCTTCGTCATCCATTCTTTTTCAATCACCAATAGTTGAGCAAACAAATTTGATTCACCTTCGCCTTTAGCTGTGATCTCTTCACTATTCACCTTTGTCTTTTCTTCTTCTATTGTCATGCATTCCTTATGGCACATCATTGCTGCAACTTCTTAATTGGTAGAGGTTGTTCTCACTTTTTTTTCTTTCCATCTTAGGCTACTATCGGGTGCTGGGAAGAAGTTGAGTCCACTTTTTGGCCAAAAAGTGGAAGTGTTTTCCCTGATTTTCAAAATTTGACACATTTGACCTTAAAATATGAAGCACTTAGAGATGGATTCTTTAAAAAAGTCACTAATCATAAAATGTAGTACTCAAAGTCTAGTTTCCAAATATGTAATTTATTTCAATACCCAGATGGTACAAATTGAGTTTCAATAAGCATTTCTAAAAATCACTATTTAAAAGTCACTTTTTTTTACCATACCATGCATGTGTACGTCATCCATATTTTGACCTAAATTATCATATTTTTCTAAATCCTTTTGGGAAAATATTTTTAACTCACTGCACGTTTTTTATATTTTTTTGTAATTTTTTATTTAATATTTTTTTTGTTAAATTTTTATTAGCCATATTTGTCGTTTTGAAAAATCATCATGTACATCACACATAAGATGACCTAAACTTATATTTTTTGAATTTTTTTAAATTTAAAATAATTGTCTGAAGTATGTTCTTGTGCAATCTGTTCGTGAAAATGTTATGTTGATAAAAAGTTATTAAAATAGTAAAAATCTCTGATATTTAAAGTTTATGGACCAGTTTCATCATAAATTAATTGAAAAATAGAAAAAATAGTCCAATTGCAAAAAAAAAACCATATTTGGAATATGCATTGTCTCATCTATAATGGGTTTTAATTTCGTCGAAAAATTTTGCAAAAAACGTCGTCAGCCATATTTCCAAACTCAGTATTTTTCTTTGACATTGTTAGGACCTTCAACATGTAGGTCAAACCAGGTTGAAGGCCTAGGTTTGGATTCCCAATGTTTTTCCCGAACCAGAATACAAGCCAAAAACCTGACCATAAAGCAAATAGAATTTCATTTTTTTAGAAACGAGATCCCATTTACAAAACGAGATCCCGTTTTGTAAATCAGGATCTAGGTTTGGATTCCCAATGTTTTTCTTGAACCAGAATACAAGCCAAAAACCCGACCACAAAGCAAATAGAATTTCAAATTTTTAGAAATGAGATCCCGTTTTGTAAATCAGGATCTAGGTTTGGATTCCCAATGTTTTTCCCGAACCAGAATACAAGCCAAAAACCCGACCACAAAGCAAATAGAATTTCAAATTTTTAGAAACAAGATCCCATTTTGTAAATCGGGATCTCGTTTCCCAATATTAAATGCAACGACTGTTGACAAGGAAACATGATCCCATTTTATATACGGGATCCTATTTCCCTGTCAACAATCCCCACATTTAATATTGGGGAACGAGATCCCAATTATGAAATGGAATCTCGTTTGTAATAAATGGGATCCCGTTTTATAATCGAGATCTCATTTCTTTTTAACCATTTTTTTAAAATTTATTGGCAAATTTTACTGTGAAATATGCAACTTCACATGTACGGTTGAGTGTGACATATTGGGCTATTTTTCATCAATTTTTGTCTTTACAGGTGGTGAACTTACATTTTGCATTGAATTTTTGAAAGGAGGCATCATGTAAACAATTTTTGAAGTGGAATTGTGTTAGTTTTCTACTCATTTGGATGAACAAATTAAAGAGGAAGACTTTTGTTTTTATAGGTATTCAACTTGCAATATGGATTGAATTTTTGAAACGAGGCATGAAGAAAATAGTTTTTTAAGTGGAATTGTGCTAATTTTGGGTAAACCCACAAAAGTGGTTTATAGTTCAAATGAGGAAGGAAAACTTGTAAAAAATGACCCCATGCCAAAAAAATTCATTTTGGGGGTTTGAACGAACTAGTTGGTTCGAACAAACCAAAAGAGGGTTCATTCGAACCAGGGTTCGAGAGAACCCATTAAATGCATGTACAAAGCAATCGACCAAAAAAACAAATGGAAACCCCCTTATGGAAGGGGGTTCAAATGAACCCTGGTTCGCTCGAACCCCTCTGGTTCAGGTGAACCCCCCCTTCCCTTATTTTTGACCTTGTTCACAAAAAAAAATCATTTTTTTTGCACTTCGAAGCTTGGGTTGAAGATGAAAAGGGTGGAGACTTCACAGACCCAACTGGAATCAAGTAGTCCTCAGAAAAAGCTATCAAATGAATATAATTTTAATATGTTTTGGTTTTATTATATATTTATTTTTTTAGTTTTAATAAACATAGGTTTTTCATTGAAAATCAAGCTCTTTGTTCTGCACATGCAGAAAAATAGCAGATTATCAAAAAAAAATTTGAAAATATGAGTGCACCAGATATTGAATTCCTTGATCCAACAAAAGAAAAGAATTTCAATACATACAAAAAAAGTTACGCATTATACGGTCGCGCTATATATGTTTGAATTGTAATTGGTTTGACTTTGAAACTTGATTAAAGAAAAAGTATTCAATACAAAACTATCTAACCAAGTGGAAGCACTAGATATCAGAGTTAAAAATCTAAATTTGAAATAATTATAATTTTATCATTCATGGAAAAAAAGTTGTGTTATACAGTGAGCATCACTTTTTTAAAATGTTGTTTTATGGAAAAAACTAGTTTTCGAGGGAGATGGAAAAATAAGTGCAATCTGATTCCAATTTTTTTGAAAAAACTATATTTAGAATCTACAGAAAAAATGTCATGAAACTCTAGTTTGCATCATCTTCAAATTCCTCACAGTTTAGCCGCTATAGGTGCCCGAAAGTGAAGATTTAGTTTTCAAAAATTATTTCAGTGTCCAGTTTGGCCAAAAATTGTAAACCACTATTGTGGGATCACCCTTTTCTACTTGTTTTGAAGAACACAAGAGGAAGAATTTTGTCCTTACAAGTCTTCAACTTGCAATTTGGATTGAATTTTTTGAAGAATTTCACTATTGACATTCATTTGTGCTTGAGAATTTTATAACCATGGGTTCACAAGCTCGTAATAAGAGGAAAGATAGGAATACATTGACTCTTGAAGAAATTGAAGCAAAGAGAGAGGAGAAACAAAGACAAAGAGAAATAAGAATGAGAATTAAATCAATGAATGATGGTGGAGCATCCAATTCCACAACTATTGAAGATGAAAACATTTAGGAGACCATGGTTGTAGATGAAGCTAATTTTCAAGAAGTCAATTTAGAAAATAATATGATTATACAAACAAGTCCTAGTATGTCTTCAAATCCCTCTTTTAATGCTATGGAGAATATTTCAATAGGTGCAAATCCAGGTACATCTTCAAATCCACATTTTAGTGAAATGGTAAATTCATATATATAAGTTTTACAAGATGCTAGACTTAATGATGTTGAGATTGATAATATTCAGAGAGATGAAACTTTTATAGAATTTTTTGAAAGTGAAAAAGAAAAATATTTTGTTGAAAATTAAAAGGAAAAATATTTTGTTGAAAATGAAAATGAGAATGATCCTTTTGTTAAAAATGAAAATGAAAACCGTTTTGTTGATGAAAATGAAAATGAAAACAATTTTGTTGATGAAAATGAAGATGAAAATGTAAATTGTTTTGAAGTTGAAAATGAAAATAAAAATCTAGAATGTGATGTTGAATTTAATGAAAATACATTTTTTAAAAATTGAAAGTGATGTTTTGGATAATCTTCTTGGTATGATTTCTTGGAAGCAAATAAGAACACATACAAATAGAATATACAAAAATTTATTTTATCATTAAAAACTTGCATTTCAATTTCAACTAATGATGCAATTGATGGGAATGAAAAAAATGAGGAAAATAATGAAAAGGTTAGGCTGTTTTGTTAAACTAAGAAGAAAAGATCGATCATTAAAACATGTTATGTCTATTGTTGCTAGTACCATTCAATCTGTTCAAAAAAATAGTTGATCTAAAGATAAAAATGTACCAAGAGTTGTAACAACTGCTATAGTTAATAAAAAAACTTTGAATAAAATAATGGTAAGCAATATTAGTGAAGTTTTAAAAATACATCCTAAAACATTGCTAAGAGCGGCAAAAAGAAGAGAAAGTATAGAAAATGATCCTATCAACCAATGTTGGAGTTTCAGTGGTCAACTCCCAAGGTCTAATATGAAATTGAATGTTGAAATTAAATCTTTGATTGAAAAAATATTGGCATGATAATACTAGGTTATCATCTAATTCTAGAGATGTTTTAAAATTAGGGGTGGGGTCCAAAGTTCGTGGTCCTCACCCAAAACACCTATTAAATACAACACAAACCGGATTTTATAGAAAATTTTGTAGTGATTTAGTATTACTTGGTAATATCAAAATAAGTCAAAGGTATTTTGAAAAATGTAAACCCTGGTATGTAAAAATTAATAAGAAACAAATATCTTCTTGTTGTATAACAAATTTTCAATTTCATTATTTTTATGATGTTTTTTGATATATATGGTTTACCTTGCATACTAATCTGATTATATAGGAATGTGTTATTAATATGCCACCTAAAGCAATAAGGGAGTTTATATCAAGTTTGTTTTGTGAAAGATCTAATGGTAAATTGTTTTATTTAAGTTCTTATATTTCTGGGCAATGCATTAGCTGTGGAAATCTTTCACTCTTAAGAATTTGTATGCATGAAAGTGTTGATAATGATTTTGGACAACAATTAGTCGATGTTAAAAGATTTAAGAATGTTCACTATTCTTTAAAATATGGAAAAATAGGGCAGTGTTGTGATTTAGTTATAGAAAAGGTTAGTGTACATGCATTCATGAGTGAATTTAAGAATAAGATTGTACCAAAATATTTCGTGCACTCTCAACATGTTTGATGGCTTGATGGCCAATTTCGCATATGTAGAAACACATTTCCAATTGGTACAATACTTTTAGTGGTTGATTTTGTAAAAAATTATACTCTAGCTTCGCAAGAGGAAATTCAGTCACAGTATTATAATTCAGTGCAATTAGATATGTTTGTCCATATTGTTTATATACACAAGTTATTAAATCAATTTTTTTTTGCAGGACATGTATGTTGTTGCACCTGAGGGGAATGAAGAGGAAACAAAATATTCCAGTTGGCTCGTTGTGTGGATACTAAACATAAGTTAATAGAACCTCGAGAATATGATGATGGCTATCATTATCCAACAGGTACGATGATCCCCTTAAGACATCCCCTTAAGAAAATTTTGATAACAAGTTTTTGATCCCCTTAAGAAAAATTTTAGAACAAGTCTTTGATCCCCTTAAGAAAATTTTGAGAACTTATTTGATGATGGTTTTCATGTTTTCCAATAGGATCAGTGGTGGTTTTTGGCACTTGGCTACGAAAATACCTAACAAGGAATAATGGTCTACTTGCATTCGAAGATTATAAAACACATAAAAAGATTATACACTATTCACATTTGGTGGTGGCAACAAATATAAAACTAGATCGGTATCGTGGAAGACCTACAAATAAAGTGCTATGGACAATTTCTATGGAAGAGCATGAGACAATCATAGATGCATTGCAAGAAAGAGAGGATGCAGATGGTACAATGGAATAAGTAAATACAAGTAAATATAGTTTTAGTTTTATATTGTCCTTTTAAATAAGATTAAATACATGTTTTGATATTGGTCAAGTGTGTTATTAATTGAAATTGATTTAAATTGTCCTTTTATAGATCCTTAAGCCATAATAAAAAAAGGATCTAGTCCATGTAGATTAAGCCTACACAACATGGAATACTTGGTAAAAATAGGTAATTATTAGTTAAATTATATTTAAACACATGTTTTGATTATATATTGATATTGTTTTTTACATTAATAGTTAAAATTGATTTATTATCCTTTTTTGTATCCTTAATCCATTGTTGCATTGATATCATACTTTGAAACAAAAAGGAGAGGATGCCTGGATTCAACCTACACACATGTGTGGAATACTTTTAAATGTAGGTACTTGAGTTGTGTACATATAGACAGTTTTATATAAATTAAAATATGTATGTTTTGATGATTTCATTGATATTGCTTGTACCTTTTTGATATTAGGTGGCATGAAGACCTACTACATTTTGGGCACGAGTTTGAGATGTTCTTGAGATGGCGTATCCAAAATTTGTAAACATTGTTTTGATATGACATATATGCACATACATACTTACACAATTAAACATTTTGTACAAATTACAAATACATGTACATACACAATTATGTACTCTATGTACTTTTATTTATCAAAATCAATATTCTATATATTTTGTTTGTTAAATATGCATATTTTCCTACTTTGAAACTTTATATTTGATTGTATAATCACTAAATATCATGCATAAATTATTGTTAAATCAATTATATTCTTAAGACATATTACGACCCCTTAAGACATCCCCTTTAGACGTGTCGTATTAACACATATCCTAAATACTATACTTAATTATATCATTTGTTATGATTACTCACCCTAAAAATTATAATACTTGTTTATATCACTTAATATTTATACTTAATTATACTCTTTTTTGATCCCTTAAGACATCCCCTTAAGACGCATTGTATTAACACATATCCTAAATATTATACTTAATTATATCATTTGTTATGATGACTCACCCTAAAACTTATAATACTTGTTTATATCACTTAATATTTATACTTAATTATACTCTTCTTTGATCCCCTTAAGACATCATATTAGGACTCCTTAAGGCATCCCCTTAAGACAACCTATAAATTAGTGTTGGATGCTATTATTTATAGAATTTATTAATGCTTTTGTTCTCTAATCTTATATGGTATTGTTTATTTCTTAAAATTTCATCCTTTGTGGTATATAAACGGATTGCTTTTGTTTGTAAATTATGATTTATTGGCTAATTATTGATTGACGTGAATTGAATAAGTTCATTGACTAATTATCACTAATTATTGAATGTGCATATTATGTATATCATGTATGGGATCACTAAATTTGTAAAGTAAAAATATTAAAATGTCCTATTAATTTCAACTTTAATTTCATATTTATATTTAATTTCACACTAATGTCCTATATTAATGTCTTGACTATGAACATAAAATGCATAAATGTACATTTGTATATTAAAATTGAACAATAATAAAGTCAATAATTTACAACATATTAAGTGCATGAAACCAATATATTAAGCGCATGAAATAAAGTCCATCAGAGTACAACCCATGAACTAAAGTCCAATAAAGTACTTGACCCATGAAATATAAAGTCCAACAGAGTACATGAGAAACCAAATATGTAATCCATGAAATAATCAAATATAACCCATAAAATGATGTTTAATTTATTGTCTCTATAATCAAGAGACCTCTTCACACCATGCGGACTATGCGGATGACCTGATACACTTTGTACAAGAGAAAGATGAAATCAGATGTAAGACAATGAAAAATGATTTAATGACAATTTAATTTATAATTCATCATAAAATTAAATTACCATCATATTTGGGTCTGGATGCTCTAGCGCACTTGAACCAACCTCTAAATTCTTTGAATCAATCTACATAAACAAGACAAAGAAACACAATAGCACAATAGGCAATTAGCGCCTAAAATAGCACTAGATTTTAGTGTATTTGAGTCCATGAATTGGGAACTTCTATTGGCACAAAACTCGGTGCAAAATGGTATGTTCACTTCAGCATCGGATTTAGCGTCAAGTTTAGTGTCAAGTTTAGTGTCGGATTTGTGTTGCTTCCGATTTGGCTTCTGATTTTGCTTCTGGTTTTGCTTCTTGTGTTGCTTCCACATTTGCTTCCAGTTTTGCTTCCAAGTTTGCCTCTAATTTTGCTTCCAGTTTTGTTTCAGGTTTTGGTTCTAGATTTTCTTTTGGTTTTGCTTCCAATTTTGCCTCTAATTTTACTTCCAGTTTTACTTCCAAGATTTGCTAATAGTTTGCTTCTAGTTTGGCTTCCATTGTTGCTTCCTTTTTTTCTTCTAAAAATGCTTCTTGTTTTGCTTCCATTTATTAATTTAATATGTTTTATTTCAATTTAATTAGTTAAATATATCATGCCTCTTTAATAACTCATATGATTATAGAGTAAGTAAATTAAATAATATGTTTTATTTCAATTTAATTAATTAAATATATCATGCCTCTTAAATACCTCATATGATTATAGAGTAAATAATTTAATTATTTAACTCATATGATTAAATAACAAGATAATTATTAATAACATGATCATCATTTATAATTAAAACAAGTGAGTCAAATATGCCACTAGATTAATAACATGTCAAAATGATACATGTCCAATAGTCGACATGAGTCAAAATGACACATGTACAATTGATATAAGTAAAAATGATAAATTATATAACTCAAAATGATACAAGTGAAAACAATACATGTCCAAATGATATTTTTCAAAATGATACAACTCAATAATATGGTATTGTAGGTCATGAAAATGATACATATGATAGTAACAATGAAAAGAGGTATCATAACAATATATCAGCAATGATCCATGATGAAGTTTATATGGCTATGAATGTCATTGGCTACTACCAACAACTACCTCATCATCATCATCATCACCACCATCATGATCATCACCATTGTCATCATCATCGTCATCAGCCTCAGTGTCTTTTGTATCTGTGTCATCATTATCCTCTATCGTGTGATTTGTACCAAAACCAACATATTCTGGATCTATATATCATGAGGATCATCTTGATCTTCTGGAAGACCCGTGTTCTGCAAAAAAAACATTTAAAATAAAAAGTTATTATTTATTTCATGCAATTTTTTTTTGTTATATATCTAATATTACATGTGAAAGGAAACCATAATCATATGACTGTTACTAATTTTTAGCTTCCTGCTTAAATTAGTGCAGTATGCTTAAAACATTACTTCATTTTGATTACAAAGCATGTGCTTAGAACAAATTCATATTAGTTATTTCAGATTATGTAATTGAGAGCAAGTTCAAATGGGGACACAAGCCATTACATACTTTGAAATAACTGATATATTAAAAATCCATGTTTTTGTAACCCCACACAAGTCGTGGGTATGACTAAGTTGATTTAATTCAATAGTGAATATAAATCATACATCAGAAGATCAATTAAGAAAGAAAAACACATAAGAGGAAGGTCATGTCCATCATTGCCTTGAGGGATGATGTAGGGTTGATTCTCCATCTTGATCTTCAGTTTCTTTAGCTCCTTTGCTCTTGAATTCGAGAACCTGCAATTGATTGTAAATTTTTGTTAGAGCTTAGGTCATGAGATCCAATTACATGCTTGATCAATGGACATATAATTTGCAACCATTATCAAATCAATTCAACTTAATCATTATCTAAGAGATAAATGAAAAAAAACTGCCAAATTAAATCACTAGAAACTATCAAATTCATTATTTTTCTAACTTGTTTGCTTCATGTGCAAATATAGGAAAAGTAATGTTGTTGAACATTTTGATTTATCAAATTACAGCTTGTGGTGTAAAATGTGGCTCCCACAAGGGTTGAGCAGAGCATGCTACCCTCTTATTTCAAGAGGAATGAGAGTGTAAAAACATTATGTTTATCAAATTTAAGCATATATCTCAACACCTACAATGGTGAGTTAGTTGAAATCATTATTATAAATGGCATCAAAGTGAAGGAGGATCATCAGAGGACTGCAGTCACATGTTTCAATTATATCTCAAAAAATATCATCTGGGTTTTTGAGATTTTTATAAATAAATTAGAAAACAATAAGATAAAAAACCCTTTAAATTTCTCATTAACCCAGTTCATAGTTTGTGATATTTTTTTACCAATTCAGGACTATCATAATGCCAAATTTAAGACAATGAAAGAAAGTTTGTCAGCATGAAACAATGCATAATGTAGATAGTAATTAAAGAGTAGTCATATTATACATCCATTTAATGAACGGAAGAAGAAGCTTACATAGAATCTCAAGGAGAAATGCCATAGTATAGTTCCCAAAAGAGAAAATGAAAGGATAGTCCATGATGCATATTATGGCATTTGTTTTTATGGCTTTATCTATGAGTTGCAAGAGTGCCAAAAGAAGTAATGAAATCTATCATTTCTTGCATTTTCTTCCAATAAATAATGGAAAAGGTACAAAACAGTAATAATTATACATTCATTCTAGGATTTACAACAAGGATATTGCATGGTCTTCAACAAAGGAAGGGGACAATCATTATTTACAACCTAGTTGAATTTCATGACTTTGAGAACATCAGGTATAATTATGCTAAAACAGTGATGCATAAACAAGTACAGTTGCTTCTCAATCGTAATAGTGAATAACCATACAGTGACAAAGTATCAACCATAGTTGAGATAGTTGGAGTAGCAACAGGTTCAAAGGAGATCATGATACAATCCAAATCTTGTAGCATGGATAGTTCTCAGAGTCCCATATTTTTCTTTTGTCCACGGCTGTGATATAGAGGGTCTGAATTTTTTCTTATTTTCTTTAGCATTTTCTAAAAATACAAAGACCAATACATTCAAGAAAATATAGAGGTCATGGCCATTAAAAAAAAGGGTTTAGCAATAAACATTTTTTTTACTCTATGTATACAAGGCTTGAATGGAGCATTTTTTTTCAACAAGAATAAAAGATTATGTAGCTCAACCAGAGGGCTATCAATGGCGGCTTGGATGAAGCAAGAAATAATATTTTTTTCCTCATTTCTTTTACAAAATGAAAAATCTCATTATCTTATTTATAAAAGTTCAATTCAAGCTCATTCCAAGTTTTATACAGATTTTAAGAAAAGAAATTACTTTAGTTTCTTTTCTGGAGAGTTCCATGCAAAAACCCACATCTTCTTTGGTTCTCTTCTCATAAGAGCTTGAACCAAACTTATTCATGGTGGACAAACACAAAAAATCAACAAAAAAAGTAAATCATATGAGATGAGTCGATAGAGAAATGAAGCATAGAGAAAAGCCATCAGAAAATGTATATGGTTGCGCCTGTAAGCTTGCAAAAAGCTTTCAAATGCATGTAAACTTTTAGGTTTGAAGCAAAATCAAATTTACCTTTGAATTTTAGCTTTAAATCTACCAAAAACCTTTTGAAATGGCTTCAAATACAACATTTACAGCTTAGAGAAAGCTCAGTTAGGGTTTCCTCCATGGCGGCGGCCTCTCTCCATGGTAGCAAGAAGAATGAATTAAAATGAGTGTTCACATTTCATTTTAGGGTTGAGACCCTAGAAGGTTCAATGGAAAAGGCATTTTGTGCCTTAAGTTTTTTATTTAAAAAACTTCATTCACATTTTCATGCGTGGCGCATTTCTTTGCCTTATGAAATTTTGAATGTTTCATAAAGACTTAATCTTTTAAGTCTTTTGCTTTTGATTTTGTAAAATTCCTCTATTTTTGCATTTTAATACAAATTTTGTAAAACTTTATTGAAATGATAAAATAAATCATTTTAATAAAATTTATTCATTCAAAAACGTAAATGCCAAATGCATATTTTTAAAAGATAGGATAAAGCCTTTATTTTTTGCATTTGTTTCAAATGTAAATCTTTATTTAAATAATAAGTATAAAACATTTAAAATAAATGATATTTTGAATGCAAAAATAAAGTACTTTTGATATTTATTTTTTAAATGTTGGTCAAAAGGGAGTTAAATGGATCATTCAAGCCTTGCACAAATCATGGAGATGGTTGAGGAAATTATGCCAACATGTGGACTAAAGTTAGGAATTTTGAAGCACTTATTGGAGAGTTCACCTTCAGTTAAGAGTTCCATTTGATAGAGCTTCAATGAAGGAGCAATTTGAGGCACAAAACACTTTGTTTCAATCAATTACAACCCTATTTTGGAGGGGTTTTCAGTTGCATACTACTCATGAGGTTGTTTTGTGATTCACAACTCTTGGTGGAGTTATCTTGCAATTACCTACCTTGTTTGGAGGAGAAGGAAGACAACACATCATATTTTGGAGCCAAGATTCAAATTCAAATTTTGGAGGCTTTTCTATAAGTCTATCTTCTCTCTCATTTCTTAAGGCTAGTTATGAGTTTGGTGGTTGTAGTAGCAGATTATTCTTACTTTGTAACTCATTTTCTTGTGAGTTCTTGAGATTTGTAATGCAGATATCTCCTATTTCTCAATAAAAAGCTTATTTCCTTCTCCATATCTCTTTGTTCATTAGTGTTGATTGTGAGTTACAAGATAGAGTATTGTGTTAACCTTTATTTTATCAGATTCCTTCAATGCTAAATATGAAGAATATCATGTAATAGTGCAAGTCTATGTTAGTGCTTTCATTCCCTTGCATAAAGATTTGTGAAAACATCTTTTTTTTCCCTTTTTTTAAGCATTAGAAAAGTTGAAGCCTTTCATTAGAATTATTTTTGTAGGCATGAATAACTGAGCTGTGAGATTATGTGGCTTTATTTATTGAGTCTGTGTGAGATTTTAGCAGTTTTCAAATCACTTATCAGTTGGTGAATCACCTTATTTTAGCAGTTTTTAGTGTATGCATTATCTTTCTTACCCTTTACCTCTGTTAAAAAATTAGTATTTTCAAGAAATATCCAAAGGGGGCCAGCCCATAACCTGGAGGTCTATTCTCACCATTGGATACCCACAGTCTAAGAGTAGTCCCATGTGCACAAGATTTAAGAGTTTTTCAAATTGTCTTCGAGTGCAAATCCCTTTGTTGACAATTTTGGCATGCCCCATGGTTTAGGGTTTCAGGGTCGAGCCCCAAATGTGGAAGGATTTATTTTTCTTTCTGAGAAGTGAAAGATATAAATTTCAGTATTATTTATTTATTTTATAATATGTTACAAATTAAATATTACAATTTTTAATTGAAAAGAAGATAAAAATTCCATTTAATTCAAATGCTATTAATTCTCAAATTTAAGATCATACTATTATCTTCATATTATCCTTTAAAAAAAAAAATTTATCCTTTACTCAAAAATTTTAAGCATGGGAAAATTTATAGATGATTGAATGCAAAAATGAGGTGTATTATGCCATAAAATGTACAAAAGGGATATAGTTGAATTTTTAGGCCCTTGTAGTCACACCAAGGGATGTATAGGGTACAGGGTATACTGGGGGTTGAGGGATTAGGGTTTAAGGGTTGAGGGTTGAGGGTTGAGGGTTTAGGGTTGAGTGTTTAAGGGTTTAAGGGTTGATGGTTTACGGTTAAGGGATTAGGGTAGAGAGGGGGGGATGGATGGAGCGAGAGATGGAGCGAGAAGTGAGATAGAGAGGAGACTAGAAGAGGAGGGAGGGACAAAGATATATGAGGGTTGAGTATCCAATATATAGGGTAGAGGGTTGAGAATTTAGGGTATAGAGTTGAGTACCTATAAGATTGAATATGGTTTAGGGTATTGGGTTGAAGGTATAGGGTTGAGGGATTAGGTTAGAGGGTAGAGAGTAGAAGGTTTAAGGGTTTAGGGTTTAGAGTTTAAGGGTTGAGGGTAGAGCGTTTAGGGTATAAGTTTGAGGGTATATGGTTGAAGGATTAGGGTTGAGGTCGGTCCAATGTATAGGGTAGAGAGTATAGGGGTTGAAGGATTAGGGTTTAAGGGTTGATGGTTTAGGGTTGAGGGATTATGGTAGAGAGGGAGGGATGGATGGAGTGAGAGATGGAGGGAGAATTGAGATAGAGAGGAGATTAGAAGAGGAGGGAGGGAAAGAGATATATGAGGGCTGAGGATCCAATGTATAGGGTAGAGGGTGAAGAATTGAGGGTATCTAGAGTTCATGAGGACCTATAGGGTTGATGGTTTATGGTATTGGTTTGAGGGTATAGGGTTAAGGGATTAGGGTTGAGGGTAGACAGTAGAAGGTTTAAGGGTTTAGGGTTTAGGGTTTAGGGTTTAAGGGTAGAGCATTTCGAGTATAGGTTTGACTAGGGTATATGGTTGAAGGATTAGGGTTGAGGGTCCAATGTATAGGGTAGAGGGTATAGGGGTTGACGGATTAGGGTTTAGGGTTTAGGATTGAGGGTAGAGGGTTGAGGGTTGAGAGTTTAAGGGTTGAGGGATTAAGGGTGGGTTGAGGGATTAAGGTAGAAATTTTACTTGGGTTTAAGGGTTTAAGGGTTGAGGGTTGAGGGAAGATGGTATTGGGTACTTGAGGGTAGAGGGTAGAGGCCGGTTTAGAGTTGAGGAACTATAGCGTTGATGGATTAGGGTTGAGGGTAGAGGGTAGAGGGTAGAGGGTAGAAGTTTTAAGGGTTTAGGGTTTAGGGTTTAAAGGTTTAGGGTTGATGGTTAAGGGTTGAGGGTAGAGCATTTATGATATAGGTTTGAGGGTATATGGTTGAATGATTAGGGTTGAGGGTCCAATGTATAGGGTAGAGGGTATAGGGGTTGAGGGTTTAGGATTTAAGGTTGAGGGTTGAGGGTTGACGGATTAGGGTTGAGGGTTGAGAGATCTTTTAATGCAAGTGAAATGTAGGCAAGCAATTGAAGGACAATGAATATTGGGGAAGGATTTTTTTTCTAAAACCTCTAATCCCTGCTAGATCCGAACAATTAGGTGCTAAACCTGACGCTAAATCTAATGCTAAATCCGATTCTAAATCCAGTGCTAAATCTGACGCTCAACCCGGTGCT
The DNA here is from genome assembly GCA_007258455.2 of Sequoia sempervirens. Lineage (NCBI taxonomy): Eukaryota > Viridiplantae > Streptophyta > Pinopsida > Cupressales > Cupressaceae > Sequoia > Sequoia sempervirens. Next base: position 1,070,692,675 of record VDFB02281492.1, on the reverse strand, counting down.
CAACCTAACACTCAACCCGACACTCAACCTGACACTAAACCTAGAGCTAAACCCAGTGCTAAACTTGATGCTAATTAGCGCATGATTTAGCACCAACTTGTTCTGATCAGCACAAAAAATGCCAAAAATGGTGCCATCCTAATAAATATTGCCAACGTGTTCAAAAAATTGGCAAAAAATACATTGAAATAGTGGGTGGAAGCAAAAAATGGAGCCAAAAATGGAGCAAATCACAGGGATTTTTTGTAGTGAAATTTGATATTAGATGTAAGTCTACAATTAAAAATGATTTAATTGAATTGAATTTATAATTTATCATATTTTAATTGTACTGTATTATGAGGTTGTGAACCCTCTTCTCCAGGACTTGTTTGTACATGCTCAACTATAAGATATGTCTCATGCTATAAAAGAAAAAGAATTTAAAACATGTATTAGCTCATATTATATATAGATATTCAATTTAAAATTTAAAATTAAAGTTATTCAGAATACATAATTTGTAATTGACATTAAATATAATAAAAAAATTAAATTACCATGATATCCGGAGCCTGCTTTGCATGTCCTCCTGGAGGTGTAACTATGACTAGGTCATGGAAGAAAGTCGCACTAACAAAGTCTTACAAGATCAAATTTAAAGCATGTATACTTGGATTAGGTTTATATATATATATATATATATATATATTACACATTTTGTGTAGAAATATTTTTTAACAACCTGAAAATCAGAGGCCTCATGAGTAGCTACAACATCTAATGTTTTCCCAATGCCCATTCTCATGGTCATATCAACCTAGAGATACATGTAGACATTTAACACTTATAATATTTACAAGTGTACAAGCACATTTGATATATAGTGAATTCAAAATTTGTAATTGTAACTATACTAATGTAAGTTAAATAATTTACAATATAAATGTACTTGCCCTTGATCTATGATGCCCAACAATGGAGGAGTGCTCGAAAACCCCTCAAGTGGAATCAACATGGAAGTCAATCGAATCCCCTAAACCAACATAAATATTTTAAAAATATGTTCATGATTCAATTATAAATTTAAAACTCAAGTTAAAAATAGTTTCATATATAATTTAAAAAATTGAAATCAAAATACCCCATAAGGGTTGCCAACTAGGACTGGTGTCAATGTATGTACTCACAGAGCAGATGATTGCCCCATAATTGGTGTTATTTGTACAACAAATAGTTTGATTGTTAAAATGTATTGCAAACTTATCTTTGATATATACAATCATTAAAATTCTTATAAAATGAACATGTAGATGCATATTTATACCTGTGTCACCGTGCCCTTAGGGTGATGGTCTGCTATAAGAAATTCTACAAATGAATTGAGGTGAGGGACCACCAAAATATCCATGTCCACCCGAACTAGGTGTGGCCTAATCAGGTCCATAGCATAACTGATGGCAACTAGTACATACATGTGGGACTCTCAACACTCACGGAGTGGTATTCATACCATCTCCATAAAACACTCCTCCATCATCGTTGTCTCTATGCTCCCTACTCACTATCATAGAAGAATGATAATCAAGGTCTCCTACAAGTGCACTAAGGGATCCTAATGTCGAGACCACCACACATTGATGCATAGGTGTGGGAATGGCAGGACCAAGAAGAGCAACAAGGTGTTGTGCATGCATAGGGCATTGGGGATCAACCCTTGCCCCTAACCTCTATTGTGGCATGCCGCCACCAACACCCTGAAATGATTTAAAATCAAAATAATTGGGATTTTTCCCCATAACAAAATCTACATATAGTTTCCTCAAAAAATACAATGGGACCTCCAAATTAGCGTGTGGTGGATTGTCAAATACCATATACCATCGATCCCAAAAATATGCAATCATTTGTGGATGTATACACCACCTTATGGATATTCGAGATTTATTGCGAGGAATGGGTTGCTGAGTAACAAGGTCAAGAAAGTAAGGGGCTAGATGGGATTCTGTTATTTTAAGGTCTAAAATTTGTTTATAGCAGAGATCGTCTGCATAAAATTGTCGCATCTGCTCTCTTTCTCGTCAATGCCTATCTAGATCAAAATCAATAGTCCTAATGGAATCCAAAAAAAAATTCATTGCAGATGCAAAACATCTCACATGTGGTGGAATCAATGCTTGATTCTACATAGCATTGATTTTATTTTGAATGGATGCAACTTGATTATTTATGTGTGATCGCAAGTGAGCCTCATCAAATGCAACAGGTGCTGGATGTGGGATATTAGGTTGAGGGGGTGGAGGGGGATGTGGAGGTGGTTGAGGTGTTGGATTGATGATATCATCAATGTTAAATTGATCCATGATATCAGATATAAGTGCGCCTACATTAAATTATACAAAATTAACATACAAACTTACAAAATTACAAGAAATAGTTAAATTTGAAACACACATGCAAATGTGTTTAAATATGATGTGCATACATATACATATACATATACATACATTGATTGAACTTGAGCATGTGCATACCAAATTCAAAATTTATTATGTACATACATATAAATTTAAAAATACGATGCATAATTTGCATGCATACATCATTCAACTAAACTATGTACATACATACAAATTTCAAAATTTAAGATCTAGAACTATGCAATTTTAATACATGCACATTTGATATATAGTGAATTCAAAATTCGTAATTATAACTATACTAATGTAAGTTAAATAATTTACAATATAAATGTACTTGCCCCTGATCTACGACGCTCAACAATGGAGTGCTTGACAACCCCTCGAGTGGAATCGACATGGAAGTCGATTGACTCCCCTAAACCAACATAAATATTTTAAACATATGTTCATGATTCAATTATAAATTTAAAAATAAAGTTAAAAATCATTTCATATATAATTTAAAAAATTAAAATCAAAATACCCTATAAGGGTTGCCGACTAGTGTCGATGTATGTACTCATGGAGTGGATGATTGCCCCATCATTGGTGTCATTTGTACACCAAACAGTTTGATTTTTAAAATGTATTGCAAACTTATCTTTGATATATACATTCATTAAAATTCTTATAAAATGAACATGTAGATGCATATTTATACTTGTTTCACAGTGTCCTCAGGGTGATGGCCTGCTATAAAAAATTCTACAAATGAACTGAGGTGAGGAACCACCAAAATCTCCATGTCCACCCAAACTAGGTGTGGCCTAATCAGGTCCATAGCATAACTAATGGCAACTAGTACATACATGTGGGACTCTCAACACTCATGGAGTGGTACTCGGACCAACTCCATAAAACACTCCTCCATCATCGTCGTCTCTATGCTCCCTACTCGTAATTACAGAAGCATGATGATCAAGGTCTCCTACGAGTGTACTAAGGGATCCTAATGTCGAGACCACCACACATTGATGCACAGGTGCAGGAATGGCAGGACCAAGAGTAACAAGGGGTTGCGCATGCATGGGGCCTTGGGGATCAATCCTTCCCTCTAATCTTTGTTGTGGCATGCCGCCACCAACACCCTAAAATGATTTAAAATAAAAATAATTGGGTTTATGCCCCATAAAAAACTCTACATATAGTTTCCTCAAAAAATACAATGGGACCTCCAAATTAGCATGTGGTGGACTATCAAATACCATATACCATCGATCCCAAAAATATGCACTCATTTGTGGATGTATACACTACCTTATGGATATTCTAGATTTATTGGGAGGAATGGGTTGTTGAGTAACAGGGTCAAGAAAATAAGGGGCTAGATGGGATTTTGTTATTTTAAGGTCTAAAATTTGTTTATAGTAGAGATCATTTGCATAAAATTGTCTCATCTGCTCTCTTTCTCATCGATGCCTATCTAGACCAGAATCAATAGTCCTAATGGCATCCACAACGTTTTGCATTGCAGATGAAAAACATCTCATGTGTGGTGGAATCAATGCTTGATTCTGCATAGCATTGATTTTATTTTGAATAGATGCAACTTGATCATTTATGCATGATCGCAAGCGAGCCTCATCAGATGCAATGGGTGTTGGATGTGGGATATTAGGTTGAGGGGGTGGAGGGGGAGGTGGAGGTGGTTGAGGTGTTGGATTGATGATCTCATCAATGTTGAATTGATCCATGATATCAGATATAAGTGCGCCTACATTAAATTATACAAAATTAACATACAAACTTACAAAATTACAAGAAATAGTTAAATTTGAAACACACATTCAAATGTGTTTAAATAGGATGTGCATACATATACATATACATTGATTGAACTTGAGCATGTGCATACCAAATTCAAAATTTATTATGTACATACATTTAAATTTAAAAATACGATGCATAATTTTCATGCATACATCATTCAACTAAACTATGTACATACATACAAAATTCAAAATTTAAGATCTAGAACTATGCAATTTTAATACATTTACATACTAAAAAATAAACTTGAAATATTCACAAAAAGCTCATTTTATGTCTCTCTCTCTCTCTCTCTCTCTCACACACACATATATATTTCATTTTTCCAATAGGAGAAATCATGATCTAGTAGATAGTCATAAAATATATATTATTATAAATTCATCATTATAAGTTCATAAATTCCACCAAATTCATAAATCCATGTCACTAAAAATATCCATCAAACCAAATTCATAAATTCATAGCTATAAGATCATTTTCTTAATTTGGAAATTGTTTTGGCTCTCTACTGCATCTCTTCATTTATTTGTGTTTTCCTTTTCAAAATCAAAAGTTCTCCTCTCCTCTAGCCATTGTCGATTCTCATCTAAGATCCCATCCATAGCCCTAACTGTAATACCCCTTTGTTTTGCTTTTTGGCTGGACAGTGTGTCCTTGTTTGCTTTGATGTGCTTTTTGGTTATTGAGATACTTTATCATGTGTGTACGATTTGATCACTATTTATAGACTGATAGTCTATTTGTGTGATGTGATGTATCTTATCTGATGCTTTATTTGACATGTTTTAATTGGTGTAATGATGATTAGTTATTGTAACATGTTATTGCATGAGATGTTTGTTTATGATGGAACTGTCAGTCTATGATGAGTGTATTGGTGAAAGGGACGAGATCTCATCACTCGCTTGCGAGTGCCCTACGATTCGACAATTTCCTCTTCATAGTGTGTTTGTTATGTTATATATATGCATGTTCGATATACTCTTTGTTCGCAGGTTGACAGGTATAGGACATCGACTCCACCTGGTTTCACAGGTTTGAGCATGTCCATTGGCCAACGGTATTCGATTGGGAGATAGTAACTAGGTTTTTCGTGCCAAGTCATCACCCTAGTCATAGTGTGTTGTGGGGTTTTAGTTGGGTTAAGTTGCTTCTTTGTTGTTCATCTCTCCTAGATTTTATTTAATTGCAAGTTGGAAAAGGTAAATAAATGGCTTTATGTATTTAAGTTGTTTATTAAATAAATCTAGTTATAATGTTAGAAATGTTATTTAATTTATTAATTAATTTAATTTAATTAATAAAATAATCTAATATTGGATTAGATTTATTTTATTGATTAATTAAACTTATTTGTGGAGTGCATAAATTAAATGGTTCATGTGGTTTTAAAAAATGCATGAAATTAAAAATGTTAATTTATTTTGGAAAAGGAAATTCTAAAAGTTGTAATTTCTTTTGAAAATAAATTATTAAAAAGTTTCAAATTATTTTTGAAAAGGAATTATTAAAAGTCTCAAAAGTTTCAAATGCTTTTTGAAAAGAAATTATTAAAATTTATAAATTCTTGTTGAATAGAAATGTTGGTTTTAAATTTATTTTTTTAAAAAGAAAACAAAATATCCTCAAAATGGATAGAGGGGAAATAACTATGGTCGTTGTGGGATATTTTGGGGAAGTTGACTAAATTTGGGGAAGATATTTCATTTTGAAAAAAAAGTTGTTAAAAAGAAAATGAAGGTATTCTTGTTGGAGTTATGCATTATTGGATTTGGGTGAGGATTTTGGAAGAACTTTGGAAGAATTATCTTGAAGGGAAGCTCAACTTTTCTTCTTCAAGCTTCAGATCACAGGTTCTACCTTGTTTTGTTGTTTTGAAAATTTGCAATTTCAGTTTTGAAAACTTGCTTGGAAACAATTTGAAAACCCTGTTGAACACATAGAAGATTTTTAGATTCTTGTGGAAAATACAAACTCTTCAACTGAAATTTGAAATCAAGAAATTAGTTTTTTGAAAATTTCTATGGGAAAAATTTGTCTAATTTGAGTGTTAAATGGAAATTTTGTATGTATATACAGATTTTTTTTGTATGAGTTTATTTGGGAAATTTTTCCCTATTTGAAAGAAAATTTTCTGTTAAAAAGAGGATTTTTTATTTCTGGGAATTACCAAAAACAAAGTAATTTTTCTCTGTGTTTTTTTATAAAAAACAAAGAGATTTAATTTTTTTAAATACATTTATGGTTTGGGGAGGGGGGTAGTTGTGGCTGCAACAACCATGCCCCCAGTGGAGGGCACTGTTGTGGCAGCGCTCCCCACACTATGTGTGGGGGAAGCGCTGCAACGCCGCCTCCACTAAGGGAGGCTAGGCACAGCCTATGGCTATGTCCTCCTCCTTTGGGGGCCCATGGGGCATAAAAGAAATCGCTTTTTTTTTATTTGTTTTTATTTAATTTTATATTATATATTTTAAAAAATTGGAATTTATTTTAATTAGTGGGAATATAAAATGATTTTTAAATATATATTTAAATAATATTTGTATATTTAAATATATGGATTTTAAGATGATTATTTTATTACCATATGCAAAAAGAAAAAAACTAACTTTATAATAAAATGATTTTATTTAAAATTTGATTTTTATTATTATGTGTAATTGGAGAAAACAAAATTAAATTATTAGATTTAAGTTCCTCAAGGTTGCAAATGTAATTGTATTTACTTTTGAGTATTCACAAGTTATGTTAATTGAGTTAATTAAATATAATTATGTTTATAGTATTTTTATTAGAAAAGATGCAAAGGTTGATTCTATAAGAAAATGATTTTTTTTTTTTTTAAATTGATTTGTATTATTAATTGTAATTGAGAAAAATTGAAGTAAAGTAATTGGTTTAGTCCCTGATTTAAATTGTGAATGGAATTACATAATTAGGGTTTTTGAAATACTTAATATTGCAAATGTAATTTCACTTACTTCAGATGTTTGCAAACGATGTATTATTGCTTTGCTTGGATTTAGTAAATCCTATTTTAATTGATTACATGCAATATGTCATTGTGTTGTTTGGATTTAGGAAATCCTAAAGTAGGTTATTTAATTGCCAAAAGTGTCTTTTCGTTATGCGTTTTCTCTCATTGTCATTGTTGGGAAAATAGAGTGATTTGTTTATGTGTTATAACACACACACACAATGAGCCACCAAATTTTATTCAATTTGAGTCATGTCATTTTGTCCTAGAACTTCACATGCACAGATCCTCAAGCCATCCTATCACCCCAAATCGCAAATTGATCAACTCCAGATCATGAATAGTCATTCATTATAATTCAGCTATTGCTAAATTTGTTGTCTTGCAGTGTTCACCAAAGTGAGAACTTATTTGAAAGTTATATTAGGACCCCTTAAGACATCCTAAAGTATGGCTTAAGGGGATCTATGTAGTAAGGTCCTAGTACAAAATGACATGGATTAAGTGAATAAAATTTGGTCGAGATGCCTAAGGAAACCAAATTTCATTAAAGTCCCAGGAAACTTCACCAAATTATACTCACTTGAGCCATGTCATTTTATCCTAGGACCTTACTAGACATAGATCCCCTTATGCCATCTTATCACCCTGAACCATAAATCGATCAACCTAGATAATGATATATCTCATTCATATTATAATCTTGCATGATCTTATTATTGTTAAATTTGGTTGCCTTGGGAAACTTCACCAAATTTTGAGAACTTATTTGACCCCCTTAAGAAATTTCATATTAGGACCCCTTAAGACATCGATTTATAGTTTAGGGTGATAGGATGGCTTAAGGGGATATATTTCTAGCGAGTTCCTAGGAAAAAATGACATGGCTCAAATGAATAAAATTTGGTGAAGTTGCACAAGGAAATTTCATTAAGGGCCTAGGAAAAAATGATGGATTTAGTGTTTATGGTTTAGATTTTAGAGTTTAGGGTTTAGGGTAATAGGATGGCTTAAAGGGATCTATGTAGTAACTTCCTAGGACAAAATGACATGGCTTAAGGGAATAAAATTTAGTGGATTTTCCTAAGGAAAACAAATTTCATTTTAAGGTCCTAGGACAAAATGAATGCTTTAGTGTTTAGGGTTTAGATTTTAGAGTTCAAGGTTTAGGGTTTAGGGAACTTAGGGTGAAGTTTTGGTGGCCCTTGGAATAATGGAATTGAAAGTTAGTGAACAACATTTTCTTGTGGAACTTGATTGAGATAGCTCTTGTTTCAACTAACGAACCTAGATCATGAAATCACATTCATATTATAATCTTGCACGATCTTATTATTGTTAAATTTGGTTGCCTTGGGAAACTTCACCAAATTTTGAGAACTTCTTTGATCCCATTAAGAAATGTCATATTAGGACCGCTTAATACATCAATTTGTGGTTTAGGGTGATAGGATGGCATAAGGGGATCTATGTCTAGTGAGGTCCTAGGACAAAATGACATGGCTCAAGTGAATAAAATTTGGTGAAGTTGCCCAAGGCAACCAAATTTCATTAAGGGCGTAGGAAAAAATTATGGATTTAGGGTTTAGGGTTTAGAGTTTAGAGATTAGGGTTTAGGGTAATAGGGTAGCTTAAGGGGATCTATATAGTAAGGTCCAACAACAAAATGACATGACTTAAGGGAATACAATTTGGTGAAGTTCAAAAAAATGACATGGCTTAAGGGAATAAATTTTGGTGGAGTTTCCTAAGGCAACCAAATTTCTTTTTAAGGTCCTAGGAAAAAATGAATGCTTTAGTGTTAAGGGTTTATATTTTAGAGTTCAGGGTTTAGGGTTTAGGGAACTTAGGGTGAAGTTTTGGTAGCCCTTGGAATAATGGACTTGCAAGTTAGTGACTAGTTTATGAATATTTTTAATTTTATGAATAGATTGACTATTTCCATAATAGAAACACATAATTATGTATTATTAAGATTGAGTTTGATGTATATTTTAACTAGATATTTTTTTAATTGAATATAAAAAAAATTTATTTAACATTTTTTCATTAATATTTCCCACTTAAATGAATTTTATGATATAAAAATAATAATATAAAATTAGTCAATGTTGAATCAAGTATTTTATTTTGGATTGTTTGGAATTGAAAGAACCTAAAAGAAAAAAAAGAAAAATATTTAGATTCTTTTAGTGTCTAGGTAACTAGTGCAAATTGAGATTTTAGACTAAACTAGAAACCTAATTAACAACTAATTGACTAGAATGAGGGTTAAGATTGTCGAAAGACAAGAGAAAACACACACAAACAAGAAATGGAAACAAGGCATAACTAAGAGAAATCAAAACATAAAATAGAAATGAATGAAAATATTATCTAATTAAGTGACAATTGGAAATGGATTGTGCAAGGATTTAGGAATTTTCTAACTAAATTTGCAAACAAACATTGATAAAATTTATGAATTGTAACTATTCTTTAACATGTTGTTTTCTAATCTAATTATAATTTAACATTGAAAGTAAATTTTAACATATTGTTTTATCCATACAATGAAAATGAAATTTAAAACATTTAAGAAATGCAAATGATTTTTTTCCATTATCAAATATTCTTGAGCTCGAAATCAAGGTTTTCAAATACAAAATTATTTGTTTGATTTCAATTTAGGGTTTTAGCAGAAAAAAATTGTTTCAATTCAATTTAGGGTTTCAATCTAAGCAATTAGGGTTTTTAATGCAATTTTTTTGTTTCATTTCAAACTAGGGTTTTCAAATCTTTTTTTTGTTTGATTTGAATTTAGGGTTTCTAAAAGCTTGATTAGGGTTTTCAAATGCAATTTTTTTTGGTTTGATTGAACAATTAAGGTTTCAAAAGCTAAATTTTATTTTTAAAATACAATTTAAGGTTGATTTTTTCCTTTCTATTCAATATCTTCAGGTTTCATTGCATTTTTTCATTTATTTCTACAAATCATCATTTCTATTGTTAGATGAAATAAAATGTTTAAAACACTAAAAAAATGGAAAAAAATGCTAAAATCTATTCTTGTATTTAAAATTTCAATAAAAAATAAAGAATAAACAAAAAATTGGGGTTGGAGGCGTACCTAGAGGTTGTTACACTATTGTTGTTTTTCTCCCATGCCAATTTGGGATCCTGTGCAGAACAAAATGAGTTTCATTTTAAAAAATAAAAATAAATACCATCTTAAAATGGGATCCCGAGTTTTACACAAATCAGGATCCAGTTTCACGTCCGTTGGTTCGAGACCCTTTAACAAATGAGATCCCAATTTTTAAAAAGTGGGATCCCATTTGAAATTTAGGCTCAGGATTCTGAAGCTAAACTAGATCCCAATTTTTAAAAATCGAGATCCTGTTTATGAAAATCAGGATCCCATTTTTGCAATATCGATTTCATTTTTTTGGCTAAGGAAAAAACTTCCATGTTTCATGGACTCAACTTCTTGCACTTACCCTATCCTCGTTATTTTTCTTGCTCCTCTTTTCCACTTTTTTTTCACCTTTCCAAAAATTATTTTCCAATTTCTCAAGCCTCATCTCAATCTTTCCTACTTCTTCACCAACTATCTTTTCCAATGCTTCACACATTTCATCCTCCACAACATTCTAATATTGCTTCCGAAATGGTATTTGTACAGGTATCCTCATGACCCAACCCATCTTTTTCTGCTACAATCTTCCACAACTCACATTCTTTGTATCTCCATGGTTTGTCCATCTCGGTTCTCAATTGTTCGGGACTCCATACCCACCCGCAACAATCCTCTCGAACTCCTCAAAAAACTCTATTGATTCACACTTCCCACAAATCCTAGTGGATAATCTCCACACTCAAGATTCCCTACTCTAATACCAATTGATGCAAGAGGGTACTCCCCTCTCACACTAACTCAAAACACAAAACAACATTCCCAAACAAACTCTGCCTAATTTAAACATTCAATAAAATAAGACTACAAAAAACTAAAGGTTTATTAACTTAGCTCTAATTCAAATACAATCTGTAATAAAAAATACTCCCTTGCATTCATTGGCCTCATATGCCAATCCAGTCTGCCCATCTCATTTTTCACAATCTACACCTTCAGTAACTTCACATACACTATTCTCCAATTTTCCTTCTCACATTGCCTCAACACTTCTTGCAGCCCCTAAACTCTTTCAAATATACATTGGTTTCCAATCACTTCTATGAATATCATACTTTACTATCACTGCCTTCTATCAATGCCTTCTAACACATTTATTTTCACTTCACCATTCTTTATACATTGTCCTCTACATTACCAATCTACGCAGCCCCTTTTTAATTTTCCACAACCTTCCCTCCAAATCAACAACTATATTCAAATTTAATTTCTTTGTATGAATTTTCATACCTCTCTCTACCACACGTCCCTCATTTTTCATTCATGGTAGTATGTTTCATATTATCTGCATATCATTGTGGTTGTGTTTCTTCTTTTTGTTTTCTACTACCCCTATTCCCTCCTCACATGGGCTGATCCTATTTTCTTCCCCCAACGTGGAACCCCTTTTCCTCTTTAATCTCTTTGTTACTTCTTATACTTTGAAAAATATCCATATGTATCTTTATGCCGCCCCTTCACATTCACCTACTAAGAATTCTAAAAACTTTCGTTTGATGCCTCTTTTTTCCTCTTCTTGGTCAATTCTTCATTTTTAATTATTGTGTTGTTTCTCATTCCATTGGCTGCCATCATTCACTCTTTCACCTTTTATGTTGACTATTTGCTACTCTGAAGTTGAAAAGGCTCTTTCTAAAACAAAAATCAATTAATATGGTCTTATTTGCATATTATATAAATAATAGGCCCTTCTAGGAAATGAAGCGACACCATAAATAATGTAGACCACTTTTTGAAACTGATGACAAATTTAAAATGAAATGCATCTCTTTAAATATTGAATTAGGTTGGTAATGATATGTCAAACAACTCAAGCACCGATCAATGTACCTATGTTGGATTTCATTGACCAAGGAAATTGCAGCTACAACATCTTCTACAATCGCCCAAATCATCATTAGAACAAGATCGAGCAAGAAGATAAATGAATTCAAATCAAATCAAAATTGTGAAAATCAAAACCAATAATATTTTTGGTTGGCATTGATTTCTTTTCTACCTATGTGTTCTTGCACCAAGTGAAGATACAATGTGGAAAATACCAAAACCACTACATGTGCATAATAGTAAGTTTCCAATTATCACCACAAGAAATATTACAACTGCCAGTTATCACTAAACCTCCACATGCAAAAATTGCACCTTCCAAAATATAAATACACCTCCAAAGCACTCACATTCCATGTAAACTCATCATGAAATATAAATTTCCTTCCTACACAAGCCCGCCTATAATAGCAACTTTCCATTTGACTCCTTGAAAATAAAAACTACAAGTTGTACTCAAAAATTTCAACATGGGATAATTATTGAACAAAGGTGTTTTTAACTTTTCATCTCCATCAAGTTCAAAAATGTAATCCCCTAAAAAAGGGGCTCACTATTGTGGGTTCACCTTGGTGTAAGCTTAACCCTGCCTTTGACATCTATGCAAACCCAAGTCCCAAATTATCTACAACACATAAACCATGGATTATATGAAAAAATATTTTACAAAAGTATAAGACTAAGACAACCGCCATTCAAATTGAGAGCCCGTCATCACAAGGAGAAAAATTGTATAAACTCATCATTCAACTCAAATAATCATGGGCTTCCAAATATCTATTCTTGGATTATTATGTTCTCTTTTTTATAGTGGCTTGTGTTTCTTCACACACCTAAAATCAAAAAATAGCAAGGGGTACACAAAAGAAAATATAGAGGTAAAGCATGGTACAACCTTAAAATATACATGACATACAAGTCACCTAAGGTTCAATCCAAGATACATCTCAATAGTGTGGTTTTCCTTAGACCTTGAAGAAGTAAAACAAAACAAAAAATGTGAAAACAACATAAATCTTATATACAAAATTAATCCATTCATTTTATTGAGACTAAAATGCAAAGAGTCTCCCTTAGTTAACCATGCAATTACTACAAAGTCCATGATATCATGGAAATATTTGGTACAATACTTCCAAGAAAATAAATATGTTTTTTAAGAATATTTCAACTTTCCCATATAATACATCTTAATAACAACTATTAAAGGATGCTCCTAACTCTAGAAAACCCTAATCACAGACTTCATTTCAATTTAAAAATAAAAGAGCTCAAGAAAAGGCCTCCAAAATAACTAGAGCTCTTTAGCTTCCAAGAAGATGTTGCAAGGTGTGCACCCTTGGTTTCCTTGTGTTGTGCAACACAATTCTCAGGTTCGTGACATAGCTTAACCACCTCTTGTGGATTCATTAACTCTAACAGTTGTATTAGGCATTAACAGTTCAATCTTTCAGTGCAATGGCAACTATCTTTGTAACAATTGGTATTAGAGCCTGGCTCATGGGTTTGAACCCCTTGCTTGTGCTGGGGGGATTGTTGCAAGGTGTGATCCCTTTGTCTCCTTGTGTTGTGTTGTATAGTGCTTGGGTTCATGACATCGCTTAATCACCTCCTGTGGATTCATTAACTCTAATAGTGGTGTTGAGCATTAATAGGTTGATCTTCTGGTGCAACGAAAACTATCTTTGCAACAAAAGACAAGAAAACCTTGAACCAACAAAGGAAAATAGCCCTTTAATAACTAAAATTATATGGTAAGAAAAATTTCCTAAAAAATAACTTTGGAAGCTTAATTAATGAACACATTTCTACAAAAAAATGAATATAAAGTGTATTTTCCTCTTTTTAACATATTTGAGCCACACTAATCTCAAGATGGAAAAAGGAAAATAATAAAAAAATTCAATTCAAAGGTTTTTTTTTTTAATAATGACTAATATTATGAATCTAGAATGGGGTCCTTAGGCCTCATCTTAAGATCATCTCTTAGTCTATATAGGAAAACTAAATCATTAACACTCAAATAATTTTTTCACAATAATAAGATTATAATAGATAAACACTTTTCTAAACCATAACAATTGAAGCCATTACATCTAAAAATTAATAGATAGAGTTTGGAAAACTCTTGATGAATTATGTTTTGCAAATTATACTTATTTAGTTGCATCTCTACATTCTTCTCTGAATGTTTGGTATAGAAACCCTAAAATTAAAACCAATGTACACAATTAGGGGCATCTATACAAATCATCAATTTGAGTTTAAATTAAATCAATAATAATACCTATACCCACTCTAATATTAAATTATCTTTTCACAAAAAATAGAGTTAACCTATTTAGATTTAACCAAGATATAATCCATTAATTTTTACATTCCAATTTGATCATAAAACATGAGAAAAAAAAATTGAATTTCACAATATATTTATTACAAGTTGAATGTCAAAGCTTATGTTATGACACAAACATGTTAAGATGATGTAATTAGACAATGGATTAAGAAATTTATCAAATAGGTACTTGACAATGATAAATAAAAGGGTTTTCTTATATGATTTAAATAATATTCATAAACTTGAATGGGTATTAAAACTAAGGGAAAATATAAATAAGAAAATAATACACAAGTTTGGAAAACTTAGCCCTTGGAGAAAAAAGGGAAATCAAGACATAGGAAATCCTAGAATCCTGCATGAACTATATAGAAAACTTAGACTATTGATCAACAATTTAGGGCAATGAACTCTAAAGAGGTATTATAAGAAAATCTCTTGAATCTAAATTTCAAATAAAAATTAGATAATGGGGGATTAGGTGTCTCATTAATTCTAGGTTCATATATTAATCAAGTGACACATGAAATAATGTCATGAAATTATAATGGTTAATTGATACTAGGATTATGGATGGAAAGTAGAATCTAGTTAAGTGAAACTTGGGTTATACATTGAATTTAAACTAATCAAGTGATACTTAAAAAATGTATGGGTCTTATTCAGTCAAGTGACACTTAGAAAATGCATAACCTTATTGTTGTCTTTGGATCTAAACTTGTGACTCAATGAAAAATTTAGCTTCACATTTTATAGTTTTGAACTATATAATATCATGAATAACCATATTGCCTCCAAGTAAATAGATTGTCAATATATTTTATTTGGATGTATATGAGTATTCTTGGAATTATTTAGGGGTGAAAATGATTTAGGAAGCATGGCATGTGGTTTATTCTATGTTATACCATCTAAATATTTTTTTTTTTGGAATCTAATTCATGGGAATTTCATATAACCATTTCCCCATAAACTCTTACACCAATCCTTGTTGAAGGCTACTCACACACACACCTTACTCAATTTTCTCATTAATAATGGGTTCCTTGACAAACCAAGGATGTAGAATACTTTATAATGGAAATTAATCTTCCTATCATAGAATGGGAACTTTAATATGCACCTTTAACTATGCTAAGAAGCATATTGTCTCATGTGTAGACATTTCCACCATTAACTATCTCATACTCAGGAAACCAATCCCTATGTGTAGTTGTGTCAAAAGAGGATCTAGATTCAATCATTCATGCATTATCACATGTATTTATAATAATGGATGTAAAAATATATCACCACTTCCATAATTCAAGGATCTTGAGTTTGATTAATAATTAGTACCCTTCTTAACCTTCCTATTTTCATTGTGTTCCTTTATGTGGCTTGTTTTATAATAATTCTAACACTTAACCTTAAATATTATTGGATACCTAGATTTCACCTTTAATTGGGATCTCTTTTTATTCCTTTTATTTACCTTTCCTTTGATTGAGATGTGGCAAACAATGCATCCTTGATGTGTTCCAAAAAAAATGCCTCATCTCCTCAAATAATAAGGAGCTTTCGATCTCGCGCTAATTCCTTGAATGTAAGACTCCCAAGATGAAGGAAGACCATTAAGAGCAAGCATGGTCAAGTCATTGTCATCAACCACATGACCAATAGTAGATATATGATCTCTCAATTTGGAAATCTTCATGAAGTAAGCAATAAAAAATTCTCCTTTCACCATCTTAACATGATGGAGTTATTGCTTCAGTGCAAGTGTCTGACTTGTGTTGTTGATTTCGTACATCTCCTCCAAATTTTTAAACATCTCTCTTGCCGTCTTTAACTTGGAGACAATAGGAACAATATGACCCTTCATGGAATCAACTAACATATTCTTCACCTTAATATCTTTAATCTTCCATTGAATCTTCTCTTCCTCATTTGTAGGCTCAGGGACTTTGCTCTCCACGAACTCTGCCAATTCATTTTCCTCCAAGGTGAGAATAATTTTGAATCTCCAAGATGTGAAATTTGATGCTACCTCAAATCTATCCTCAACCAAATCAACAACACAAGTCGGACACTTGCACTAAAGCAATAACTCCATCATGTTAAGATGACGAAAGGAGAATCTATTATTGCTTACTTCATGAAGATTTCCGAATTGAGAGATCAGCTCTCTACTATTGGTCATGTGGTTGATGACAAGGACTTGACCATGCTTGCTCTTAATGGTCTTCCTTCATCTTGGGAGTCTTACATTCAAGGAATTAGTTCGAGATCAAAAATTCCCAAGTTTGATTGTTTGAGGGCGGATTGCAACCTCCTCTCCAAGATTCATTTTTGAGATGGAATTTCTAAGACTATCTAACCAATTTGGACAATTAATCTAACAAATAACATAAAATTTAATACCCTAATAATATTTTTCCATCTTCACATCTACAAGTGCTAGTTAAATCATTACAATATTGAATGTGTGTAGGTTCTTTGTACAAAAATCTCTACTACTCATCCTTAAAGAGTACATATTGTTCCATAGAAAACCCCTATTCAAAAGGAACTTCTTAAAGTACAAGTTACATAATTTATCCTAGATAATTATAGTGGTAGCATCTCATAATATATTCAAAAGAAATAAATTTTCAAAATAAGGCCAAACCTAGCTTCTCACTTTTCAATCAAACTACCTAGTTTTTATATTTCATGGCAAAGGGTTTATGATAAAAAGATTGTAACGCACACACAAAAAAAATTATTTATATGAGTAGGTAATTCATTTCGAGATTCCAAAGATAAAAATAAATGTCACTAAATGCATCAATCTCAATTCCTATTAGTCTTCCCATCTTTAATTTAAATTAAGGCCACCTATACAAAACTCCCATGCAAATAAGGGTTAATAATAGAAAATTGCTTCCTCCCATAGATCAAACAACATAAAAATTATTTGATACCAAGTGAAAGTATTTTCGTAAAACTAAAAAATTTGTACACTAATCTAATGAGTGAAGTAATACTAAGTAGGAAGAGGTCTAACAATTTCAAAACAAAGAATAAGAACAACACACCACACAAAATATTTATTAGAAAAACCCTACGAGAAAACTAGAGTTAAAGCATCACTCAATGTATTATTGTCAACACCTAAACTAAAAACACTATCAAAGTATTAGCCACTTGAATAGAAACCATCAAACTATTTCTAGAGAAAATATGACAACATAGTCTTGTAAAGTATAAAATTGAATACCCTTGTATCATGTTATGTTTTTGGATTGATTTTTTGTCAATTCTTGTATCATGTTTTAGACATCATTTTAGCCCCATCCTTAACCTTTTACTTCACCACATTGCTAAAATTATTTATTAGATTCTAATTGTTCTTACTAACCTAAGACCACAATCCATATTTTGAGAAAATTATCTAGAACACTAACACAATGCATGGACATCTAGGTGATGCACTATCATCCTGAAATTTCTCAAATTTAAACATTAGAGCTACCTACTTTTGCACACTACAATGCTCACCTATCTAAAAAATACTTCCACATGTGAATCCAACCCTTTAGCTTCCAAGGAACCCTTTTGAAACACCTATTTTTGATTTGGCTATCAATCTCCATTAACAACAAGAAGAAATTAATCTCTTGATCTCTTTTTCTCTTCTTTATTGGCTACACACACCATTGTTGAGGATTTCTTAATAAAAATCATTATTGGGTGAAAGCACAAAATTGAGTCCACGTAAGGTGGAAGTTTCATACTTAGATAAAAACCCAAAATTGGAAAAATGAAATGGGATCTTGATATTTGGAAAACGGATCATGTTTCACTTTGGGGCACCGAGCCAAAAATGGGATCCCATTTCATAAAAAAAATATTTTTTTATGCTTTTATGAAATGGGATCCTGTTTTGTATTTTTATAAAAGCATAAATAATTTTTTTTTTATGAAACATGATCCTATTTTAGAAAAGGATCTCATTTCTACAAAATGGGATCCTATTTTTAAAATTTGAATTTTTGGTTGGGTTTTTGCTTTGTTTTTTAGTTTAGGAAAAGGCTTGGGGACCCGAACCTAAGCTTTAGACATGGTTTGACCTACAACTTGAAGGTCATGCCAATGTCACAAGAAAATAGTGACTTTGGACATATGTCTGAAGACCTTTTCTTGTAGATTTTTTGATGAAATTAAAATCCATCATTGATGAGACAATGTAGATTCCAAATATGTAATTTTTTTTACAATTGGATTTTTTTTCTATTTCTCATTTTTTTTTTATGAAACTAGTCCATAAACTTGAATATCAAGGTTTTTTGTATTTTAATAACTTTTTATTAAAATATTTTTTTGACAAACTAATTGTATGAAAGAGCACTTTAGAATATTCTTTTCAATTTAGAATTTTTTTTTTGAAAAATGATAAGTGTAGGTCATCTTATGCGTGATGTACACGATGATTTTCAAAACAACAAATATGTCTAATAAAAAATTAACAAAAAAATTAGAAAAAAAAAAAAAATTATGAGCCTTCTTCAGTGTGTTAAAAATATTTTCCCCAAAGGATTTAGAAAAATATGATCATTTAGGTCAAAATATGGATGGCATACACATGCATGGTATGGTAAAAAAAAGTGACATTTTAACAATGGTTTTTTGAGACACCTATTGAAAATCAATTTGTATCATCTGGGTATTAAAATAAATTACATATTTGGTAATTAGACTCTGAGTACTACTTTATGATTAGTGAATTTTTTAAAGATTTCATCTCTAAGTGCTTCAAACTTTAAGGTCAAATGTGACAAATTCTAAAAATCAGGGAAAACACTACCACTTTTTGGCTAAAAAGTGGACTCAACTTCTTGCACATGCCTTACTAAATTGCATTGGCATCTCCAAGGTCAATATTTTCTTCATAATTTGGTAATATTGCTAAGCAAGTTTCAATTCTTATTTTTATAGTGGCAAAATATTTCTTACTATATTAGTTCTATATATCCTCTTTTGAAAATCTCTTGGTGGCTACCACCGTCCTTTATTAAATATCATATACACTAGTTAATATATCATTGTAGACCTAGTATTTGATATTCATAGATTTATTTTAACATTATGTTCTTAGTGGTAGATGCACTTAGGCTAAGAACACATACATTTTCCAAATTTTTATGACTTCCCATGGAGGTTGAAAGACCAAACTAGTGGATTGACCATTCTTGACAAGCTCCCAAATAGTTTTGAAACCAATATTTCTTGCTCTATGTATAGGTATATGGAAGACTACAAATAAATGAAGGTTTCATTATCTCTCTTCCTTTTCATTAGCTTGTTTTTGCAAGTTAATTTTCTTTATTTCTATCATATGGTACCTCTTAGTTTGTTTTCTTTGTTCTTCTTATTTCAAATTATGCAAGTTTAAAATATAATAGAACAAATCAATTTTATAACTTTTATTGATGTCAACATGATACTTGGGTGGTAGTGTGTGAAAAGGACTACAGCATATCATGCGGAAATATATGCATCCTAATATTATTTCAAAAAATGAGCTCCATCCTCTAACTTGCCTAGTTTTTTATTTTCTTCTGTTTCTATTTTTGCATCTAGTTTGTCATTGTACCACTTCTATTTTTTGTAATCTGCAAATTTTCATTACAATCCTTTATACTTCTCTTGTAATTCCCCGAGCTGAAAAGATCAAAATAAAACCAAATGAAGCAACTTTATTTTTTTTAAAACACCTACAATGCAACGATGGCATGTCACACTTTGAAAAAAACATGCACATGTAAGTGTCACAAGGACACAATGTTAGAGATTAAAAGGTACTTCATAATTAAATAATCATGGTGGAAACACTAGAAGACTAACCACTCATGTGATAAATCCACCATGATGAACATATGAGAGATAGAGAGAGGATAACACCTACATAATGATCGGTTATTAAACCATGATCGATTCCCTCACAACATGACACCATAATAGGATGAGGGAATCATCAACCTCTAATCCATATCTTCAAACACTAAAACAGCCTAAACGTAAAGGAAAACCTTCACAAAAGGTTACCTAACCAAGAGGCACAACTCACCACAAGATGAAATGACAAGTCACTTCTAGACGACTCACCCTTCCCAATACATCCTATTGCTAAGTGACATCACCCAAGGGAAGAACCACTCCAAAAAACCCAATGACCTATGAGGAAGGTTGAGGACACTAAAAATATGATCCATGAAGTCTTATAACCTTCACAAGACTTCACAAGACCAAAATAATAATCTCCCCATCCCTAGGTTTGATAACCAAGTCATATAGAGAGGTAGTGTGTAAAAAGATGCAAAATATGGCATAAGTCCTCAATGATGAAACTTGAGAACTAGATAAAAAAAACTAATAGGAACCCAAGACTATGGTAAACAACTTTCATAGAAATGTTTTTCCCAAACAGAGTCCTAAAAAAGAAAGGAAAGCTCAAGTTCAAAGAAATTTTGACTAAGTTTCAAAGTTGCAGATGACCAAAATGGTTGGAATGAATAATAAAAAGGCATACAAAATATATGAAAAGGTAAAATGTCTTATAAAACCCTCACATATCAATAAAAAAGAGGATTCACTCTATGGTTTTTGCATAGGGATGAGGTCGTCCCTACACATAGCTAGGTTGCCTCAAAAGCCTTAGAGAAAATTTGGAGTTTTTGGATTTTTATCCTATAAAACTAGACCACCCCTACTTCTACCATGCTTCCCATACTTCCAATAGGCAACCCATACTTCCACCATGTCATCCCAACAGTTTTAGAACAAATTTTGGGGTTCTAGGTCCAATCAAGTGCAAGACAGGGATGCATAGGTGTAACACCAAGCCACCCAACTATGAATTTACATAGATAGGTTCATTTTAAGAACCAAAATAAGTGTTCCTATATTTGAATTAACTCTAAAACATCATCATAGGAATAAATGACAATGTTTCATGCCTGAAACCAACATCAAGACACATAAACATACCAATTGTTCTTTTCATTTATGATTTACAAATCATCTTTGAAGAGAGGTTCCAAATCAATATATTACAACATAAATATATGAAATAAATCTATAAACATGAATTAAAATCAAAATTTCATGATTCAATATAATTCCTTGACCCATGAACCTTAAGTCCCCAATGGTGGTTACCACACCACTCAACCTCGTGGAATCAAAAGGATTCACTCCCACCGTGCTAGGAGATAGTCACATGGGCCAAAAACACAACACTCACACCAAAGAAATGGGGAGAAGGTTTACACACACCCATACATGAAGTATACACTCCAAATAAGAATCACATAACAACCAATAATCCAATCACATATTAAATCCAACACAATTAAGCACATGGTATAATCATGAATGGAGTAGCATAAACAACATTGGGAAAACTCACTAATGTCACATAAAAAATATACATTGGGCCAACTCACCAATTTCATACAAGGATATTCCTTGTGAAAAATCACCAAGGGAATAATACAATACATATACATGAAAGGGAATACACCATCCTTTGGGATTATACTCAACTACACTAGGGTTAAATGTTAGAGAGCAAGAGGGGGAATATCATCCCAAACAATCACATGAGACTTAGTGAAGATCCAAGTATTCTCTCATATAGACGAGGTTAATTGAACTTACAAGAACTAAGCTCCCTGAGTTGGCATCTCTTCCTCTATCATCCTTAGCCTTTATGATCTCTCAAGGCATGAGAGGGCTATCCATTATCTTGATTCATTAATTAATCATGTTTCATTAGTTTTCGCTTATTAATATAACTCCCCACATCATGATTTCCTATGTGCTACTTTGGTTCGAGTTCATGTTAGGAGCCATTCATAAACTCTCTCTAACACTTAAACCCTAAGCTCATCACACCCTCCAACGAGTGTGGCATGAAAACCAATGAAGAAATATAATCTTTCCAAAATCAATAAAACTTTCCCATAATGCATAATATCACCTTTCATGAATTGCCATCTTTTCAAAATATTCAAAAATGAGCATTGCACCCTCTAACGAGTGTAGCACAAAAATCAATGCAAAATATACAATTTTTTCTCAAAATCAATGGCATTTTACCACTATGCATAATTTTACATTTCATGAGGTTCCATATTTTTAAAACATCAAAATTCATTCATTTTATGCAAAGCATTCAAATTTTATCAATATTTTTACAAGGTAAATATCAAGTTTTGCCCAAATCTAGCATTACATTTTTTTCAAAAATTATTTTTCAAAATTCAAAAATCTAAAGTTACCTTTGTTAAACATACACAAGACAACTGAGAGGGGGGGGTGAATCAGTTGTCACACAAATTCAAACTTATAACTTTATCACTTATTAATTCTTTAACCATAGTATTTTGTTATTAAATATGAGCATGAAACACAAATAACAGAAAGCAAATCGACACAATGAGCACCAAATTTTTTATGTGGAAAACCCAATAAGGGAAAAACCATAGTGAGGGTTAACTCACACTATATAGTATTTTCAAAGGAGGCTCATTGTCCAAGTACAAAGGCTCATTGCCTACAAAAAGGACTCACTATCCAACAAGGAGGCTCACTACCTACACAAGATTATACAGAACAGAATAAGGCTTTATAGCCCAAAATGAACTAGAAAGATGCACCTATCATGTGTCGATATAGTTCTAGAGATGCTCAGTATTCACACTTTACACCCTTCATTCTTCATTCATTTTCACATCAACTGCTTCCTTTCTGATCACACCTTCACATTCATTAATCATTCACTATTTCTTCTATCTCGTCTGCTATCTGCACAACTTCTTCATCCTTCAAAACTGTTTGTCATATATATATATATATATATTTGATCTTTATCACAAGCATGAATTAGGTTGGCCTAATTAGATGCAATTCTTATTTAAAAAGATATCAACTACTAGCTCCAATAGTTCACAAAATATTTCCAAACATGCAATTCAACCTTTAGCACATTATATTATGTCGGCTTGGACCAAGAAATAGATCACACATAAGTTTTCATATCATATCAAAATTATCTTAACAAATCAGCCAGGAATAGTCTTCAATGCAATCAAAAAAATAATGTCACTTCATTGTATGAGCACCAAAATCATGAAATAACCTGATCATGCATGCCTTTAACTTCCATAAGTAATTTCCCAAAACCGCAATTAGAAATTGTCAACTACGGAGAAATGTGGACTAGAATACTAGAGAGGCACCAAAAATATTGGATCTACCACCAAAGAAGATAAGTCAGTTATACAAACCGGTTTTAGAGTACCAGACCAAGCTACCAACATGGTGACATCAATGACACCATATAGATAACCTACTCATTCTTCCAACAACCCTTTTTCTCGAAATACACCCAACAACACATTTTTCAAATAAAATTCACATTTTGTACCCATTTTTCAAAAAAAATGGGCATGGTAACCTCATATTTTTGAAAAATAAAATTTAATTAAATCTACCCATCATACAAATTGAAATGTCAAATAAAAGGAGATGGGAGGATTCTACACTCCCCTAATCATTCTCCTATGAAAAAATTGAAATAAATTGGCTAAATCAATTAAACCAAGCAAAACACCTCAATCACAATTTAATTTTGAAATGAAGAGCACATCACTTGTCAAAGGAGAGCTCACAAGGATCAACATGCAACATCCTCTACTAATTCCTAACCCAATGAATCTGACGTTGTCAAATTCCATCACTAAATGCACTCCCAATCAACAAATCAATTTTTCACCCAAAAGAGGGTTTTTTTCTCACAAATTTTCTCCCAAAATAAAACTACATAATAAAAAATAGACACATTTTCCTATTTACCCATTGCAAAACCCAATTAAAATTTAATAAAAAATTATTTTCCTCATTTCTTAATTCAAAAATCCCTCAATTTCTCTCAAACCAATTTGATCGTTTTCAATCCATTCAAAAACATCATTTAACATATAATTTATCCATTAAATCCATATAAGCTTATTTTCATTTAAATTTACCAATATTCTCTCAAAGTAGAGAAAAAGTTGGCAAGAAGGCAACGAGTTAATTAGAGGTAGAAGAGAAGCCTCAAGGGGTGTAGAACAAACAAATAGTGGAAGAGGAAAACCAATAAAGGATGAGGAAACAAGTTGGTACCAAAAAAATTAATGCACAAATACAAGAGGAAGAGGATATTTTGCAAGAGGGAGAGGTGAAACATCTAGAGGAAGAGGAGAATATGGAAGAGGAAGAGGATTTCATGGGTTTTTTTAGTTGTGAGGTAGTTAGTCATAGGGCCTTTGAGCTCCCTCAAATACAAGAGATTGGAAAGGAAAACATGGGAAAGGCATACACCACATAAGCTGAAAACAAAGTATAACTGGTAGATCCTAAAGATGGAGAGGTTCTTATGTTGAAAAGGGTACTTTTAAAACCCAAGAAAGAGTAGCAAGAACATGTACAAAGAAGAAGCTTTTTTAAAACATTTTTCAAATCACAAGGAAAATGTTGCACTGTAATGTGGACAACAAAAGCATAGATAATTTGGTGTCTTAAGAGATGGTGGAGATGCTGAAATTGGATAGAAAAAAAGCTCTCAAATCTATACTGGGTCACTTGGTTGCAAAAGGGGCATCAAATTTTGGTAACTGAATAGTGCTTGGTGAATTTTCAGATTGGTAATTATATGGATAAGATTGTATGTGATGTGATGCCAATGGATGCATTCCACATCCTTTTGGGTAGGCCAAAAAATTATGAGTAGAAGGCCATATGTGATGGTGAAGCAAACACTTACATAATAACCAAAGATGCAAGAAAATATGTTATGAAACCTACAAAAGAAAAACATAAGTGGGTAGTGATGCTAGCATATGTGTAATTCTAAGAAAACAATTTCTAAAGGAGATATAAGACGAAGAGATGTGTTATTCCTTGATTTCTCATCCAAAAGGAGTTGGGATAGTGAAAGAAGAGCAAGAAAACCCATGGATATCAAAGGTATGGTGAAGGAAAGAGCACAAAGCCACTCCTTGGTAAGTTTTCAATTGTTTTAGATGAAATTTTGGGTCATTTGAAACATGTTAGAAATGTTTTACAAAGGTTAGGGGAAGAGAAGTTGTTGGATAACTTTAGGAAATTTAGTTTTGTGAAAGGAAAGTTACAAACAAATACCAAGAGGCACCTTGGGCATGATTATTTGAAAGGGAGAGAACAAGAGTTTGAGGTGGGAGGGCTAGTTTTGGCACACCTACAAAAAGGGAGGTTTCCTCAAGGAACATAAAACAAGTTAAAATACAAAAATATTGGACAATGTGAGGTACTTAAGAAGTTTTCAGCTAATGCATATAAAACAAAATTGACTCTAGGAGTGGATATTTCACCCATTTTCAAAATAGTTGATCATTATAATTTTCATGGAGATGAAACACATGAAAAGAAGAGTGATGTTTCAAATTTACATAATTTTACACCATGAAAGCAACAACTTCCAACAAGGCAGTGCGAAGAAATTTTTATCTCTTAAAGTTGCACCCTAGCTGAGTTGCAGAACTTAGCACTTTAGAGAAACATGGAATCACTCCTAGGCTATGGGTCACCTGTAACTTGGAGTGAATCTCCAGATAAGGTTGGATCCTAGCTGGTTATCACCTAAAGCTAATCTATTCTACTATTTTGACAGGGAAAAGGCTAGACAAAATTACATAACTTAAAACTGAAAAAATAAAAACAAGGGTGATACACCAAACTAAAAAGGACTATGAAACTCAAAATTTCATACACTTGTCTGCAATAACATAACTAAAGATGCACAACCTATTACTATGTGTCTTTGCATAAATATTTCACAAAAAGGTCCTATAACTCAAACTTTTAGTAGGAAGTCATCTTCACATCTAAAATTTATTTTGCACTTTAAGACACAAGTTGCAAGCTAAATTGATACACTTTCTACATAAAGGTATCAAGAATATGAGACAAAGTTAAAAGGAAATAATCAATACCTCATAGATAACTTGATCAATCACTTAGGAATACACAATAATGTAGAGAATAAGTAGGCAAGATCTCATATCAATTGCATCAAAGGTTCTCACTATATTTCATATCCAAAAGTGTTACAAAAATATGATCCAATCTGCCAAAGGACTGAAAAATTCACAAAGTACAAAATGCATAATCAGAACTAACTCCAAATGAGTCAACCCAGTGACTATATCCTACAACTCCCTCCAAAAACCCACCAAAAGAGGAACTAAAAACTGATTGGGGTCGGATGCCCCCAAAAGCCTAAAATATAGCAACTAGATTCTCCTCAAAAAGGCTCCAATGTGTGAAAGAAGTCAATTTTGACCATGTAAAACAATAAAAACTCCAAAAATCCCTCCAAGATGCTCCAAAAATCCTCAAAAAAGGAAGAACAACTCCCTATATGCTTGCAATGTGTTTTCCAACTGAATCTAACATCTCCTATATGCTCTCCAAAGCATAAAGACTCAACTGTAAATCATCTTCACCATTTACAAAGCATACACTTCATTTTTTCATTAAAAATAACACTTTGATTAAAGTTATTTATAACATCACTTAATCAAATGCTTTTCATTTATAAATCAATGCAAAAATAATAACAAGGGTCGACCATTGTGAGAAAACCAGAAGCAAAAGAAAAAGTCTTAAAGACTCCTAAATACATGGCATGGTGTAAACACAAGGCATAAGACTCAAAGTCTTAGCCCACGAGTATATTAATTAGCATGTATATTTTTTAAAACTATGGCAAAAATTCCATTTGAGTTATCAGCATGATAGGGTTATGAACCCTAACAACAAAAGATAGGAAAAATGAAATTCATTCATTTCATTTTCTCTTGATGCTTCTGGAGGAAGTTGCCTACACCATAGGGTTTCCAAAGAGCTTCATTCATGGAGGCTAGAGGAGGATTTTGACATTATAGAGGCAATTTCTTCACAATTTCTGATGAACAATGGCTTCTCATGCTCAAGTAAGCATTTTTATGTCATTTACCTTCATTTTTTGAAGAAAAAGATGCTCAAATCGAACCATCTTTGCATAAAGAAATTAATATATTCTTATATCATGTGTTTTTCTTTGCATTCTTCCTATATTTACTTGAAAATTACTTAATTTTCCTGAAGAGAAACCATGGTCCCATTTCTTTATGCCGCAACCATATACTTTGTATTTCACTTTTTTGAAAGCTTGTTAAAAGCTTGAACCTCTCTCTTTCTAGGTTTCATTTCATACTTCTCTACTAAGCAAAGAAAAAGATCTTTCTATATATTTTTCACTATTTGCATAACACTTGGTATTAGAAAATAAGAATGGTTTTCCATACTCCATGGCCATGGCTATATGTTCCTTTGCAAGTGCCTTCTCGATCATCTTTGGGCCTCATTTTTCTTTTCGTATCTGTGAAACAAAATCTTTTCTCATTTGCAAACATGATTGAGGGTTTGTTGGGGAATGAGGGTTTCTTTCTTGTGGCTTCTATTTACTTTGTATGATGGACTTCATGTGCCTATGAGGGCTCTCTCATTTCAATGTACTGTAAAGGGTGCACCAGGGCTTCATTTCCCTGAATCTAGGTTCAGGGTTTTCCTTTTATATGTATGTAGCCTATATATGGTTCCCTCAAAACTGCCATAAATTTGTTCTAGGTGACTATCCTTGAAGAAGGTCACTCCTATGTTTCTCTATAAATTCCATGCATCTCTTGAGAAACCTGAGCTTGTAATGATGAATACATGTCTTGCTTTAACTGGATTTACTTTGTTCCTCTCTGTCATATATTCAAGCTTGCATTGACCTCATACTGTACATGAAATGGTGAAATTTTTTCCTCTAATGAATTGTACTCCTTAATCTGTTAGAATTACCATTATGCAAGGGTTTTACTATAGAAAAATATATCCTCTTTCCATTTCCTTATTTGTATCTCTATGATGATAATATGCATGTTGCTTGTTGAATTTTCCTTTATTCTTATCATTTTCTCGCATGGAATTAGAGAAAAACCCTTCCCGTACAACAAGGTAAGAAGCTTCTTGTTCTTCAAAAGATATAGAAGGCATTTAACTATCATCACAATCTTCTTGACAAGTCCTTTTGATCTTTTCTTACTTTATTGGAAGGATGTCTCCTTACTTGAGTAGTACACTAACCTCCTCCATGAAGTCACTATCATACATGGCTATCATGATTGTCTTCTAGTTCTTCATAGGCCTTATTCTTACTATCATTTAAGTACCTTGACTATCATTAATGGATTTCTTGACTCATATTCACTGTGATTTGAAATTCTTATGGATTCATAATAGACTTTCCCATTGAGTTGAGCATCCCTCATGCTTGGTAAATTGAAATTAATCTTTGAGTACAAAACTTTGTCTCTTTCTTGATCGCTACATCATGATGCATGACATTGCTCTATGTTTAATGACTGTATGGTACTCTTACCACTACTTTAGACTGTTGCATGCTATCAAGCTAAAATCCTTGATGTTTCGCAAGATCTCCAACCCTATCTCCTTTACATGGTATTGATTGTCTTAAACAACATCGTATCACTGTTGTTAAACATTTCCATCATTACTATGACTATTGTTTAACACTTCTTCTCTTGACTATTACTATGAACCCAATGTCTTTATGTCTATGATCAAAGCATTGTGATCGTTTCTCTTTCTCTTGGGCTCTATGACTATATTTTACTTGATGTGAATGGTTTTACCCTTGCTATCTTCATGTCCCATATCTCCATGACATTGTACCCTTCAAGTGAATTAGAATCTCCTCATTGACCCTAGATCTTTTCAATTAGAAGCATGTGTGTTAATGTCCTCTTGTTTTTAGTTATCGAGCTCTTTTATGCTACTCCAAAAAGATACTTGACTTGTATCGATACCTACTTTAAAATGAATGACAGTCATTCTCCCTTGCTCCTTTATGAATGCCACTGCTACCTTTGGGATGCATGCTTACTACGCTTCTTTTGGTATTATGAATTCCATTGTCTT
This sequence comes from Sequoia sempervirens, assembly GCA_007258455.2. Lineage (NCBI taxonomy): Eukaryota > Viridiplantae > Streptophyta > Pinopsida > Cupressales > Cupressaceae > Sequoia > Sequoia sempervirens. Next base: position 1,070,663,066 of record VDFB02281492.1, on the reverse strand, counting down.
GTATCCATTACCAAAATATCTTTGTTTGTGGCACTTGATGCCATTATCTTTGATCTGCACACTGTACTTGATGAGTACCATTATTTTGTCTTTCATGACACTGTGGTTCCATTGAGCATCAATTTATTATTTATATCAATGAATTCATCAATTTCACTTCTATGAATGATGAATTCATCCTTGATTACATCACAATTTCATGGGAAGATTAGCAAGATTATCCTCTCAAAATACAAAATGATAGCACATTGGGCTCAACCCTTGTGGAAGCCACATTTATCCCACGTGCTGTAATCAGATGAAACAAAATAGTAAGAAGGATTTCACCTATAACTGGGCAAGAAGCAAACATGTTATATAAAAACAAGCATATGATAGGTGTGTTTTATTACACTCTCATTTTTTCCTAGACATTTATGGTATGCTTGGATATTTGAATGCACATGAGGATCAGATTATATGCTTATAGATGTATGCACATATTTTGTCTAGTGATCTCTCATTTCTCTAACAACACTTTCATTTCAAATGTAGGGAACCTAGGAGCAACAAGGAGAGCAAGAAGGAAAATTGAGAGAGAATGAGGATGATGCAGAACAAAGCAACTGAGATTCATCATTTAGGAAATGAAGGATCCCCTTTCACTTTATGTGCATTCTTTTTTTTATATCTATAAATGTATAATGTCTTCCACTATATGCATTCATACAGTTAATCTCACGACTTGTGTGGGACATCCTATTTTATATTATCAATAAAGACTACAATTTTGAAAAGATTATGCATTCTCTTCTATGTTATATGCATTTTCATAATGAAATGTAGTATTGTAATCTTTTGATTTTGTTTATGCACATGAATGTGACATAGAAGATTTAAAATGTACCCTCTTTTCACTTTAAAAATATAAACAACACTACCTGTTTGGGATAGTAGCAAAAATAGGTAACATTTTTGGCAACATTTGCTATATGTTTTCTTGCTAAACATCCTGACTAGTTTCCTAAAGATTATGCATTGGGCACTGAGTCACCTAAAAGCTGACAGAACTTGAAAACGGTCCTCAAAAATACTGTAACTCACTAGATCAATGCATAACACCTTGGAAACGTATTCAAACACCAAAACTTCAGAAGGAAAACTACTTAACTGTGCTAAACAACACTCGGGGGAATTAAAAACTTGCATCTAAACTATGGTGCAATAGCACTTATTGAAAAAAAAACTCCTAATCTAGCATGTACAATGTAGATCAAACCTCAAAACACCATTTGAGGTGTATCCCATTAACTGAGGCAGGAAAAATTTCTCCATCCATCTTTGATAACTAGAATGCATTGTACTCCTTACATTCTGTAATAACAAATGGGCCACTCCACATGTTGTCAAACTTGGAGTGTTTTCCTGGCTTGATTTTCAATTCATCCCATTTGAGCACAAATTCACCCTCTCTAAAGACTCTCAGTGTTGATTTCTTATTGAAGACTCTTTTAGTTTTGGAGTTGATGATACTCCAAGGACTTCATTTCCTTATCCCATATCTCTTCTAGCTCTATGAGTTGAGCAACCATTAGATGTATCTTATTATTAGAAATCAGAGGCTTAAAATTTTTCAAACTTCTAATAACAAAAAGTACATGCTTCTCCACAAAAGTATATATTTGTTCATAATCCTCTAAACCTTGACTAAAAAAGGAAATGGGTTGTTCAAAACCATCATCATTCTATTGTACCAATATTGCAGAAATAGAATCTATGCTACCAAAAGCATATAGAATAAATTCTTTTGAAAAGTTTAGATTTACCAGAGTAGGAGTTGCTGATAAGGCTTCCTTAATAGCTTCAAAACTACGCTTGGCCTATCTATTCTAGCTGAAACTTACATTTTTCTTCAACACAGTAGTGAGTGGTTTCAAAATATTTGCAACATCTAGAATAAACCTTCTTAAAAAAATTATTCTACCAAGAAATCTCTACAACCCCTTCTTTATGATTGGGTAAAGGTGGCTCTAAAATGGCTCTTACTCTCTCAGGATCAATGGTGATCCCCTATTTTAACACTATGTGTCCTAAAAGATTTCCTTCACGAACAACAAAAATACATTTTTTGGGGTTAAGGGATATACCAAAATTTGTACACCTCTCAAACACTTGTCTTAGATGGGAAAAATGATCATCTGTATTTTTAGAAAAAAAGTGTTATGTCATCAAGATATATGAGCATTGATTTATGAATCAACACCTGAAATGTCATGTCCATGGCCCTCTAAAAGGTGGAACTAACATTAGATAAACCAAATGGAATTATTTTATAGGCCATAGTGCCCCACTTTGTGGTAAAAGAAGTCTTGTATTGGTCCTCTTCTTTGACCAATACCTAGTTATAACCAGAATAACCATCAAGTAAGGAAAATATTTTTGAACTAGTAACAACTTGAAGTATATGCTCCATAGAGGGCAATGAATAATTATCTTTCAATGAGGCTCTATTAACGTCTCTAAGGTATACACAGAGCCTAATTTATCCATTTTTCTTTCTAATTGGTACAAAGTTAGAGACCGATGAGATATGCTTGATTGGGAAAATAATGTCTCCCTCAATCAACTTGGTCAATTCCTTTATCATAAGGGGCTCAAGTTTTGGATTTAAAGGCCTTTGTTTCTACCTAATAGGCTTTGCATTTGGCTCTAATTCTATGGTATGCTAGGCAATCTAGAAATCAAATCCCTTTAAATCTAAGTATTCCCATGCAAAAACATCTTGAAATTCTTGACAAAGAGCAAAAAAAGCTTACCTATCTACTTGTGAAGAAATTTTTTCCAATTTTAAGAAGCTTTCCTTAAAATATCTCAAGCTCTTCATAATGTTCCTCCTTGACTTGCATGTTGGTTTTTCTCTTTCTAAGTTGATCATCAGTGCTGAAGATGGATTCTAAAGTAACCAAACCCCTGGGAAACTTTTTAGTTCTCAACTGAATTATTTGATCATCATATTGTTGCTTAAGTTTCTCCTAGTTTTCCATTGAAAACTCATCTTCTTCAAGCATAAATCTCAACACCTAATCACCACTCTCGAATACTTGATAATGAATGTTATTATTAGGAATAGAAGGCCTTACAAAAACCTTAACATATTGATGCACTTTTCCTTTTTTAATATCATTAGGTATATCAAACTGAGCACCTATTGCAACTAACCTATTTGCGTGCTTATTCTAATTCCTAGGGATTGAAATTAGATTAAAAGCTTGAATTCCTCTATCATATCCCACACCCTATGCTTGTAAGACTTAAGCACATAATTTTTAGTCACATTCAAGTCTCTTACTTGATTGACTATCAATTCACTGTCTCCAAATACCTGAAGGTGGCTTATCTTTCTTTTCCTTGCCCATTCCAAGCCTTGAATCAAACCTTCATAGTTGGTAGTATTGTTAGAACAAGAAAAAGAAAATATGAAAGAAAAATAATACTTGTCACCTTGTGGGGACACACACATTGCACCTCCACCAGCTCCATTCTTGCTTCTAGATCCATCAAAGTACATCTTCCACACCTCATTCTACTGTCCTAGTTGTTGTCCCACCTTCTTTTCAAGGTTTGGCATGATTATTTCAAGTTCATGTAACACATATACCCCCAAACTAGCTTATTTAATATTATCATTTGGATTATCATCAATATTCTTTGCTTCCCATTCATTTAAAATTATTTCTGATACACTTTCAGCTTGCAATTTTTGAGTGGCAGCAAGCTCTTTATCATCAAAAATAGCATAGTTGGCATTGAAAGGGCTTGGTATATAAGGCTTAATGTGGTCATTGGCTAGTAACTCAGACTTTATAGTCACTTTTGTCTCATTTCTAGTCCTAAACAACATGTGAGACCAATATGAAGAAAAATAACCCCCTTATTTTGGCAATGAAATCCCTTAACAAGCATAATGCAAAATAAGGTGGAAAGTCAATGACAAATATGTCTTGGGGAATGGAAAATTTTGGGAAAGCATGAAGTGTAAGACTTAAATCTTTAATGACACCTGCAGTGTTAATGGTTGACCCATCACGCTAGACTACACCCTTTTCAAGAGCTGATATTTCATATTCAACTTATCAATAATTTGTTTGGGCATGAAAAAATTGCTTGCCCCACTATCTACCATGCAGTTATGAACTAATTTATCCCCTATTATCAAAGTCACATAAAATGGGGGGAGGGGAGGTTGACATCTTTACCTAATTGTTTTTTATTAAGGAACAAATAGGTTTTGAAGGGGACCCGAAACCCTTAACAGTAATAGAGAGATAGATAAAGCATTAAAAGTGTCTAATAAAAAAATAGAACATTTCCCACAAAGAAGAAAACAAAGGAAACCAAGGTAGCACAACAAAAACCATCAAAAAACCACAAAAGATCTAGCCGCTAGGCCAGATTCCTGAGAATCTCTGCCACCTCCTACTCTAGCTTGTTCATGTTGATATCAGACTTTTTAATTTCCTAGATGTTCATAAGGGCCTGATCAACCTTCTTCTTCAAATTCACTCTAGTTCTATTGCTCGACACATCTTTACGTGATTGTTTATAGTTGTCCTAAGGTGCATTTGTGAAAACAACCTTATCCTGACTTATTGGTGCATCACTTGAAACATTTGCATCAGTTAAAGAAAACCGTAATAAGTATTTTTGACCAAGGATAGACAAGGAATCCCAAATTGACATAGACACACTCATTTTCTTCATGTGTTCAATAATGTTAAAGGAAGAATTTACCTTTTGACGAGTTCTGGAAACAATAGGGTCTGCTTGCAAGTGAGACTGCTCCTTTGTAGCACCTTGTGTGTTCCTTTGTAGTATGTATGGCACTTGAGATGTGGATGGTCCAACAACTTCCTTTTCTTTGTATGTTGCTTGTGCAAACTCAAAATCCCTCTTTTTAGCTCTTGTATTAGCTACAACTGGAGAATCATCCCTATGTACTCCACATAATTCCTCTCCTTGCTAATTCAAGAGAGTTGTAACACTTGGAGGGAGATTTTTTTGTTGTGGAGACTCCTCATTAGGAACACTTTGCATATTTGAGGAATTCTGCACAATCAATGCTTTATTGATAACCCTATTTGAGCATGTAGCTTGATTGTGGGGCTGATTGCATGGAAAACACCACTCATAGTCAACTGCAAGATTATTTTTGATTGGAACAAGATCTCTGGCTGAATTGATTGGAGCTAGATTATATGCTTGAAAAGGCCTTAGATTAACATTTTTCCTTGTGCCTTGGTTGTTTCCTTGAAAAGGATGTCTGTTAGCTTGGTATGGCTTATTCTGACCTTGATTCTGAGGTTGATATGGCTGCATATTTTGGAACTGCTACTTTTTCATGGTTACTAACTCATTTCCAAAGGATAGAAGTAAGCCTTCAATCTTTTGTTGACTGTTTTTAATCTCTTGCAACTCCTAAAATTGAGTTGGGACAACCTTATCCTGATTAAATAACAGGTGGTACTACTGGAACAACAAATACATGAGAAAAAGGTGGTATCTACAGAGGCATAGAAAGTTGAATTTATGGGAAAATAGGCTTGGTGGTCTATGTGTAATCTTACCAACCTAGATGAGACTATTTTCTGCTTTCGCTATAATGTCAAATGCATCTGGTAAAGTGGTACCTCCCATAGATTGTATCATTACTGAAATGTCACCATTAAGAGCCTTTAAATAATAGAGAAATGCATATTCTAGGGAAGGTCTTACTGTAGCAAAAATCCTATCCAATTTTTTTTGAAAACAAAAATTAAAATCCATCATTTTCTCTTGAGGAGCTCACTTAATTGTGGTCATCTACTCAACTAGTGACAAGTGATCAAACTTGTCTTCAAAGATGCTTGTTCAAAGCTACTCCCAACTCATCCCAGATTGCTATAGAAACAACTACTAAGACCCTAAACCATTGAAGGGCCTTCCCCTTCAATGAAGCATCCAACAATATCACTGCAACATTTTCTTGAGTGATGTGATGGACTCCACATAATGAAGCCATGTCCCTGATAAGTTCAATGGGAGGAGTTTGATCCTCCCTTGTGAAAAAAGGTAAACTTTTTAATGCAGCCATAGGAATATCATCATGTTGCTACAAGTTTAATGGACTACCTCCATTAAAATGGGAAAAAGTTTTAATTCCTTTGTGTTGCCATTGTATTGGCCTGAGCTGGTCTAATAGGTACAACAACTAAAGGGATAGAAACACTTGCTACAACTACTGCAACTACTAGTTTGAAACTAGGAGGTGTAGACTAAACTCTTTTTGATGAAAAAGGAGTTCATTTTGTTGTTCTTCCTTGTCTTCTGGGCAAGGAAAGCTGTAAATATTAAAAAGGAATATCACTACTCCTAGTTTGTATCTTTTTCATATGTTATCTTGAATTGGCTTCTACCAATCTACCCACTCAGAGTCGCCAAATATGCTTCACCAACCTCTAAAAGCTTTGAAATCTACTAGTTGCATATCAAAACCAGCAGAAGATTAAAATTTCAAAATTGTACCCTGCTGAATATGAAATTCAGCAATCTAATGACACATGGAAACCTTCTTCAGATGTGGGTGATCTGAGCGAAGAAGGAATCTCCAGAGTGAGCTGGTTCTCTGAATGATAATCCTAATCTAAGTGATCTTCGAGGAAAAGGATAGAAGGATAACTGAAAATGAAATTTAAAACTAACTAATGATTCCCTGTATTTTCTGAGATCCATATTCTATCACTCACAACAATTCCTCTATTACAATAGCTCTCACAATCTCATTGGTACATTATTTCATTAGTAATTTGCATGAAGATTCAAAAGTATTGAATACATCATGCAACTTGAAAACATGAAATTCTATGCAAAGACTCATAAAAGCAAGACATATAAAGCTTTAAGCTTGAAAATACAAAGGCATCAATTGTTGTTACAAGGCTGAGACAAGAAATGAAAAGGAGAACTTTGTTGCTTTATTGAAACTGAAAGAGTGTGTCTGTCTACACAAAATAAGTTTACAAGCTCAAAAATGTATATGAGCAAGAAACTAGAATCTGCACTGAGAAGAAAAAAAAATAAGTTTTCCTTCAAGATAAATAGCTCCTAAACCCTAATCCAAGCTCAAGAAAAGGTATCAAAACTGCCCAATAAGCCTGCACAAAAGCAGAAAAAACACACTTTTTGCATGCCCATATTGTCAAACCTCTAAAAACGGGCTAAATATTCTTTTAAAGAAAAAAAAAAACATCTTATCTCTCCAGCAAGAATCTCAAATCCGACCAAGACAATATCTCTCAAAAAAAATCTACTAAAAATAGCGAAGATTAAAGCAATTTATAAAATATCACTTTAATCCTGCTTTACATGGTTTGTAGATTTAATATTCTCACAATTAGATTTACTTTTGCAATTAAAGATTTAGAAAATATTTTACAAAAAAATTAATAACTTATCTCTCCATCTACAATATTGATTTTCTCAAAAAATAATTAAAAAATATGATGAATATCTCTTATCTATATCTCCTTTCCTTTGAAAACAATTTCCCAATCTATAGTTGATTTGTAAAAAATCAACCAAAACAAATAATAGGTATGAATATTAAATTGATTTCTTTAAAATCAATAAAATGGAATTCTAATGCAAAATAAAAGCCAAAGCTTTTATCGGCCACCATATTTGTTGGGCTTTGAACACAATATTTCAAAGTGCATAAGTCATTGAAAATGACCTTCACTATGAGTTGAGACTTAGACATAAAGTGATCGACCCCATGGTATTAACTTAGTCTTGAATATTTTAAAACATAAGGGGAAAAACTCCTTGGCCGACTTAAGTCTTTGGGAAACCCTAAGACAAAACTAAGAGATCCCAATTATTTCGCATCATTTTGAAGTGAAGACTTGGAAAAGAAATGCTCTGTAGCTGCCGCCATGAGAAAGGTTAGGGTTTTGGTTTGGGACTCCATTCGAGCTTCCTCTCTCTTTGATTCTAGCCACATTTAGCCTCTACTATGCATGGTAAGATTTTGACTTTCGTCTACTTGTTTTCTTGGCTCCTTTTGATGATAAAAAAAACCACATAGCTCACGGCTGTAACATATTTATAATGCATTCTATATCTCTGTTCTTTTCTACTTACTGGCCACCATATATGAGCTCAAACTCTAATTTTTGAAAGCCCTGTGGAGCTCTGGCCACAACTTCTTTATCTTCAACAGGAAAACAAGGGTAAGCCCTTCACTCCTACTTGTTGTTTTCATTCTGGTAAAGGAAAGCTTATGAAGCTTCCCATTTCTGCAAAAGGTTGATTTGTAACTCCATAGCCATATGCAGGTCATGCCATGTATACACAAACTAGGTATCTAAAAGCATTTATGGGCTCGACCCATGACAGTATTGTGTGTATTTTCGCATTTTGAAACAAAAACCCCATGTGGGTGTTCTTAAAAATGAAGGAAATATGTATTTTGTCATGTATTCAAGACTTGGGCTTAACCCACCATGGTATTTTGTTGACATTCTGAGCTCCTTAATTTCCACTATATGGGTATTTTATGTTTTGAAGAAAACATAGCCGTCTTGTGATTTTCCTCTTCTAGACCTCGACTCATGATGATGCTCACTTTACTTTGAAATTCTTAGCAAACAAACCCATTGCATCTCCATTTTTTTTTTCACTATAGGACTGATGGTTCATAGGGCCAAAACTCACATGTGGGTCGAATGATAAAAAATAAAATCTGCACTTAATACAAGTTCATATAACCTTCATGTATTGCTGAAAAGCTTTAGTATATGGAGCACACTTTTCTTTAAAAGGCATAATCTTGCATAAAGAAAATCTTTTGATTTGAATCTATAGATTGTTTGTTTACCTTCTATCATGCAATATTGTGACTCTCATGTCATTTCATATTGCTCCTTTAAAGCTCATTCATGCTTGGTAAAACTCTGTCCATAATGGAAATATCTTTATACACTCAAATTCTTACCCAACCTGTTCATGTCTATTTGCTTTGACCTCATGCACAATACTCCTTGAAAGCATACCTTGAAAGCATAGTTGAATGATACAAACAACTTTCTAAAACAATGTACTTTGAATTGCTTCCATTTTAGACACAACAACGTACAACCTCTATTTGGAATACATGTCGATTAATGATATATTCCTTAAACTATTCACTTCCAATTAATACCATAGTTGCATTGATACATAACACACTGGATTACTTGATGCTTGAAAATATGAAGCTCCCCTCATGCTTGTCTATCCTTACATATTCTTGGTCTTCAACCTGGCACTCTTCATGCATTTTTATTCTCCATTAAATAAAAATTGTTCCATGCACTTTCTCTCTTCTAAAATGAAAATCATACAACGGTGTTTGAGATGAATGTACTCAGTTGAATTGATTGAGCTCATTTAAATTAACTGTCCACCTATAGCTTTCAGAAAACAATTTTTGATTGCTATGAGTGAACAGTTGGCTTGATGGCTTGAAAAATGAACTCTCCTTTACTCCTTCAGTTGTATAGTACTTCTCTACTTAGCCCCACCTATAATGTATTCGGGGTAGCATGTCGAGCTCTACCCTTGTGGGAGCCCATTTTTCTCCACATGCTTGGTACTCAAACGATAATCAGCTATATGACTTTTCCTATACCTGCACATGGAAACAAACAATTTTAGAATAAAAACAATATGTAATGATGATGTTTCCCTTCTTAGTTCATGTTTCTGATCCTTCCTTGATTTTTTCAGTGTATGATCAGTAGCATTCTACATTATCGTTGATGGTTCATGTAGGCATGTTCATAGTCGGAGCTCTAACAACCCTCTTTTCCTTCATATAGGTCAATCAGAGCTTGAAGAAGATAGATGGTGCACCACTTCTACATCGGTCATCAACAACAGGCAATGATGATTATGTCCATACTTATGTGATTTTTCCTTTTCATGCATCTTCCATAGTGTAGTATGCTGCTTATGATGCATTGTAACAGTTACATCCACAACTTGTGTGGATATTTAATTTCTCTTTCTGCTCTTCATTCTAAAAGGAGAATGCATCTCAATGCAAATTTGTATCATCATTTGACTTCTCGCAATGAAATGAAATCTTGTAAATATGAATTACTTTACGAAATAGATGAAAGCATTCAGTCATGCTTTACCATTTGTATGCTCAATTATGTACTCCATTTGATTGTGAAACACTGAATAGCAACTCTTGAAACTCAGTTTTCTCATTGCAGTGCATAACTGTCACTTAGTAAATGATAAATAAGATGCAAACAACACTTAAGCATGCCAAAAATAACTATATTTTTTACTTTAAGACATAGTAGTATTTGATCAGCTCTACCAATTGAGCTGTAGCAAAAATTTGGTAACAGTCTTGCACTAGCTTCTACTAATCTACCCACTCAGAGTCACCAGATATGCTTCAACAACCTCTAAAAGCTCTGAAATCTATTAGTTGCATATCAAAACCAGCAGAAGATTAAAATTTCAAAATTTTCTTGATTTGACAGTCCCACTGGGCATGCCAAAATTGTTATCTCTTAAAGTTTCACCCTAGCTAAGTTGCATAACTTAGCACTTTAGAGAATCATGGAATCACTCCTAGGCTATGGGTCACTTGGAAATGAAGTGAATATCCAAATAAGGAAAGCTCCTAGCTAGTTATCACCTAAAGCTAATCTATTCTACTGTTTTGACATGGAAAATGGTAGAAGTAAATACATAACTTAAAACTAAAAATGAAAATAAGGGTCATACACCAAATTGAAAAGGACTATGAAACTCGGAATTTCATACACTTGTTTGCAATAACATAACTAAAGATGCACAACCTATTACTATGTGTCTTTGCATAAATATTTCACAAAAAGGTCCTAGAACTCAAACTTTTAGTAGGAAGTCATCTTCACAACTAAAAGTTATTTTTGCACTTCAAGACACAAGTTGCAACCTGCATTGATACACTTTCTACATAAAAGGTATCAAGAACATGAAACAAAGTTAAAAGGAAATAATCAAATACCTCATAGATAACTTGATCAATCACTTAGGAACACGCAATAATGTAGAGAATAAGTAGGCAAGATCTCATATCAATTGCATCCAAGGTTCTCACTATATTTCATATCTAAAAGAGTTACAAAAATATGCTCCATTTTTCCCAAAGGACTAAAAAAGTCACTAAGTACAAAATGCATAATCAGAACTAACTCCAAATGAGTCAACTCAATGACTATATCCTACAACTCCCTCCAAAAACCCACCAAAAGAGGAACTAAAAATTGATTGGGGTCAGATGCCCCCAAAAAGCCTAAAACATAGCAACTAGATTCTCCTCAAAAAGGCTCCAATGTGTGAAAGAAGTCAAGTTTGACCATGTCAAACAATAAGAACTCCCAAAATCGCTCCAAGATGCTCCAAAAAGCCTCAAAATTAAAAAAAAAACTCCCTATATGCTTGCAATGTTTTTTCCAACTAAATCTAACATCTCTTGTATGCTCTCCAAAGCATAAAGACTCAATTGTAAACTGTCTTCACCATTTAGAAAGAATACAGTTCATTTTTGCATTAAAAATAACACTTTTATTAAAGTGAATTATAACATCACTTAATCAAATGCTTTTCATTTATAAATCAATGCAAAAATAATAACAAGGGTCAACCATTGTGAGAAAACCAGAAGCAAAAGACTAAGTCTTAAAGACTCCTAAATACATGGCATGATGTAAACACAAGGCATAAGACTCAAAGTCTTAGCCCATGAGTATATTAATTAGCATGTATAGTTTTTAAAACTATGGAAAAAATACCATTTGAGTTATCGACATGATAGGGTTATGAACCCTAACAATAAAAGATAGGAAAAATGAAAACCATTCATTTCATTTGCTCTCGATGCTTCTTGAGGAAGCCACCGACACCGTAGGGTTTCCACAGAGCTTCAATCATGGAGGATAAAGGAGGATTTTGACATTATAGAGGCACTTTATTCAAAATTTCTAATGAACAATGGCTTCTCATGCTCGGGTAAGCATTTTTATGTCATTTAGCTTCATTTTCTAAAGAAAAAGATGCTCGAATCGAGCCATATTTGCATAAAGAAATGAATATATTATTATATCTTGTGTTTTTCTTTGCATTCTCCATATATTTACTTCAAAATTACTTACTTTTCCTGACAAGAAACCATCATCCCATTTCTTTAGGCTGTGGCCATATAATTTGTATTTCACTTTTCTAAAAGCTTGTTGAAAGCTCAAACCTCTCTCTTTCTGGGTTTCATTTCATACTTCTCTGTTAAGCAAAGAAAAAGATATTTCTGTTTATTTTTCATTACTTGAATAACACCTGGTATTAGAAAATAAGAATGATTTTCCATAGTCCATGGCCACAGGTATATGTTCCTTTGCAAGTGCCTTCTCTACCATCTTTGGGTTTCATTTTTCTTTTCACATCTACGAAACAAAATATTTTCTCATTTACAAACATGATTGAGGGTTTGCTGGAGAATGAGGGTTTCTTTCTTGTGGCTTCTATTTTCTTTGTATGTTGGCCTTCATGTGCCTACAAGGCCTCTCTCATTTCAATGTACTGTAAAGGGTGCACCAGGGCTTCATGTCCCTAAATCTAGGTCAAGGGTTGTCCTTTTATATGTATGTAGCATGTATATTGTTCCTATGAAGTGTTTTTTCCCTGGTTATTTTCATTTTTTATCTTGTGTAAAGGTTTTCAATTTCGGGTGTACTCGTGCTTGAGGAGAATTATTGTAAAGATGTGCAATGCGCCATGTGGTAGTTGTGTGGATTTCATCTCTCTTCTTCCTTTTGGGAGAAATTTTGAGACATGTGTTGAATCATCGGGAATCCTCTTGGGAGCTATAATCATGAGCTTGGAGGTTTCTGCCTAGCTGACACACCACCTTTTTGTCACGAACAGTTTGTGTCTCCTACAAAGTAATATGTTTTGGGAGTTTTTCGGAGCTGGCTAGCCTTCTTCCTTTCTTATTTTTCTAAGGTGGTTTCTAAGTTGGTCTCTTAGGATGATGTGATCAGTCAATAAGACCTCTTTCTAGGCTATTATTTCTAGAATTTGATCATCTACGAGCCCTTATCTTTGCTAAATATCTAAGACATAAATGTAGTAGCTAAGAATTAATGAGCAAATATTTTAACAGGATAGCCAAGGATCCACGATCAGATTGCAAGCTATCAAGTGGCAACGTCTAGCAATAATTACTTTTGTACTAAGGCAGTGCCTTCTTCTTTTGGTGGCTATATAACCTAGGTGAAAAAAGAGTGAAGGGTTAGATTCCAAGTGACATTTTCTTGGCTAAGAAAAGTTTCTTTAGTTTTCTTAGGATTTTTAGAATTATTTTCAGAAACAAGTTGTAGAACTACTTTAATTTGGCATGTTATATCTATTAAGGTTTAAACTATTGTTGGATTGGCATCTGACCTCTATTTCAAAGTTCATTTGATAATTAAAAGCACAAACTATTGAGGAGAATTTGTTGAGACTGTGCATGTATGGCCTTTTTCAAGCTTTCTTTCTTTATATTGTCATTCTGAATGAAACAATGTGTCTTGCAAGCTAGATCTAGATAGTTTAAGTAGTGGATTTCTATGTTGCATGCTTGTATTGTAGAATAGTAACTTAGGAAAACTGGACTATGTCATTGGACTTCTCTATTTCTCTAAAAGTTGTTATTTTATTATACTATGTTGTATTAGGAAGAAGAGTTCATGTGATTTTGAGATACTATTCTGATAATCGTAAGAAGTCTTTATGTTTGATCAGACCTTAATGAAAACTGCCTATAGAAAGATTTGAAAGTCTGCATTGTGCTTGAAGTTAGCTTTTGTTGCTTGTTCTCTTTCCAACATTGAAGGATTGTGGCGTTCTATGTCTATTTAAATCAATCATAGGAATGATTTGGGTTTGAAATGTTGTAAAAGCTTTGGTGCATCACTTTTTATGTTTCATGTTTACATTTCCTTCTCCCCTTATCTCAAAACCCCCAAAGAAGAGTTGGATTTCTATAAAAATCCTAGAGGTATTCAATGAGACACAATTTTTCCCCCACTCGCTGAATTTCCCATAAGACTGTCGGAGAGGCGCAAGCTTTGATGATCAACAGTTCTTTTTTCTGGCACACTCGATGGGACAAGAAGTTTTCCAAACACCTAATTAGAAGTCAAAAATATTTCTTGAATCAGGCTAAGGAAGGAAACAATAAGTTCCATGCCCATATTCCAAACAAGAGAATCTTCGAGAGGTCACTTCCAATACTCTTAGTTACTTACCTTGACCCCTAGGAGGAGAAGACTTATAGGTTTTGTATCACCTATAAGGAGCAATAGAGTAAGAAGAGACCAGTACCTAGAGCCTTATCTACTCCACCCAGAGGCTTAAATTTCCAAATTAGAATACCCGTTATCCGATTCACAGGAATGTTTTCTCTATGGCTCACATACCTCCCCTTGCCCCTAGGAACTTTGTAACATGGGATAGTGGTAGTATATTGCAACCACCCACACCCCCAAATGTATGGCCTACTATACCCACTAACACCCTCAAGCCTATTCCAAGATTCTCCAAAGAATATTTTAAAACCCCTTCCAAACACCTTCAAGATATAGCGGAGGTATGCAGGGTACATAACATATGGGAGGAAAATATCATGTTGAGACTGTTGGCTTCCTCTTTCAAAGGGAAAGCCCAAGATTGGTATCAATCTTTGGCTTCAGGCTCTATCCTCTCCTGGGATTAACATAGAGAGCACCTATTTGAATGATTCTTAGAGAAGGAAGACTGTTCATCGTTTCTACAACAACTGATTACCATCAAGAGAGCTCTAAATGAAGCAATGAGCGACCTTAACACCAAATTCCATAAGACCTGGCAAAGGATCCCAATGACTACTCGACCTCAGACCACCATGGCATTCATGTTCTATTTGAAGGCCTTCAACCCGGATATCACAATCATGATAACTTCTATGGGAGAGGATATCTTGCTCGATGCATATGAGGTGGTAGTGCACATGGAAAATAGTCTGATTGATGCTAGAAAGCTTCTGTCATGACCCCTGATGCCAGTCTTCACAAAAACCTCTGATGTTCCAAAGGGAGAAGCCACTTCAAACACTCCCATGACATAGTTAACATTGGTCACCTTGCAGTTTGTGAACGTGCATCCCACCACTCAAGCAAGCACATCAGGTTTTTTGTCAATGGTGGTAGATATCAACGACATGAAGGGTCTCATGTGGACTTTCACTAATGAGTTGGTCATTATCAAGCGACAACAAGCAACACCCCAAAAGTAGACCATGCAAACCTATGGTGGAGGGAAATCATCTTATCAATAGAATCCATATCAAGGATTCTCCAAAGGAGGAAGTCAACAGATGACATCTACAAACTAGATAGTTTTGGTCACCATGCCATTACAGACAGTTAATGATAGCTTGAATAAAGAATTAGTCTCCAACTGAAATAATTTGGCAGAAGATGAAAATGTTTGGTGCTTTTCGTGCAGTGAAAGTCATATGCCCCAAAATTTCCCAAGGGGGAATATGCAACAGACGGTAGCAGAACAAAGAAGCAAGTGAATTATCCTGCATGTCGATGAGTATGAATCATTTGAAATGGAAAATGTGCATTTCAAAGCAAAAATTCAAGGGATGTCCTTAGATCAGGAGCTAGACATAGCGCCCAACCAAGCTCTATTCTCATGGCTAGAAGGGGAAGAGGTTGTGTTAGCTAATGAAACTTCGATGAATGGTGTTCCACAAGTGCAGTTGGATTACAACACAAGGTCAAGAAGAAGGCTCACAGGAGAGTACATACAAAAATATTTGCCACATCCTCCACCACATCAAGCATCCCTGAAGAAAAATCCAACCTCATCACTTGTCATCCAGCCTTCTCTACAACCACACAAAACATCATTGGCGGAGGCTGAGATGACCAAAATGCCAAGCCCAGTCACGTCAAGACTATTTCTTTCAAAATTGAGAGAAATACCACCGTTTAAGCCCAAGGAAAAATAGGTGAGATGCTTAACATGGTGGAGAAATTAAAGAAGGCTCCAACCCATGTATCATTGTGGGACATCATACCAATTCCTAAACAAAAATGCTGCTCTAAAAAGCGTTAAAAGAAGAAGAACAAAGTTCATGTGAGGACACAGTTCGGCCAAGCAATCAAAGTGGAAATAATGAATCCATGCTACCCCCTCAAGATCTAAAAGCTACAACTTATGTAAATGATGTAGGCAACATAAAGGAGAAAGAGGTACGTAAAAAAAATCCCATGCCTTTCTTTTTAACACTTATAGTGGGAGATAAATTGTTGCATAACAATATGATTGATTCAAGGGCTAGCACCACTACTATGCCAAAACAAGTGGTGGATGCCTTGAAGCTAAAGTATAAGCCTCTTGAAAAGGGAATCATGCAACTAGATGGGAAGAAGGTTTCGACCATTGGTTATATAAAGGACTTATCCCTGACTCTTTTCTCCTACCCAAGCCAAACAATCATGCAAGAAAAGTAGTAGTGATAGACATTTCACCAATCTTTGGAATGTGTTTATCAAGAGACTTCACCGCCAAGCTTGGTGGATACCTAGCACTTGACTGGTCCCACTTGATATTGAGAACCAAGCATGGGGTAAAGATGAAGATCTTGTCTAAATCCTTGCACCTCGAACATATTGCAGATGATGCAAACCTATGTTTTGGGGATGCCTTTACCTCTTTTCCCCAACAAGAGAGATATTGTGTAGAAATGTCAGAAGAAGAGGAAGGTACAATCATGCAGACTCCAGAAGAAGAAGGGCTACTCAACCAATTCACCAGTTCCAATCCATTTGGCAACTTCCATGCAATAGGGCTGGGCACCTATGTAATTTTTGACGATGATCATAATTTTCTTAAAATGATCAAGGATCATGATGAATCTAATGACCCATCTAATCACCATCTATGGACCCTATATTTTGATGGTGCCAAGTGTAGATCCGAATCTGGAGTAGGTGTCTAATTACTATCCTCAATGGGATCTGAAACTCTTTGAGCTTACCATTTTCTATTTTCATGTTCGAATAATGATGCTGAATATGAGGCTTTGGTCCATGGTCTAATCCTTGTTGAAAAAATGGGTGTAAAGAGAGTGCAAGTTTTTAGAGATTCAGAGTTGGTGGTGAGCCAATTCTATAGCCAAGTGATTGCATAGAACACCCAAATGAATTCATATAGGCATAGGATATGGGATCTAATCAAGAATTTTGAAGCCTTCAACATACAAGCAATTCCCCGGTCACAAAATAGCATTGTTGGTTGGATGGTTCCTAATGGTCCGCAATTTGAACCAATTTTTGGCCTGATGAAGTAGAGTGTGGTGAAAATAATTGTTCAACCCTCAATTCCTAATGACAAAGAAAATTGGAAAATTATGGGTGACGACATTCAAACAACTTCCGACTATCCCCACCAAAAAAGAACTTTCCCAAAGACACAAGGAATGGAAGACAAAGATTCTCTGAAGATTTAGGGGGTGATAAAGAGCTTGATGTTGGAAGTGACCAAAAATCAAAGGATGGAAGGGGAGACCCTTTCAAGAACAAGAAAAGGCTAAAGGATCTATGCTTCAGATATGATCTCAAAAGGTATGACCCAGGCATATTTTAGTGTACTGTTGATTTGGTGAAAGGATCCAAATCTTCCCAACATAAACAAAGGTTAGTCAGACCAAAGGTTGAAACCTCGATGGCATAGGAGTTCACCGGGTGGGCCAAATCCAAGATCATATGCGATTTTCCATTGGTGGAGCAAATTTTACGGATGGTGACTAGATTAGAGATGTGCTCCTTGTTAGATAATTCCTCAAGATGCGATTGAATCTATGAGAATAAGTCCAACCAATGTAGAATGACATATACCACTAAGTGGGGAACATTTTCATATTCAAAGGTGTCATTGGAAGTCAGTCAGGAAGGGTTGATCAGCCAGACTATCCTCATAAATCTGGGTGACCCGCCAATCTTTTCTAGATCAAAATAGGGAACAACCATTAAGCCCAAAAAGGTCAAAGCAACAAAGAGGTTGTGATTCTTTTTGGGGAAAATTAATTTTGTTAGTAGATTCATATCAAATGTCATGAGAATTGTGTGACTGATCAACTTGATGTTTAGAGAGAACCTAACTTTTGAATGGACTTCCTTAGATACATCAGTTTTTGATGAACCAAAGACAACCCTCTCAGAAACCTCAGTGCTGGTTAGCTCAGATTTTTTTGAAAGATTTTTACTTTATGAGAAAAGTGGCCAACTAAAATAGTTCTCATGCTTACTCAGAAGAACAAGGGGTACAACAAAGAGCATCCTATTGTATTCCATTCAAGGACCTTGGAAGGTTTTGAAGCCATTGTGTAGGGATACATCACCAAAGGTAGAATTTCCAATTTCCTTAGAGAGCGAATAGCCAGGTTTGGCCGACTCAAAATTGTTATATCTAATAATGCCCTAATTGTTGTGAAATCAAGAACATTGGATTTTTCTATTAGAAGTAGGGCTTTCCTGAAAGGCTCATCAAGTTATTACCCACAAGGGGACGAAGTACCAAAATCATCCAACAAAATCCTAATCAGGTTAGACAAGTGTATTGGGTCAAAACAACAAAAGGATTGGCATAAAAATCTGTGAGATGCTCTGGTGGCAGATCAAATTACTTCCAATCAGATTTTAAAGATCTCCCCTTATGAGTTGGTGTATGAAAAATAGGTAGTAATACCGTTTCCATAGAAATTCCTGCTTTACAACTACTGAAAGCTCTGAAGATTAAAAAAAATGAAAAAATGGAGGTACAACTAGAACAACCCCTCAAGTTGGAGGAAGATAGAGGAAAAGCTCATGGAGCAACGATCAATTGCCAGCAGACGATCGAGCAAGGGTTTGACAAAAGGGATTCTAACCTAGAATTCAAAAGAGGGAGCTCGGTGCTAAAGTACGAGGAGCATATTGAAAGACCAAGGTAACCCATGAAATTTGAAACACTGTGGAAAAGATCTTTCTGAATCAGTGCATATAAAGGAAATAATGTGTATGAATTTGAAGATATGAAAGGAAATGCTTTATATATAATGGTGAATGGTATTTATCTAAATATTTTCCATTAAAATGCACAATTCTTTGAAAATTTTAATAGTTATGTACCATATGTAAAAATTTTGTAGATATTTCAAAAATTTGAGAATAAATAGCCAAAAAAACACTAAAGAAACAAAAACGTCGTATTATATTATATTTATTAAGAATTTACATATAATGTATGGCCCGAGGCTCATAATTGAACATGAGGCTCTCTCAAGCGAAACCCAAAAGGAGGCAATGAGAAAAAGATAATAAAATTAAGCCTCCAACCATTGTAGTCGAAGGAAATGGCTTGTTATCGAGTTTCTTCTTCTTCTTTTTCATTAGGATGCAAAAAGAGGGTGAACACATAACACATGCAGGCCATGCAACGTAGACCTAGGGTCTACTCTCCATGAATCTGCACCAGAAAGTCAAAGTGCTTCTTCCAGGTGATCCCTAGAACCCACTCCACACCATATTCTCGTAGAAGAAAAGTGGCCACTGGCTGAGAAGAGTAGCGGTACATCTCAATTTCCATGGTGTAGAAATCAGTCAGGTAGGGCAGCCAGGGTATGTCTATTCCATATTCCACATGCTTGCGGAGGTCCATAGCGCTTAGAATATCAATGTCAGGGATGGCCACTCGCACTATCACACCCAACCCTTCCATCAGTGAAGTGTCAAACATCTTCTGGCACAACTCAATTGTCATGGGATTGGACACATTCAGGTCCAGCAGTAAGGCCACAAACTAGGAAAGCACATTGCATTTTCTCTAAAGTTGGTTCTCATCAGTAATGAAGTTTTCACTGACTACCCACTTGAATGCTACCATGACAAGGGGGTCACATTTCTTCACCAAGTGCTTGATTCGGTCACTAGTGATCTCCCCCATGAAGCAGTGTTGCGGTCTTCGTGGAAGAAGTCAAATAGGGGTACCAAGGCCAGCAAACATTCTGATAGGTAGTAAATTATGGCAAAATGGAAATAAGTGGAATGCTAGCTAACTTAGGAGACTATGTGTTCAAATGAATGTTGCAAAAGGTGGCGTAGCTATATATAGAAAAGGTAAATCAGCAAACCCAACCAACGGTATGTCTATTTCTAGTCAGATGACAATGAGATGTTTTCAGACAGAATGGAGCAAGGTAGATAAATCATACGAAGGATGACTCAAAATTATTTGAGAAATAAATTTGGGCATTGGGAGTAAATGCTCTCATATGTCAATTTTTGACATGTGTCCTTCACCATCATCAATGCAAACCAACCTACTAATGAGAAAGGACATGGATTAATGCGCTAAAACTCTAACAAATTGATGGTCGCATCTTTTTATGGGTACCTTACATCACCTCAGCACATTATGTATGACGAAAAGCATGCTTTTCAATGCAATAAAGTTATTTGTGAAAGAGGCAGCGAGGAGAATGTACTAATTTCATTCTCACGACATCCTTGGAATTCCCAAGGGATATGGATCTGATGTTCACACGTATTACCCTAATGTCAACATTTAATGGACCAACAATAACGATGTAGTCTTAACTACATGCATGGGTAAAATAATTAATTGCACTCAAAAGTAGTTTTCTCTATAGAAGTAAAAGGCAAGTGATCAGGAAAATCTCTCTGCAACTTTCTCATACAATCATGACGGAAGCATCTACCTTCGGTAGGAAAGCTATGGTTTCAAATAGAAGGCTTGCTTATGCCGATGTTTTTGGGAATTTTTTGTTTGCTAATGCCCCAACACCAGAGGAATGACCATTCGAGCACTATAGAAAGATACAACCTGCTAAGCACATTCAAAGAGAGGTGGTGCAAGACATCACTGATAATGTTTTTGACCCTCAGTTGTCCACCAACCCTAAAAATCTTAGGAAAGGTGAGTTTTAGAGGACGTTGGAACATGCACCATCCAAGGATTTTTCATTTTGGCTCTAGAATAGTGGTTTGCCACAGTTTATTCTTCTTGTTGTACATCTATGCCTAGAGTTGGTTGATGCATGTGCAAACAGGTTCAACGAAAAAAAAAATCCATTGAGAGTCGTGGGATCAAGATTACCATTTTTTCCAAATCTATATGGGATATGCTATGTTTCTCTACGAGTTGGGGTGCCAAGATTTTCGATGAGGAGTAGATGGATGCCCTAGGGGAATACATTTTTAGGTGAACAAATTTCTATGAGGATGATACAAGGGAAAGGCCGTAGAGAGGACAGATTCGTTGGCCCCTTTTACGCAAGAAATTTAAGAAAGATATGTAGTTCGTGTTCTCAATCCTGGCCTAGGTTTTTGGCCTCGACAATGATGAGGAGGTCAACCCTTTCCATTTTTCCCTAGGCCTTGCATTCAAAAGGGAAAAGTTTCTTAGGCATTATGATTTTTCCAAGATAATAGCTAGGAATATCAAAGGGCAGTTGAAGATTTACCATACCGAGTCCAAGTTCAGGTATTCTTCTATTCTAGTTCATTTTCTTACATGAAAATTTTGAGTGGTTGGGGAGGAATGTACCAGTATCTAGATTAGATGAAAGGGGTTGTCTCCAACTAGTTTTTGTATGGACCCCTATGCTTTCAAAAACATGAGATTACTATCAATTTGTGGATAATTTTTTGAAGCTAGTACTCCAGGATTTGTTGCCTCGCCCCATCAGTCGTTTCTTGCAGGAGGTTATAGGATGGATAGAGAATCCACCTGTGCCATTGGATTATTTCCTAGATGAATATTTCATGTTTATTAGGTTCAATGGTTTTCCCGAGGGGGTTTTCAACTCCCAAGATTTGTAACTAATAGGATTTTTGTGCTAGAGTTATGCTACCAAGTATCTGTCATCGACAAGGTTTATGGCACTGTAAGGAACAAATCAAAGCCTTACGATCTTCCTCTCATGATTGCTAAGAGCTAGGTAATACTGACTAAGTGGAAGGTTGAGGATGAGATCATGAATTTAATGGCGGCTTTAGGTTTGGTCCTTATTTGTGACAAGTGGGATTATAACCCGAATGGGATTTTCACTTTAAGACATGAGGTTAGTGATTCAGTGAATATTTACAAAGAAGAAGGAACCCGAATTGAGAAAGCCCAGAGGTATACATTGACCTGGCTCACATTCCAGACAAATGACCAAAATGGTTAAGTTTCTATGAGCCGCAAGAGAGGTACCAAAGGAATCTCTTGATAAACAAGTCTCACAATACATAATTAAAGAAAAGAGGCTAGTTGGAAAGAAAGAAGTCTAATTTTGGAGATTTTGATAGGAGATGAGATGTACAGGTGCCTTGTTCAGGAAATTTCCACTCGATGAGGAATTTGAGGATTTGTATGACAAGGAGGTTGATTCCGACAACAACAATCCCAAGAAAAGTCATGAAATCGATGAAGAAAGGGTTCCACCTCAGGTTTCTAGACCATGGGAGTTTGACAGCTAGAGAAATTTGAAGCAAGCAGGTTCACAAGATTTTTCTACTTTTGGCGCTCGAAATAAAGGAAAAAGGACTTGATGGTATCCAAATTCATCCACCGCAACTGTTGAAGTTCAAGTTTCAGAAGACTTTGTAGCCAGAGGATTGGAATGTACTAGTTCTGGTCATACAAAATGAAGAAGAATCCAAGACTTGGGTATTCTCAATGTGCTGGTTTGACAAAAAGAAGAAGTGGAGTTTGTCCTACAAAATGCTTCATCCACCACGGCTCAGGTAAGTTTCTCTCTCCCTCTTCTTTTTTCTGCGTCTCTAGTCAACCCCTTACCTCCTCTCATGGAAAGGATTTCTCCGTCCTCAACCCCCAAATTGATAAGCCTGAATGTACCCCCTACAATTTTAAGCGAATCCACTGATACCATCTTGTGTGTTGAAGAAGCGTCATCCACTAAAGCTACTATTGTGTCATTGATCGCCCTATCGAGGGCCCTTATTGGATTTGTTGAAACCACCACTTTTCCCATTACTCCCATGTCATCCTATAAAGGGAAATCACCTCTCCATCAACCTATTTTTTTTACCCCTACTAGTCTTTCCCCTGCTCAATTTGGTGTCCCATCCTTTTCCATAATCACATTGCCTTTGCATCCCCCCATGTTCACACATCCAAAGTTTCCCCTACCGTCACTCTTTTTGGGCTTCCCCCTAGTGCTTACATCGCAATGCAGAGTGTGAATGTCCCTCAGACCCTTTAGGTTCATTTCGATGCTAGCAAACAAGCCCAAAGGGCTAGAAAGTATAAAATATTGTTAAAGAATGTTGAGAAGCTCGCTACAAAGAATATTGAAGCTTGTTTCAATGAAGATTGAAACTCTCTACTTATTACCACCATGAAGCCGCTAGTTTAAAATACCGAAGGGAAAATGCAGATGGAAGATTATGACATCCATGATGTGGGCCTAGACTTGAGCGAAACTCGCTCGTGTGATAAGGTGGTCCTAGCCAAAGCCAGACATAAGGTAGTATATGTTGACTATGAGAGGTTGGACATGAGATTAAAGAAGTGTGAGGTGGAGTTGGAAAATGTGAAAGAAACAGTAAGTAGATTGCAAAATGAGGTCTGAGTCGAAGAAGTTGAAGTGACTCGCGTAAGGCAGATTCAAGGCAAACAAGAAGATGTGTCTAGGTTTCTTGCAAATGTTTGAAGTGAGTGAGTTTAGATTCACACTGAAATTGAAAATTTAAAAGGAGAGTTGGAACACTGATGATCTTCAGAGAATCCAAGTGGAAGTAGAGGAGTACAGACAAGAAGTTGAAAGACTGAGTTCTGAATTAGCAAACACTATTCAGGAAAATGGCTAAATGGAAGAAAATACAAGGGCAAGAGAGGCTCATTTCAACCAAGAGTTAGTTGTTGTGCGAGGGTCTAGACCCCTCCTTATAATAAGGAGGCTGATAGCTATGCATTGCGAGTGGATCTCATCTAGTGTTGTTGTTTTGGGACCCGTCTTACAGCTTTTAAGGGATGTTCGGGAACTAAATGCCAAGGTCATGCCAATGGCCGATCATTTCATGCAAAAGTGTTCATCATGAGTGGCAGATTCCCAAAGATTTATCTCCAAATTATGCATTGCCACTAACTAGACCTTGGAAAAAGTGGGAATTCCTGATCGGTGGATCGCCTCCATTAAAGCCAATGAGATTATCAATTTTCATAGGGTTGTGAAAAAATGTGAAGAGTGTTAGTTAGTGTTGAATAAGCACGTTGTTGAGATCAAGAAGGACTTCAACATCTTGGTTAGTTTTGGTTTTCCTCCTCTTCTTTCACCAGATGAAGATGCACTGAAAATGGAGTAGGTCAATGATGCAATTCGAAGCAAGATCTAGGCCTCAGCAGAGCTTCCAAGTTCAAGTGCCATGCCCACAGTTGATGATGTTGAGTGCGAAATCTATCCTCTTTCTCAACTCTATTATCACTTGGGTGCATTTTCTTCCAAATGGGGGTACATCTCTTTAAAGATATTTTCAATCTCGAGCTATGATACAGATAGATTCAGACCCTCGTCCTACCCACTGATGCAAACTAGGAGGCTCAACGTGTCACTCTCATCAAAATCCAAGAACAACCAGAGGCCTAGGTTCATATCTCCGCAAAGCAAAGACCCCTCTGAGTCACCAGAAATGTGAAGCGTTTTTACCTTTATCATTTTCATTTTTTGGCTTGTATAAAGGTTTTTAGTTTCGGGTGTACCCGTGCTTGAGGAGAATTATCAAAAAGATGAGCAATGCACCACATGGTGGCTGCACGGCTTTTATCTCTCATCTTCCTTTCAAGAGAAATTTTGAGACATGTGTTAACTCGTCGGGCATCCTCTTGGGAGCTATATTCATGAGCTCAGAGGTTTCCACCTAGCTGGCATGTCACCTTTTGCTCATGGGCAGTTTGTGTCTCCTACGAAGTAATATGTTTTGGTAGTTTGTTGGAGCTGGTCGGCCTTCTTCCTTTATTGTTTTTCTATGGTGGTTTATAAGTCGGTGTCTTAAGATGATGCGATCAATCAATAAAACCTCTTTCCAGACTATTATCTCTAGAATTTGATCATCTACGAGCCCCTATCTTTGCTAAATATCTAAAAGACATAAATGCAATAGTTGAGAATTAATGAGCAAATATTTTTGTGGCCTAACCAAGGATCCATGATCAAATTGTAAGCTATCAAGTGGCAACATCTGACAATAATTACTTTTGTACTGAGGCAATTCCTTCTTCTTTTGGTGGCTATATAACTTGGGCAACAAAATAGTGAAGGGTTGGATTCAAGTGACAATTTCTTGGCTAAGAAAAGTTTCTTTAGTTTTCTTAGGATTTTTAGAATTATTTTAAGAAACAAGTTGCAGAACTACTTTACTTTGGCATGTTATATTTATTAAGGTTTAAACTACTATCGGATTGGCATCTGACCTTTGTTTCAAAGTTCATCTGATAATTAAAAGCACAAACTATTGAGGAGAATTTATTGATACTGTGCATGTATGGCCTTTTTCAAGCTTTCTTTCTTTATATTGTCATTCTAAATGAAACACTGTGTATTGCAAGCTGGATTTAGATAGTTTAAGTAGTGGATTTCTATGTTATTTTCTTGTATTATAGAATAGTAACTTAGGAAAACTGGACTATGTCATTGGAATTCTCTATTTTTCTGAAAGTTTTTTTATTGTACTATGTTGTATTAGGAGGAAGATTTCATGTGATTTCTGAGATACTGTTTTGATAATCATAATAATTCTTTATGTTTGATCGGATCTTAATGAACACTGCCCGCAGAAAGATTTAAAAGTTTGCACTATGCTTGAAGTTAGCCTTTGTTGTTCATTCTCTTTCCAACAATGAAGGGTTGGGGCATTCTATGTCTATTTATATCAATCGTAGGAATGATTTGGGTTTGAAATGTTGTAAAAGCTTTGGTACATCGCCTTTTATGTTTTATGTTTACATTTTCTTCTCCCCTCATCTCAAAACCCCCAAAGAAGATTCGGATTTCTATAAAAATCTCAGAGGTATTCAGTGAGACATGATTTGTTCCCCACTTGTTGAATTTCCCATAAGACTGTCAGAGAGGCGCAAGCTTTGATGACCAATAGTTCCCTCAAAATTTCCATAAATCCATTCCAGGTGACTATCCTTGAAGAAGGTCACTCCTGTGTTTCTTTATACATTCCATGCATCTCTTGAGAAACCTAAGCTTGTAATGATGAATATATGTCTTGCTTTAACTGGATTTACTTTGTTCCTCTTTTTCATGTATTCAAGCTTGCATTGAGCTCATACTATACAGTAAATGGTGAGAAGTTTTCCTCTAATGAACTGTACTCCTTAATATGTTAGAATTACCATTATGAAAGGATTTTACTATAGTAAAAGATATCCTCTTTCCATTTCATTATTTGTATCTCTATGATTATAATATGCATGTTGCTTGTTGAATTTTCCTTTATTCTTATCATTTTCTCACATGGAGTTAGAGAAAAACCCTTCTTGTATAGCAAGGTAAGAAGCTTCTTGTTCTTCAAAAGATATAGAAGGCATTTGACTATCATCATAATCTTCTTGACAAGTCCTTTTGATATTTTCTTACTTTATTGGAAGGTTGTCTCCTTACTTAAGTAGTACACTGCCCTCCTCCACGAAGTCACTATCATACATGGTTGTCATGCTTGTCTTCTATTTCTTCACAGGCCTTATTCTTATTGTCATTTAAGTACCTTGACTGTCATTAATGGATTTCTCGGCTCATATTCACTGTGATTTGAAAAGTCTTATGGACTCATGATAGACTTTCCCATTGAGTTGACCACCCCTCATGCTTGGTAAATTGAAATTAATCTCTAAGTACAACACTCTATATCTTTCTTGATCACTGCATCATGATGCATGGCATTGCTCTATGTTTAATGACTATATGGTACTCTTACCACTACTTTAGACTGTCGCATGCTATCAAGTTAAAAGCCTTGATGTTTAGTGAGATCACCAACCCTGTCTCCTTTACATGGTATTGACTATCTTAAATGACATCATATCAGTGTTGTTAAACATTTCCACCATTATTATGACTTTTGTTTAACACTTTTTCTCTTGACTATTACTGTGACCCCAATGCATTTATGCATATGATCAATGTATTGTGACTATTTCTCTTTCTCTTGGGCTCTATGACTATATTTTACTTGATGTGAATGGTTCTACCCTTGCTAGTCTTCATGTCCCATATCTCCATGACAATGTACCCTTTAGGTGAATTAGACTCTCCTCATTGACCCTAGGTCTTTGCAATTAGAAGCATGCATGTTATTGTCCTCTTTTTTTCAGTTATCGAGCTCTTTTATGCTACTACTCCAAAAATATGCTTGACTTGTATTGATACCTACTTTAAAATGAATGACATCCATTCTCCCTTGCTCCTTTATGAATGTCACTGCTGTCTTTGGGATGCACGCTTACTGTGCTTCTTCTGGTATTATGACTGCCACTGTCTTGTATCCATGACCAAATTATATTTTCCTATGGCACTTGATGTCATTATCTTTGATCTGCACATTGTACTTGATGGTTACCATTGTTTTGTCTTTCATGACATTGTGGTTCAATTAAGCATCAATTTATTATTTATATCAATGAATTCATCAACTTCATTTCTATGAATGATGTATTCATCCTTGATTGCATCACAATGTCATGGGAGGCTTAACAAGCTTATCCTATCAAAATACAAAATGATAGTACGTTGGGCTCGACCCTTGTGTGAGCCACATTTTTTCCACATCCTGTAATCATATTAAACAAAATAGTAACACGGATTTCACCTATACCTGCACAAGAAACAAACATGTTAGATAAAAACAAGCATATGATAGGTTTGTTTGATTACACTTGTGTTTTCCTAGACATTTATGGTATGCTTGGATATTTTATTATAAATGAGGATCATATTATATGCTTATAGATGTATGCACATATTTTTTTTGGTGATCTCTCATTGCTCTAACAACACTTTCATTTTAGATGCAGGGAATCTAGGAGCAGCAGTGAGAGCAAGTAGGACAAGCGAGAGGGAACAAGGATGATGTAGAACAAAGCAACTGATATTTTTCATTCAGGAAATGATGGATTCCCTTTCACTTTATGTGTATTCTTTCTTCTGTATCTATAAATGTATAATTTTTTTACTATATTCATTCATAGAGTCAGTCTCACGGCTTGTGCGGGACATCCTATTTTATATTATCAACAAAGACTACAATTTTGAAAATATTATGCATTCTCTTCTATGTTATATGCATTTCCATAATGAAATGTAATATTTTAGTCTTCTAATTTTGTTTATGCACATGAATGTGACATAGTAGATTTAAAATGTACCCTCTTTTCACTTTAAAAACATAAACATCACTATTTGTTTGGGCTAGTAGCAAAAATAGGTAAATTTTTTTGGGACATCTGCTATATGTTTGTCTATTAAACATACTAACTAGTTGCCTGAAGCTTATCCATTGGGAAAGTGTTGGCTAAGCTTGGGAGTAAACCAAGGATGGACCCTTCAAGTTACAATGGAACTATGGATCCAAAGGAGCTTATTGATTGAATTACAAAAATTGACAAGTATTTTGATTTAAAAGTCATTGAAGAAAAAAAGGAAGGTGAAATCTGTCTGCATGAGGTTGAAGGCACATGCATCCCGATGGTGGGATCAAGTGCATGTTAGAAAGGCGTGGTACAACTGAGAGGGGGGGTGAATCAGTTGCCACAAAATTCAACTTAAAACTTTAACACTTATCAATTCCACAACCAAACTATTATGTTATTAAATATGAGCATGAAACACAAACAAAAAAAAGTAAATCAACACAATGAACACCAATTTTTTACATGGAAAACCACAGTGAGGGTTAACTCACAATATAAAGAGATTATAAAAATGAATACAAAGGCTCACTACCTAGTAGAGGACTCACCGTCTAAGTACAAAGGCTCACTGCCTATAGAAAGGACTCACTGTCCAATAGGGAGGCTCATTGCCTACAGATACAAAAGAGAACAAAAGATCCACCACAACAATTAACACACATCTGTAGCCTTGAATAAAGGATTGCAAAAACCTTTAGCTCATTGCCTTCAGGAATTCAACACAATGAAGAACTATTGCCTTGACACACTTTCACACATTTTTGCTCTTATGATTTGTGGCTTACTTCATCACTTTGCATCACACTATCATACAAATCCTTACAATTTGGCTTGAATTTATACCATCTTCAACCTTAGAACCTTTCTCCAAGGTCAGCCACAAAAACCTCATTTCATAAATTCAAATTAGGTTGACAGTTCTCAACATTCCAACGGTGGTAAGGAATAAGAGTGGACCAATAAACCATTTAACCAAGACCAAAAGATAATGACTCAAATCAACCACATGCTTCCTTAATTAATTTTAATTCTTCAAATGAAGTGTAAACACCAAGTCAGCCAAACCTAATGAAAACAAAAATGAACATTGATGTACATGCTTCCCAACAAGAAGATGACACACAAACACCACAACATGCTTCATTATGCATGAGAAAACATCTTATATTCCTTTAGATACGTCTGCAAAAAGTGCAACAAACTTCAAACACTGAACGCCTTCCACCAGTCCATCTAGACTATGCAAACACACACAACAACACTGAAACATGATTTTTGAACCACCAAACCTCAAACTTCTTTTCCATAACCTAGAGAACACCTTCACAAGACATATCCCAGATCCACAAGATCTGAAACAAAACAATAGAGGACTACAGAGCATAAACATTTCTCCCAGTCCATAGAAGACCAACTCTGCCATAACAGTTCACATACCAATGAATGTAACTTCCACATACCATCACACTAGAAGCTAAAACTTAGGATATATCACCACAAGATCACCATTATCAACCCTTTAGATTTGCATGAGCATAAGATCAAAATAGGTGAAACATGGAGCATATACCATAGCACATTTTGAACACACTCAACATTCTGACTTCTCTTTTTTATTAATTTTCTCAAAAGCACTTGGAAACACACCAATTCAACACATTTGCAACATCATAAAGATAGCTCCATGTACTCACAACATCTCAGCAACATCTCAACCATACATGTACAATTTTCAACATACTATTAAACTGTGTTGACATCAATGAAAATATTAATGACAACACCACCAAACTAGCTCATACTTGCAACATTGCAGATTGAAAGACAAAGGAAGGGTAAGGAAAAGATAAAATAATGGGAAAAAATGGTTACAAAGCTTAAAAAAAAATCTTACTTGTTGACTATCACAACACCTTAATCAAAAAGTTACATAACCATAAACATAAGGAGTTGAGTGTCATAGAGTACATAGAGAAATTCCACAGATTGAGCATACATGTTGGATATACTAAAGATGATGAGGAGCAACTAGCGAGATATGAAAATGGTTTGAGGATCAATATCCAGGATGAGCTTAGCATGGTCATGATAAGGATAGTGGAAGAGGCCTACCAATATGCTCTCAAACTAGAGAAAAAGTTGGCAAGAAAGTAACAAGGTAATTATAGAGGTAGAAGAGAAGCCTTAATGGGTAGATAACAAATAAATAGTGGAAGAGGATAACCAATTTAAAGGAAGAGGAAACAAGTTGGTCCCAAAAAAATTATGTCATAAATGCAAGAGGAAGAGGATATTTTACAAGAGGGGGAGGTGAAACATCTAGAGGAAGAGGAGAATATGGAAGAGGAAGGGGATTTTCATGGGTTTGTTTTAGTTGTGGAGTAGTGGTTCATAGGGCCTTTGAGTTCCATCAAATACAAGATATTGGAAAGGAAAAAATGGCAAAGGCATACACCATAGAATCTAAAAATGAAGCATAACTAGTAGATCCTAAAGATGGAGAGGTTCTTATGTTGAAAAGGGTACTTGTAAAGCCCAAGAAAGAGTAGCAAGAACCTATACAAAGAAGAAGCTTGTTTAAGACAATTTGTAAATCACAAGGAAAATGTTGCACTATAATTATGGATAGCGGAAGCATAGATAATTTGGTATCTCAAGATATGGTGGAGAAGTTGAAATTGGAAATAACAAAGAACTCAAATCTATACCGGGTCACTTGGTTGCAAAATGGGCATGAACTTTTGGTAAGTGAACAATGCTTGGTAAATTTTCAGATTGGTAATTATATGGATGAGATTATATGTGATGTGATGCCAATGGATGCATGCCACATCCTTTTGGGTAGGTCATGGCAGTATGACCAGATAGCCATATATGATGCTAAAGCAAACACTTACACAATAATCGAAGATGCAAGAAAATATGTTGACACCATTGAAAGAAAAATGATGTTATAGTATGTCTAATTATGAGAATACAATTTATAAAAGAGATACAAGAGGAAGAGACATGTTTTATTCCTTGATTTATCATCTAAAAGGAGTTGGGACAGTGAAAGAAGAGCAATAAAACCCATGGATACCAAAGGTATGGTGAAGGATAAAGCACAAAAACCACTCCTTGGTAAGTTTGCAATTATTTTAGATGAAATTTTGGGTCATTTGAAACATACATTAGAATTTTTTTGCAAAGGTAAAGGGGAAGAGAAGTTGTTGGATAACTTCAGGAAATTTAGTTTAATGAAAGAGAAGTTACAAACAAATACCAAGAGGCACCGAGAGAATACTGATTTGAAATGGAGAGAACAAGAGTTTGAGGTGGGAGGGTTGGTTTTGGAACACCTACAGAAAGGGAGGTTTCCTCAAGGAACATACAACAAGTTAAAATGCAAAAAAATTGTACCATGTAAGGTACTTAAGAAGTTTTCAGCTAATGCATATGAAATATAATTGTCTCCAAGATAGATATTTCACCCATTTTCAATATAGTTAATCTTTATCATTTTCATGGAGATAAAACACATGAAAATAAGAGTGATGTTTCAGATTTACACAATTTGACACCATGGAAGCAACAACTTCCAGCAAGGTAGTGTGAAGAAATAACTGAAGTTATTGATTCAAGAGTAGTAAGAAGAACACAATGTAAAGGATATAACTTGGAGTATTTGAACAAATGGAGAGGGAAGAAAATGGAAGAGGTAACATGGGTAGCTACCCCTAAGCTTCTCAAGATTGGAATTCCAAACCAACATGAATTCTCATGAGCTCTCACTCATGAAACATTATTTCTTACCCCAAGTGTTTGATGTAGGAGAATTAGAGGTGAAGAGAAATCTCGCACACCCAAAAAAATAATTTCTAGTGTTAGTATTTTTTTTTCAATTTTGGTGTGTTGTTGGTTTTGTAGGCACGTGACATTTTAATTTTTTCTCTTCATCAACTCTTTCAAATGGGACCCCTTTGAAAAACTATTGTATGCCATAAAATTCAAATGTAATGTATATGCCATTGTTGAAAATTCAAATTACACCTGGGATTCAAAGTCCCACACGCAAGATAGTCCAAAGTTATTTTTTTCTTATTTTGTAACTCTTGGGAATATAGAAAAGAAAAGGAATGAAATCTTTGTAGGTAATGCTTGGTGCATGGGAGTGGAGGTATTGGGAAGGAGTTAGTGGATGCCATTTTTGGGCACCAAAATTTGAATTTTTCAAGGATAATCAAGAATGAGTA
Source organism: Sequoia sempervirens (assembly GCA_007258455.2). Lineage (NCBI taxonomy): Eukaryota > Viridiplantae > Streptophyta > Pinopsida > Cupressales > Cupressaceae > Sequoia > Sequoia sempervirens. Next base: position 1,070,630,259 of record VDFB02281492.1, on the reverse strand, counting down.
ATGGCATGATTCCCATGGCCATGAGAGGGTGTTGAGAGTGGTCTTGACTTGCTAGTTTTGGGAAAAATCCCAATGCCCAAGTTGGAGAGAAGGTTGCAAGTGATGAATAGAGGCAAAAGATCGAGGAAAATAAAGGAAGAAGATGAAAAATCAGACCTGGGTGCCTGAATTTTTATTTCTAGGAAATTGAAATGATTTTGTTGCTACCTGTAGGTTGCAAATTAGATTTCTTAAAGTTGATTTTTGGTGTGCTTTGAGTTTTTCTTGTATAAGTGATTAGAAAGGCTATGAGTCATTTCTTGTAGATGGTTGCAGCTACAAATGATGAAACTTTCAATATGAGATTTAATTAATGATTTTCAAGCTTTGCGTTTCACAAGTATTATATTTATTTGCAAAAAAAATTCAATATTACATTCAAGTGTATGATTTTGTGAAGTCAAGGCTACAACAAATTGACAAACCCATAGGTTTCTCAATCGTTGGCATGCATCATTTAGGAAATTAGGTGTATAACCAAGTCCAATCACTTAGGTGGGAGCAAAACATAGTGTGAAATTATCGAGGGTGACAATTTATAACACTACAGACCATTAACTTTGATTCAATATATTTTTTCCATATTCCTAGAGAATGGAATAAGGTGGAAGATTATTTATCCAAATAGGAATCTAAAGGAACAAGTAATTGGAATACTACTAATTAGGATGATTTAGACCATGATAAAACTCAACAAATCCTTGAGCTTATTGATGATGTTAAAAGGCTACACATATAGTTTTCTAGGTTTGGTTTGGTTATTGATTGGAAGGAACTATGACTTTCTTATGGATAATGATTAGTGGTTTTGTAGGATTTTGTGGTAGATCCCTCCCCATCATATGTTTTGATGTGATTGCCATCTAGAAATACTTCTTCTATATTTAGATTTAACTTTTCTTGAATATTTTTCTATTATTTCCCCAAAATAATAAATAATAAATCTTCCAAGTCAATAATTACTAATAATAGAAAGATAAAACATAAATGGAATAAAATAATTAACCTTTAAAATATTCCTTCCATACTTTCCCTTAAAAGTGAGGCCCTTACAAAATGAAAAAGTATGTGTAGAGTACAAAAATATTGAAGATGAGAAGCATGTGACATGTCTAAGGAAGGAATGAAGGATTTTTTCCACATTCCACCTCTTTCGTGATTCTTCGCTCCTTTCGCCATCCACATATGCTCACAGTCAATGAAATGAAATGGCTTGATCAAGGAAAAGTAGAGGTATTATCAACTTGATGAACATTTATTTTATGTCATTACCCTATGAAAATCTATTTGACTAAATTAATACTTTGAATGGTACACAAAATTTTGACTTGTCCTAATTTGAAAATATTTCTTAATAACAACTTAGATTCCATGGTTTTCACATTTGCACAAAGGTCCATAAAAGATGCAAATGTCTAATTTTTTAGCGTAAAGACTAGAGTAGTATAAAATTGTTGTGCTAATATATTCAATTGATACTCAGGCACACTCAGATAGATTGAAAACTATAACTCGAAGGTCCATATTAACTAAGACCTTTGTCAAATCATAATGTATGAAAGGATGCTCAAAGAAGTAAAAATAATCACATGATATTATAATATTTTAAAGAGCCCTTGGAAATATTTTTTCTAATATTCTATCTTCATAAAAATTCTTTGCATATTGAGCTACAAGTGACCTCAAGTGTGTGTTACAATCACTATTGCCATCATAAATAAAAATAATAAGGTGTCACAAATCCCATAGATAGTGGATGTATGATACTGTCATAATCTAATGGTGTATGTCTAGCATCTTTGAAACCTCGCTATCTTTCCCATTAGGCCTTTCATACAATACTTTCTCTACTTAATCTATGTTACGAATTAGTGCATCTAAGGTGGAAGAGTAAGAAGGGAGGGTTGAGGGCCACTATGGTGTGTATAAGATTGTGCATGAGAAGTATGAGGGATGGAAGAGGTGATAAGGTGGAGATAGGCATAAAAGTAGAAAGATAATTGGGGATATGCATGAAAGTGGATGGAATCTATGTATAATGAGGAGTAGACACATGTAGCATCACTACAAGGGCTAGTGATAGGTTAGATAGTGGTGGACAAGATAGCCATGAACTTCAAGAATTTTGAATCACATTAGTTAGTTGTGTAGGACATTAAGAATTGTCCAACCCTAGGGAAATGCTAGCTTTATGATCATGTTGAGGATCTCAAAAGTATCAAGCAATGTGTATAAGTTCTCTCAAATGATTATGTAGATTTTTTATTAGTTGTAGATGCTTCAACTGAAGTGTTTCCAATATGCTCCGTAAAAGAGAATACTATTTCAATGATGCTTGTGGATGTGAGGATGTGTGATTTGAATACAATTGAATGGCTTTAAATGCAAGGACAATAATAAATCATGTAAATATGTGTTTAGTCATGTTTCATGATGACTACTGCATTAGGTGAGGGTTAACCAAATTTAGATTTTAAATTTTAGGGGTTAAAGAAGCAAAGAAGTTTATTACAAGTTTATACAACTTAAATTTCAATCTTACCCTTGGCTATTGCACTGCCAAGTACTACTTTAGAACAATAGCAAAAAGCACACGATATTGTCACCATTATTATGGGCTCGAATGAAGTTACATCTTCTTCAAACCAAAACTACGAAACAAGAGGAAAAAATCATAAAAACAAACAAACAAACAATGCTAAACAACCAATTACAATGAAACCATACTGACAAAAGAGATATTCCATGATTAATATAACTATAAATTGTGTCCTTTAGAATATTCATATTATTTGTATACTCTAACTAATATTCTTTTTAAAATGAAAGAACAAATATAACAATTATATATAACTATAAATAACCAATATGAAATTAATAAATTATATTTTAATAAATTTAAAATAAATAAAAATATTAAAAATTAAAAATCAATTTTCACTCATTCACACTTAGAAAGTGGGGTTCTTATAAAATGGAAAAGTATGTAAAAGATTTATTCCTTGCCACTTTGAGAAGCTTCTCCGCTCCTTCCTCTCACATCAAAATAATTAAAAAATTAAAAATCAATTTTCACTCATTCACACTTAGAAAGTGGGGTTCTTATAAAATGGAAAAATATATAAAAGATTCATTCCTTGCCACTTTGAGCAGCTTCTCCGCTCCTTCCTCTCACATGCTTCTCCCCTCTTTCCACCGATTTATTCCTTTCCGGAACCATATAAAAAGGAAAAGTAAAAGTGGGACGCATATAAATTGGGAAAAGTAAAAGTGGGCCATATAAATTGGAAAAGTATATGAAGAACAAACAGATTGACGCCGCGTGTGAGATTTTTCCACACCTGCCGCCGACCACTTCTGATCAGAGTCGGTTAAATGGATGTTTCACGCGCTTTTCCTTTCACTGTTTGTTCACTGTTGTCTTTGTCATCCACTCGATCTCCTCTTTTATATGCCCTGCACTTCACCTTATCACCTGCTCAAGGAAACCCTTTTTCATTGCTCTTTCATTTTTATTCTTTCTCTGTGCTCAGTTAAATCCAATTTCATGGCATCTACTTCTTCTCACCGACAGATTGAAGAATCAGCCCCATCTACTTCTACTTCTGGTGGATCCTTTCTCAGATACGAGCCTCCCACAACTAAACTCGTCTTCCAAAGGGATAAGAGGTATCATGTGTTTCTGAGTTTCAGGGGACCAGATGTTAGAAACACTCTGGTTGGCCATCTCTTTGAAGCTCTCTCTGTAGCAGGACTCAATGTGTTCTTAGACAGTGACAAATTGGAAAAGGGGGAAATGATTGGGGAGAGCTTGGAAGAAGCGATGAAGAGCAGTGTCATACGCATTCCTATATTTTCCAAAGGCTATGCAGACTCAGTTTGGTGTCTGAAGGAGGCCGCTGCAATGTTGAGCTCCCCTGGCTTGATTATTCCTCTGTTTTATTATGTGGATCCAACTCATGTCAGATATCCTCAAAATGAGCCCAGTCCGTATAAGCAATCGTTTCTCAAGCATTATGGCCACCCAGATCGACACCCAAAAGAAGAGGTCGATGAGTGGAAGCATGCCCTTCAGCAGATCTGTTCACGGTCAGGCTGGTCCATGGATATAACTCAAGGGTAAGTAATGAATCTCCCTTTCTGTTTGTTTTTCTACTTCTGATTTGTTATTTTCTTCATAATGGATGACATAATTATTTTAAATATGATTTATATTTTATTTTGAATTGGAAAAATTTAGGATTGTTATAAAATAAAATTAATATATCTATATATTTTTTTAAAATCTATTAAAAAGAGGTCAAGAGATATTAAATTCAGGTGTTTATTTTGTATATAATTTTAACCAAAGAAAAATACAAGATAATAGATTTTTAAGATAGACTTGTTAGTTTTACTCTAGAATTATTTGATTTGTATTTATTTATTTAAGAATTATTTTATTCTGAAATTGGATAAATAAAATAGTAAATAATTTATTTCACTAAACAAAAATATAATAAAATTGATGAGTATTAATAATCTTTAGGTTTTCAAGTTAATATTCAATAATTAAATAATCCATATCTTTAGAGATAGCATGTGAATATACTTTGTTAAGTTCGGTTTGTTGCCCTCTTATTTTATAGTTGCACATTCATCATTTTTAGATTCAAGGTGAATAATTATTTATTTAATTTAAAAAAAAAACTTGTTTCATAAATATAATTATTTTATTTTATTTTCTAGCAAAAAATACTATCATGACAACCTTAAATCATTTTCCTCCTTTTTCAACCTCACTCCATATTTATTTATTTATTTATTTTATTGTGATGGTTAAACTATATATTTTATTTATTTATCTTCTTTTTAACTTTGATGATTAAACTTATTATAATTTTTAATTTTTTTTTTTAAAGTTTGTGTTTATATTAAGAAAGATAATTTATGAAAAATAAAAATTTATTTCATTTATATTTCATATATTTATATTAAATAATTTAATATACAAATGATGGTCATTATAGAACTTTAGCATAATAAATTTATTGATATAAAATTAGAGATATAATATATTATAATAGTAAAATTTATATATCTATATCATTTTTTATTTTATTTAATTTATATTATAAATTGTTATATATAAAAAACTCAAGAATGAAATTTATAATCATAATTTGTGTTTTTCAATTATTTGAACATCCTCTCTATCTCTAAAAATTATGATTTATGTATTTTTTTACTCAATTTTTAATTCCAATTTTATGTTTTAGTTTAGATAATATTAAATTTTAATTTTAAAAAATTCTTATTTATTTATATATGATTTTTTAAATACTTTTTTATTTTTAACATACTATAATTATTGACATTTTTTTATTAAAAAAAACAATAATAAAATTATATCTTTAATTAATTTTTCTTAATACTAATATATTAAAACTTTTTTAAAAATGCATACTAATAAATTTTAATCATATTTGTTTTAAAAAAAATAGATTAGTTTTAAAATTTTATTTTTGTTTACTCTCTATATATTTTATTTAATGTTTAATTACTCATAATATTTATATATTATTTAACTCTTTTTAAAATAATTTTTCAAATATAATTATTTCATTTTAAAATTTTATCTTGAATTTAATATATTAAAAAATATAATTTGATTTTTTAGATTACTTGTGTTTGTTTTTCCATTTTTCATTTGATATAACTCTTTCCCAAATAGTTTTTCAAATATATTTATTTCATTTTAAAGTTTTACCTTGAATTTAATATACTAAAAATATAATTTTTTTTTTTAATTACTTGTTTTTGTTTTTCTATTTTATTATTTTATTATTTATTTTATTATAATTATTTAATTTTATGATAAATTAATAAAGAAATCTCTTTAAAATATTTATTTGTAAAAAAATAAAAAACTTATCTTTCTAAATACTTCAAAATTTAAAACTTTTAAAATTTCAAATATAATATAAGTATGATCTATTTAATTTTTATTTTTTTATATTATATTATAAAAAATGAAATATTATAAACAATAAATTTAAAACTTTTAAATATCATTTATAATTAATTAGATTTTATTTTAAATAATTTAATCTTAAAAATAATCTATTTAATTATTTAATTTAATTTTAAATATTTTAGCTTTAAAAATAAACTATTATACTTATTTAATTTTATTTAGATTAATAAAAAATCTCTTAAAAAAGACTTAAATTTTAAAATACTAGTTTTTTATTTTTTTAAAATAAAAATATTTTTTTCTAAATATTTGAAAACTAAATACTTTTTAAATTTTAAATTATATGATAAATATCACATATTATAAACAATAAACTTCTAAACTTTTAAATATCATTTATAATAAATTAGATTTTATTTTAAATAATCTAGAATATTTAGAATAATTTAATCTTAAAATTAAAAGTGATCTACTTTCAAAATTTATTTTTTTACATAATAGTATATTAAAGTCCATTCAAACTAAATTGGAAAATCATTCTCTATTGATCTACTATGGCTATTGCAGCTTGGAAGCTCGGCTAGTAAAGATAGTGGTGAATGATCTGATTAAGACATTCGACAGAGTGCCCTTAGAAGTTGCCAAGCATCCAGTGGGAATAGACAGTGTCAAGAATCTTCTCATTCAGAAATTAAATCTCAATTCAGTGGGTGAGGTGCTTAAAGTTGGATTATGGGGTATTGGTGGTATTGGGAAGACCACAGTTGCCAAGGCCATCTACAATCAAGTCTATACTGAGTTTGAAGCTGCTTCCTTTGTATCCAATGTCCGCGCCACTGCTGCAGAATCCGGAGGCCTTACAAAATTGCAGTATCAAATTCTGGAAGAGTTAACCAAATATGGTGGAACAGTGTACAGTGTTGACAAGGGCATATCTTTGTTTAGAGATCGATTGGGAGGGAAACGTGTGCTGCTTATTTTGGATGATGTGGATGATGTTGTACACTTGGATGCTTTGGTTGGGGATTGGCTGGCTCCTGGTAGCAGAATTATTTTAACTTCCAGAGACAAACACATTTTGAATGTTGCTGGGGTCTCATCCGAAAGCATCCACCAGATGAGCGGATTGAAGAAAAATGAAGGTCTTCAGTTATTTAGTTGGCACGCTTTTTTGAGAGCATCTCCAACTCTCAGTCACGAGCATCTGTCCAAGGGAATAGTGGAAGCTTGTAAGGGGCATCCTCTTTCCTTGGAAGTGATTGGATCTTTTTTATATGATAAGCAGGATGACACAGCTTGCTGGATAGAAGCTATTCGCAACATTACTCTCATCCCAGACATTCAGAAAAGAGTTCACAATACTCTCAAAATCAGTTATGATGCTCTTAGTAATGGGGAGAAAGAAATATTTCTAGACATTGCTTGCTTGTTCATTGGAGAAAACAAAAGATTTCCCATTGTTTTCTGGAAATCATTGTATAAGACTGCAGAAATTTTTGTATCTAATCTTTCAATGAAGTTACTGATAAAGATTGATGATAATGGTGCATTTGATATGCATGACCATTTGCGAGATTTGGGGCAAACCATAGCAGAAAGAGAGGGTACCCGACTATGGAAGGCTGACCATTCAAGCACCCTATCCAACAACATCAATGTCTCTCGCCTTCGGTTCAATGGAGGTAATCCACAGAGGCTTGAAACGTTGTACAGACCTGGTCTTTGCTATCTTGATTTGTGGAATGTGCGCATTGAAGGCATGGCAGAAGACGCTCCACCCATGCTTCCCGCAAGTTTGATATGGTTAAGGTTGCAACATTGCACATTTTCAACAGGGGAGAATAGAGCCATAAATAAGATCATTACAGCAACGAGGAAGACGTATAGAGCACTAAGGAAGAAAGGTCACAATAGAATTGTGGGCAATATTAAGCAATTGGAGATTATGCAATTAAATAACATCAACATTCGTTCTATGTCCCAGTTATTTTCACCTTTTAATGTAATGCAGTTACAGCACTTGGAATTGTATCAGTGTTCTAGCTTAAATAAACTCCCTGATACCATTGGCAACCTGTCACAGCTGCAGCACTTGGATTTGACATGGTGTCAAAGCTTAAATAAGCTCCCTGATACCATTGGCAACCTGTCACAGCTGCAGCACTTGGTTTTGATACAGTGTTCTAGCTTAAATAAACTCCCTGATACCATTGGCAACCTGTCACAGCTGCAGCACTTGGATTTGGAATGGTGTGAAAGCTTAAATAAGCTCCCTAATACCATTGGCAACCTGTCACAGCTGCAGCACTTGGACTTGAGATACTGTCAAAGCTTAAATAAGCTCCCTGATACCATTGGCAACCTGTCACAGCTGCAGCACTTGGATTCGAGCGGGTGTCGAAGCTTAAATAAACTCCCTGATACCATTGGCAACCTGTCACAGCTGCAGCACTTGGATTTGAAATGGTGTCGAAGCTTAAATAAACTCCCTGATACCATTGGCAACCTGTCACAGCTGCAGCACTTGTACGTGACAGAGTGTGAAAGCTTAAATAAGCTCCCTGATACCATTGGCAACCTGTCACAGCTGCAGCACTTGAATTTGCAATGGTGGACAAGCTTAAATAAGCTCCCTGATACCATTGGCAACCTGTCACAGCTGCAGCACTTGGATTTGCACTGGTGGACAAGCTTAAATAAGCTCCCTGATACCATTGGCAACCTGTCACAGCTGCAGCACTTGGATTTGCACTGGTGTACAAGCTTAAATAAGCTCCCTGATACCATTGGCAACCTGTCACAGCTGCAGCACTTGGACTTGAGCTGTTGTGAAAGCTTAAATGAGCTCCCTGATACCATTGGCAACCTGTCACAGCTGCAGCACTTGGACTTGAGATGGTGTGAAAGATTAAATGAGCTCCCTGATAACATTGGCAACCTGTCACAGCTGAAGCACTTGGACTTGAGAAAGTGTGAAAGATTAAATGAGCTCCCTGCTACCATTGGCAACCTGTCACAGCTGCAGCACTTGGACTTGGGAATGTGTTATAGGTTAAATAAGCTCCCTGATACCATTGGCAACCTGCCAACTACATGTAATGTCTCAAAGGATTTTGAACATTCTTAATTCTTTAAATATTTTTCATAAAATTAAATGTTAAAGATAATATTAAATTAAATTTATTAAAAAGACTCAAATTTCCTCTCCCTGCCGACGGGGAATGCACTCCAGCAAGAATCGGGTCTTGTTGTGCCAATTTTATTTTAATATGACTTTTAAAGTTTCGAGGATAGGAGATTATACTATTATAAGTTTTATTTTTAAAATATTTGAAGAAACATATGAAAGTGTAAATATTATCAATTTTTTAATTTTGTTTCAAAATTAGAAAAAAAAATGCTTCAAATTAATTATTTAATTTGATGACAAAAATTTAGATTTTTTAAAATTTGATTGATTTAATCTTTTTTAAATATCTATTGTGTATTATTTAAAGCTTCAAACATCTAAATCTTTATTTAATTCATCTTTTATATCTTTGTCTATTATCTTTGATAATTTATAACAGTTATTGACTTAGTATCTTTAAGAATTTAACTAAAGGAAGACATACTCATTATTATTGGTAAACATTCAATCACATATAATTAGTTTTTATAAGATTCATAAAGTATGTCAAGAAAAATATTTAGAGATTTTATATAGATGAAATCTTTGTAGATAAATTAGACCCTCATTTGTACATGATAGATCTACAAGTATGTGATAGATCTCACACTAGACCTCATGACCTCTTGCCTGCAATAGGATGCTTTCGCCAATTGAGCTAGGCCCATTGCCCCAAAAGACTTAATATGTAATTTTTTTTTAGACTACACAAGAATCGGTTAGGTATCTGTCCCCCTCTAAACTGCAGTGTGCCTAGTAAACTTTTTTCATGTGAGTGGTGGCGCTAACATGACACACCCTCCAGTACCACAAGGACGGTGGGGAGACTAGACCTCTTGCATGCAAGAGGATGCTTTAGCCAATCAAACTAGGTCCACCGCCGCCTAGATTTATTTTAAAGCTTAAATATTTATTTATTTTTTCCCTCTTAATTGCAAACCCCTATTTGCATTGGAAATCCTAGAACTAAAAAATTAAAGATGATAATAATTATGTTGTGGAAATGTTTATTTGAAAAATGTGTTCTACATTGTACTTATAAGTTGCACCTTAATTATTTTGAAGTAAGATATTGTAAAGGAAAATATAATTTTCTTAAAAAGTGTTATCTATACTAATCAATTAATTAAAGTAATAACTATATGGATTGATCTAGATAAATGAGTTTGTGGACATGGATATTAGGCAATTGAAATATTAAATACAAATTGTAGAAATTGAATGTGAAAAAAAAATGTGCAAAGCTCGACAACCAAATATGAATGACCTTAATGAGGATTCTAGAATCTATGTCTTTAGCTTTGGAATCATACCTCTCTATCTATGTGTTGCCTATATTTGGTGCAACACCTATGTCTCTATTTGGGTCTTCACATCTCTAGATCATTTGCACATAATTGGTCTTGCTAGTTCTACACTCTTGTTCTCTCATTCACATAATCTACTATTCTCTACTCCACTCTAAAGATTAATAATATTTATAAATTCATTTAGAGAACTACCAAATTTCTAGTAGAAAAGTTCTTTTAAGTCTCAAAGAAGGATTGACTTTACTATCATGACAAATAAGAAAACAAGAAGATCCAACTGTGTAAATGTTCTACATGATGAATATATGCAAATCTAGATTTGTTTAAGAGCACTAGTCAAAGTGCTCCTAGCATGTTTTCATTGAATGTGAATGATTAATAGTCAAGTGATTATCCTTGTGCTAAATGAATGTTACTGAATGCCTTCAACTACAAGTAGATTGCAATAAATTGTTCAAACATGTGTTTGGCTAGCTCTAGGTGAAAAATGAATGGACTAGAGTCAGTCAAACTTTGAATTAATTTGAAATTGTGGGGGTTAAAACTATGGGTACATGATTAGTTTTGTGTATATGGGACTAATCCTTTAAATGTGAGAGCAACCCAATTTAGATTTTATTATTTTATTTCTAACACATTCACAAAGTTATCATTTTGATTTATTATTTAAAAATTGTGATCAAGATAAAAAACAACTATCTTTTGGACATTAGGACAAAAAGGAAAAATTAAAGTTGAAACCAAATATCTAGGGATAAGCACATGGATATGTATAATAAATTAAGACTAAGTGAAAGCGTAACAATATGGATAAGTGTGCAAATTTGGATAAGTTAGGTATAAAGGTAGTGGAATGTGTGTGAATGGAAGAGTAACAACATGGGAAAGAGCCCAACTTCACACAATGTTGTGTCATTCGTCAATATGTAAATGCATTAAGTCATTCTTTCAAAATGGACACAAAAATTAATGAATGGTGTGGTTGTGTCAATTTAATCATTACACATATATTATTATGTTTATACCTCTCAATATTTTTTAAAAATATAATATACCATTTATATCTAATATTTTTTCTTTAGTATCAACGATAAAGTGTAGATAAAATTTACAAATGATATTTGTATCAATCACATGAAACTCCATATTTATTTTGGTTGTATTAATATAATATAATATAATTTAAAACAATTTCATATTATTCTCAACCTTTCTTACATTTGTATACCCATAATTGTCACTTCGAATATTTTGTTCTAAGTTTAGATCAGACTTTGCACCCATTCTCAAGACATAGATTGCTAACTTCTTTAGTTTACATCAAGTGTTTGATTCTAGTAAAGGAAAATGAGCTTTTCCTAATATTAATCCATGCTAATCCAATAAATAGTAAACACATAAGAATAAATTAACATAGATTAATAAATTACAATCTATGGAAACATATAAATCTAGATTAAATATTATTCAAGGAAATTGAATGCAAAGAGGATTGATGTATTTAGCTCACTGGTTGAAGATGAATGACTTTGATGAAGATTTTGGACCCTAAGCTATCTCTAGTCTAGAAATTATGTTCTATCTATGTGTCACCTTAGATTTTGTGCAAGTCTTTTGTCTCTACTTGGGTCAAGTACATTCCTGTATGTCTCTTCTCTAGCCAAGGATTGATCCTCCCATGTATAAATTGGTCTCATTAATTATGTACTCCTACTATCTATTTCATCAAATTTTCCCCTATTTTCTCTACTATCTAGATTAGGGGTATTTATGAATACCTTTAGAGGATTTCTTGAATCACAAGGGGTTATGTTCTCCTTGTTCAATCCTTAGAAAAGAACTAATTTATGGTCATACCAATGAGATCAAAGACATCAAAATTTGAATGTGTGAGTGCTCCTAAGATGAATATGTAAATTATAATTATTTAAGCGCACCAACTTAAAATGTTCTTATAATGATTTTTCCTTACTATGAAAGGATATCCAAATGTGATATGATGCAAAAATGAATTCATTTAAATACAAATAAATAGAACTAGTTTGTAAAAATGTGTGTTTGGTCAACTCACAAGGGCTAATATAATGGGGTGAAAGTTGACCAAATTTTTATGTTAATTTTGGAACTATGGGGGTTAGAATTATGGATGTAGGATTGATCTTGAACACATGAAAGATCCAAGATGGAGGAATGATGAATTCTGTGTGAGGAATAAATGTGTAGTTATAGTGGGTGTAATAAATGTAATAAATGTGAGAAATGTGTAAAAATTGATAAGATGTGGATAAATGTACATGAATATATGTAGGGGATATGAAATTAAAAAATAGAGGGAAAATGTGTTGTTGGTAGCTTCTATCGCAAAATAAAAAATGAAAATACCTAAGTACTACCTAGATTCAACTATAATTGGTTATACACAATAAATGAGGAAGATGAGGAAGTAAGGATAGAGAGGTTCCATTTTTATAGAAAGTGTTGATGTTTTGTCTTACTTAGCAATCATAGGGTGATAGGATGTAGGGGGTGCTAACATGTTATGCGATAATGACCCATCTAGTCATGCTATTATCTTTGTAGCATGTTTTCTACTTTAGAGCTTAATCATAGGAATGTTATTGATAATATATGTAGTATAGAAAATTGTCATCCTTAACAATTTCACACTTTGTTTTGGTCTCCCCTTAAATTATTGGACCTAATTGAGTAAATTTAATCTCCCAAATTATGCATTATGTGGCCTATTTTGACATTTTTTGAAGAATTGTAACTAGAAATCAAATGCATTCATTGAAGGAATTGTCTTTGACCCCTAAAATCCCAAAAAAATAGGGCTTGGATACTCACGCCCTAGGAATGAGTGTCCCCTTATTTTGGCTCCAAATTTAAATATGTTGGTGTTGGCAATTTAAAATTTGCAATTCTATTGTCTGAAGTTGGCCATTAGAATTTAATTGTTGAGAAATTGAATAATTTTATATAAATACCTAGTTATCATATCATTTGAAGGAAATATAGAAAATTATTGAGGAAATTTTTATCAAAAGCAATCATGAGCACTCAAGAGCATTCAAGAGTAACATTTTCAATAGCAATTCTAGATCCAAGCATTCATGATATTATTATGCAATTTTGTTCATGTCATGTTGTCATATTGTTTGTGAAGGCTAACCATTTGTATGTCTCCAAGAATTTCAAGCATTCAAGCCAATCAATCAAGCAAGATCCAAGACTTTGAAGTGATGTGTATGACTTTAGTCCTTCAAGGAAGCCATTGAGGGGTGGTGTGTTGCAAAAATTTGTTTATTCATCATTCCTTCATTTCAATTATCATTTTATCCATTGACATTTTCATTTTGGAAAGTGGGAACACTTACCTGGGGTTTGAGTGAGGCAAGCCCCTATATGGCATAACATTTTCCTCCTCTTTGAATGTTCAGATTACAGGTTTAAGGAGGATTGAAAGGATCTTGAAGATCGAATTTTGCATTGTTGCATTTGTTGTCATAGACCTTGTTAAGCCACAAAAATTCATTTACAACATTTTCTGCCAAAGACCTAACAATTCCATAAGTGAGAAATGGAAATACAAATTTGACATTTGAGGACTATGAAAATAGGTCTAAAAAATCTCAACAAGGAAACTCACGCCCTGGGTGCCTATGTCCACTATTTTTAGCCTCAGATTTGAACCACAAGTGCACAATATCCTACTCTGCTCATTCTTACTATCAAAATTTGTTTGCAACTTTTTGTAGCTTTTGTATTTGCATCAGAACAATAAATTACACTATTAGGTTAGTTAGAACATCACATTCCATTCATAGATTCATTTTAGATTTGGTCAAGGCTTGGTTGACTCACCTTTCAGGCTATAAGTCAATCGCATAACTTGCCAAATCATCTCTTCATTCATTCAAACACACATATCATAATAATAAATTAATGAAATAAAGACAACAAAACCCAAATTTAATCATAGGTTCTACATGTTAGGACCTAGGGTTTCTATTTTTCTTTATTTTATTTTGGTGAACCTGAGTTTTAAACATTATATACCTTCTGAAATTCACCCTTGATCTATATCTTGCATTGCATTAGTTTGTATTTTTCATCTAGGGTTTCATACTTGCATCATTAAAGTCATAAAAATCCAAAAAAAATTGCATAATATATTGCAGCTCAGGTTGTAATAAATTTTGTTTATGTCATCTTAAATCCAATTTCCATTCAAATTGCATCCATTAGGACATTCAAATATGAAATTATTCATTGCATTGCTTTGCATCATCATTTTTTACATTTAGAAAGTCATAAAAATATAAAAAATTGCATATTATAGGTTGCATTAGGGTTTTCTTCATTCATCTTTGGCTCAAGTTTGAATTCAAGTTAGATTCATTAGGCTGTTACAAATATGAAAGTGTTCTTTGCATTCAAATTGCATTTTTCATTTAAGCAAAAAAGTGGAAAAATTGTATAGTTTTACCTCAAAGTTGCATCAAATCATGTCATTCTTTGATATTTTCATCTGTAAATCAGTTAATCATTGCATCTTAGACCTGAAAATTGTATTTCAAACTGTCATTTATTGTTCAAGCATTTTTTCACGTTATTACATACTTGCATTTTTCACTTCCATAGTCATAAAAACAACAAACTTTGCTAGAAACAATCACTGCCAAAACTATCTAAACATAGAAATGAGAACACTAAACAATAATAGGCATACTCAAACTTTGAATTTTCTGAAACCCTAGTTAGGATATAGGCACCATGGGCACCTTTATCCTACTTTTTTGCATAAATTTTGTATCAAACTTCTATCTCTATGTTTTTAGTTGGTTGTCTGAATTATGTTTCTGTATTTCAAAGTTGCCATTTTACATTTCAAATTGTTGCACATTTACACTCAAATTCACAAGCATAAAATTGGAAAAACTTTGGAAAATATTCGTTGTTACATCTACTTGAATACATAATTAGAAACCTTAAAAACACTCTAAATAGTCAAACTTTGAATTTTTGGATAGCCTATCCAAGACATAAGTGCCCTGGGTGTCTCTGTCTTGCCTTTTTAAGTTGAAACTTGGCTTAGAGCTCTATTTTGGTGATTTTTGTAGGTTTATGTTATCTAAAATTAGTTTTGATTGCTTTGTTGTCTTTGTTTTACAAATTGATGTTCCTAATGGGTACACTTAAGTGTCTTGAACCTCGCATGAGCTTCACAATCTGATGTCCTATTTCCAATGCTTCAGTAAGATGTAGTTCAAGACTTATAGAATCTTGCACTAGTACATCGACTACGGATCTTGAGTTTTCTAGATCTTTCATAGAAAGTGTTGTCAATACTCAACTCATTTTGGACTCCATCCTTAATGCTACCATACCAATGACAACCTTGCAATCAACCATATTTATTGATGTTGAGATTGTTGTGTCCCATGTTCTCGAAGAGAAATTGAGACAATTGGATAAATCTTTAGAAAAACTTCAAGACTGTGAGTGTGGAATATATCACTGGCACAATGGTCCATGTAATATATAACATGAGGAAACTACTTAATGATGCTCAAGGATTAGAGGTAATGTGTAGTCTAGCCTATATCATAGAAAATCATGTACCTACACTAGTTGGGTCTGTGTAGGATCATGGGGGTCCAAAAAGTGGTGATATGACAAAAAGGCATTTTCTATTTTCCCAAAAATACAAAATTTTGCTTTGACTTTTACTACCTAGGGTCAGGTAAAAAGTATATGTTGCCATGGTAAGAACCAAACTGAAATGGATATTTGTTTAGTTGAAATCATATAAGTATTGATATAGACTATATTATTACATATTAATCTATATATAATATTATTATAATATATTATAATAATATATAATATATATTATAATAATATATAATATATATTAATATATTAATATATATATAATATTATTATAATAATATTGAATTTGTTGAAAGAATTTTGAACGAAAGATTTTGGGTGCTAGCAAGAAGTTGAGTTCACTTTTTGGACAAAAAGTGGAAGTGTTGTTCCTGATTTTCAGAATTTGACACATTTGACCTTAAAATTTGAAGCACTTAGAGATGGACTTTTCAAAAAAGTCACTAATCATAAAATGTAGTACTCGGAGTCTAGTTTTCAAATATGTAATTTATTTCAATACCCAAATTGTAAAAATTGAGTTTCAATAGGTGTTTCTAAAAACCACTATTTAAAAGCCACTTTTTTAATACCATACCATGCATGTGTACAACATCCATATTTTGACCTAAATTATCGTATTTTTATAAATCCTCTTGGGAAAGGATTTGTGACTCAATGAAAGCTTGTTCTCGATATTTTTTGTAATTTTTTATTGAATTTTTCTTTTGTTAAATTTGTATTAGGCATATTTGTTGTTTTGAAAAATCGTCGTGTACAACACATAAAATGACCTAAACTTATCATTTTTTGATTTTTTTTAAAAATTGAAAATAATTTTCTGAAGTTTGTTCTTGTGCAATCCATTTGTCAAAATGTTATGTTGTTCAAAAGTTATTAAAATATTAAAAAACCCTGATATTTAAAGTTTATGGACCAATTTCATCAGAAATTATTGAAAAATAGAAAAAATAATCCAATTGTAAAAAAAATTCAATATTTGGAATCTACATTGTCTCATCTAAAATGGTTTTTAATTTCGTCAAAAAATTATGCAAAAAAAGTCATTAACCATATGTCTGAACTCGGTATTTTTCTCTAACATTGTTAAGACCTTCAACTTGCAGGTCAAACTAGGTTGAAGGCCTAGGTTCAGATTCCCAATGCTTTTCCCGAAGCAAAATACAAGGTAGAAACTCGACCACAAAGTAAATTCAAATTCAATTTTTTGGAAATGGGATCCCGTTTACAAATTGAGATCCTAATTTATAAAGCGAGATCCCGCTTTATAAATTGGGATCCCGTTTCCCAATATTAAATGGTGTGACCATCGACAGGGAAATGGGATCCCACTTTATAAATGAGATCTCGTTCCTTTGTTAACGGTCCCCACATTAAATATTAGGAACGGGATCCCGATTATAATACGGGATCTTGTTTGTTAATAAATGGGATCCCATTCTATAAACAGGATCCCATTTGTTTTTACCCATTTTATTTAAGTTTACTATCAAAAATTACTGTGAAGTCTACAACTTCACATGTATGGCCGAGAGCAGTTAAATTGGGCTATTTTTCATCAATTATTGTTTTTACAGGTGGTGAACTTGCATTTTTTTTTTTTTTTCAAAGGAGGCATTGTGTAAACCATTTTTGAAGTGGAATTTTGTTAGTTTTGTACTTGTTTGGAGGAACAAGAGGTCTTCAACTTGCAATATGGATTGATTTTTTCAAAGGAGGCATGAAGAAAATAGTTTTTAAAGTGGAATTGTGCTAGTTTTCTACTTGTTTTGAGGAACACAAGAGGAAGAATTTTGTCCTTATAGGTCTTCAACTTCCTATTTGGATTGATTTTTTTGAAGAATTTCACTATTGGCATTCATTTGTGCTTGAAAATTTTATAATCATGGGAGATAAAGCTCACAATAAGAGGAGGAAGACATTGACTCATGAAGAAATTGAAGAAAATAAAAAGGAGAGAGATAGACAACAAAAAAAGAAGAATGAGAATTAAAGCAATGAAAGATGGGGGAGCATCCAATTCCACAGCTATTGAAGATGAAAACATTGAGGAGACCATGGTTGTAGACGAAGCTAATTTGCAAGTCAATTTGGAGAAGAATATGATTATACAAGCAACTCCTACTATGCCTTCAAATCCCTCTTTCAATGCTATGGAGAATGTTTCAATATGCACAAATACAGGTACATCTTCAAATCCACATGTTAGTGAAATGGTAAAGTTGTTTGTAGAAGTTTTACAAGATGTTGGACTTAAAGATGTTGACATTGATAATTTTTGGAGAGATGAGACTTTTATATAATTTGTTGAAAATGAAAAACAAAAATCTTTTGTTGAAAATGAAAATGAGAATGATCCTTTTATTGATGAAAATGAAAACGAAATTTTTTTTGTTGATGAAAATGAAAATGAATTTATTGTTTTGTTGATGAAAATGTAAATCATTTTGAAGTTGAAAATTAAAATGAAAATGAAGATGAAGATGAAAATCTAGAATGTGATGTTGAATTCAATGAAAATGCTTTTAAAAAATTGAAAGTGGTGTTTTCGATAATCTTCCTGGTCAAATTTCTTGGAGGCAAATAAGAACACATATGAATAGAATATACAAGAAATTATTTTATCATAAAAAATTTGCATTTCAATGTCAACTAATGATGCAATTGATGAGAATGCAAAAAATGAGGAATGAAAAGGTTGGGCTTTTTTGTTCAACCAAAAAGAAAAGATCAATCATTAAAATATGTTATGTCTACTGTTGCTAGTGCCATTCAATTTATTGAGAAAAATAGTTGATCTAAAGATTAAAATGTAGTAAGAAGAGCCATAACAACTACTATAGTTAATAAAGCAACTTTGAATAAAAGAATGGTAAGCAATATTAGTGAAGTTTTAAAAATACATCCTAAAACATTGCCAAGCATGGCAGAAAGAAGAGAAAGTATAGAAAATGATCCTATCAACCAATGTTGGAGTTTCAGTGGTCGACTCCCGAGGTCTGATATGAAATTGAATGTTGAAATTAAATCTTTTATCAAAAAATATTGGCATTTTCATCTAATGCTAGAGATGTTTTAAAATTAAGGGTGGGTTCCAAAGTTCGCGATCCTCACCCAAAACACCTATTAGATACAACACAAAATGAATTTTTATAGAAATTTTTGTGGTAATTTAGTTTTACCTGGTAATATGAAAATAAGTCAAAGGTCTTTTGAAAAATGTAAACCTTGGTATGTAAAAATTAATAAGCAATGAATATCTTGTTGTTGTAAAACACATGTTCAATTTCGTTATTTTTATGATGTTTTTTGATATATATGTTGTACCTTGCATTCTAACATGATTCTACAAGAATGTGGTATTAATATGCCACCTAAAGCAATAAGGGAGTTTATTTTAGGTTTGTTTTGTGAAAGATCTAATGGTAAATTGTTTTATTTAAGTTCTTGTATTTCAGGACAATGCATTAATTGTGGAAATTTTACATTGTTAAGAATTTGTATGCATGAAAGTGTTGATAATGATTTTGGACAACAATTAGTAGATGTTAAAAGATTTAAGAATGTTCAATATTCTTTAAAAGATGGAAAAATAGGAAAGTGTTGTGATTTAGTTATAGAAAAAGTTAGTGTGCATGCATTCATGAGTGAATTTAAGAATAAGATTGTACCAAAATATGCCATGCACTCTCAACATGCTCGATGGCTTGATGGCCAATTTTGCACATGTAGAAACACTTTTCCAATTGGTAGTATACTTTCAGTGGTTGATTTTGCGAAAAATTATACTCTAGCTCCGTACAAGAGGAAATTCAATCACAGTATTATAATTCAGTGCAAGTAGCTATGTTTGTCCATATTGTTTATAGACATGAAGATGATAGCACTAAGGATGATAGAAAAGTTTTGAGGGAGTATCATTTTTATTTGAATGACAACTGATTACACTCGTTAGAGTTTGTTCAATACTATTTCAATATATTAAATAGAAATTTAAGAGAAAGAGGAATCCAGATGAAAGAACACCTTATATGGTCAGATAATTGTACGGGGCAGTTCAAGAATGCTCGAATGTTCTATTGGTTTTAAGTAGGGTTCATAAGGAACTTAATGTCTAGCATGTATGGAGTTTTTTTGAAGTTGGGCATGGTAAAGGAGAACATGATTGAGTTGGTGCATGTGTCAAAATAATTCTTGCTAGAGAAGAATTAAAATTTGAGGATGTAGTAAAATTTAAAGATGCATGTGGGATTGTGGATTGGTGTAATACAAGATTATATGCACCTGGTTTGAGTAAGTACTCTACAGTTCATTGATTCTTTTGGTTGGTTGAAGAAGAGAACATTGTACTTAGAGTTGACTGTGAGACAATCAGTGGATCTACTAATGGCATTCATTTAGGAGTTTGACAGCAAGCACATGGACTATCTGGAAAAGGGAGCTTACATGTTTTTGCTAGTTTTGTATCTCAGGAGATTGGGAAGCATGTGAAAATACAGAAGGGGTTGAATAGTGGGAGCAAATATCGCTAACACCTGCACAAGCACATGATGAATATGAAAGAACTATTGAAGAAAATGATCAAGTGTTTGCATCTGAAGACTATGACCGTGTTTCAAACCTTGTACAAGAAGGTGATTTAATTCAATTTATTTCATTTTATTTCACTTTATTAAGTTATTTTGTAATACTAAATTATTTATATGGACATGCGCAAGTTATTAAATCAATTTTTGTTTGCAGGACATGTGTATGTTGTTGTTACACCTGAGGAGAATGAAGAGAAAATAAAATATTGGTTGGCTCATTGTGTCGAGACTAAACATAAGTTAATAGCACCTCAAGAAGATGATGACGACTATCATTATCTAATAGGTATGGTGATCCCCTTAAGACATCCCCTTAAGAAAATTTTTAGAACAAGTCTTTGATCCCCTTAAAAAAAAATTGAGAATGTATTTGATGATGGTTTTCATGTTTTCCAATAGGATTAGTGGTCGTTGTTGGCACTTGGCTACGAAAATACCTAACAAGGAAGAATGGTCTACCTGCATTCGAAGATTATGAAACACATAAAAAGATTATACATTATTCACATTTGGTGGTGGCAACAAATATAAAACTAGATCAGTATCATGGAAGACCTGCAAATAAAGTGCTATGGAAAATTTCTATGGAAGAGCATGAGACAATCGTAGATGCATTGCAAAAAGAGAGGATGCAGATGGTACAATGGAATAAGTAAATACAGGTAAATATAGTTTTAGTTTTATATTATCCTTTTAAATAGATTAAATACATGTTTTGATATTGGTCAAGTGTGTTATTAGTTGAAATTGATTTAAATTATTCTTTTATAGATCCTTAAGCCATAATTAGAAAAAGGATCTAGTCCATGCAGATTCAACCTAGACAACATGGAATACTTGGTAAAAATAGGTAATTATTAGTTAAATTATATTTAAATACATGTTTCAATTACATATTGATATTGCTTGTACATTAATAGTTAAAATTGATTTATTATCCTTTTTTGTATCCTTAAGCCATCATTGCATTGATCTCATACTTTGAAACAATAAGGAGAGGATGCCTAGATTCAACCTACACACATGTGTGGAATACTTTTAAATGTGGGTACTTGATTTGTGTACATATAGATAGTTTTATATAAATTAAAATATGTATGTTTTGATGATTTCATTGATATTGCTTGTACCTTTTTGATATCAGGTTGTGTGAAGACCTACTACATTTTGGGCATGAGTTTGAGATGTTCTTGAGATGGCATATCCAAATTTTGTAAACATTGTTTTGAGATGACATATATGTACATACATATAGAATTAAACATTTTGTACAAATTACAAATACATGTACATTGACAATTATTTACTCTATGTACTTCTATGTATCAAAATCGATATTCTATATATATTGTTTGTTAAATGTACATGTTTTCCTACTTTGAAACTTTATATTTGATTGTATAATCACTAAATATCATGCATACATTATTTTTAAATCAATTATATCCTTAAGACATAGTATTATGACCCCTTAAGAGATCCCCTAAACCATAAACCCTAAACCCTAAACCCCTTAAGACATCCCCTTAAGACATTGTATTATGACCCTTTAAGACATCCCCTTAAGACGTATTATTATTCTTTAAGACATTATATTATGACCCCTTAAGGCATCCCCTTAAGACGTTGTATTATGACCCCTTAAGACATTGTATTAGGACCCCTTAAGACGTCCCCTTAAGATGTCGTATTGGATGCCATTATTTGTTTTGACAGCTTATAAATTGGTATTGGATGCCATTATTTGTTTTGACAGCTTATAAACAAGTATTGGATGCCATTATTTGTTTTGACAGCTTATAAATTAGTGTTGGATGCCATTATTTGTTTTGACAGCTTATAAATTAGTATTGGATGCCATTATTTGTTTTGACAGCTTATACTTTAGTGTAGGATGCTATTATTTATAGAATTTATTAATGCTTTTGTTCTCTAATCTTGTATGGTATTGTTTATTTCTTAAAATTTTATCCTTTGTGGTCTAGAAACGGATTGCTTTTGTTTGTGAATTATGATTTATTGACTAATTATTGGTTGACGTGAATTGAATAATTTCATTGACTAATTATCCCTAATTATTGAATGTACATATCATGTATATCATGTATGAGAACTAAATTTGTAAAGTATAAATATTAAAATGTCCTATTAATTTCAACTTTAATTTCATATTTATATTTAATTTCACATTAATATCCTATATTAATGTTTTGACTATGAACATAAAATGCATAAATGCACATGTGTAAATTGAAATTTCAAAAACTAATAAAGTCCATAATTTATGTAAATATATTAAGTGCATGGAACCAATATATTAGGCGCATGAAATAAAGTCCATCAAAGTACAACCCATGAACTAAATTCCAATTAAGTATTTAAGCCATGAAATATAAAGTCCAACAAAGTACACATGAGAAACCAAAAATATAGTCCATGAAATAAACAAATATAACCCATAAAATCATGTTTCTAGGTCATGAATTGTCTCTATAATCAAGAGACCTCTTCATGCCATTTGAACTATGCAGATGACCTGAAACACTCTGTATAAGAGAAAGATGAAATCAGATGTAAGATGATAAAAAATGATTTAATGACAATTTAATTTATAATTCATCATAAAATTAAATTACCATCATATATGGGTCTACATGCTCTGGTGCACATGAAACAACCTCTAAATTCTCTAAATCAATATGTAACATAAACAAGACAAAGAAATTTGAAATTAGATGTAAGTCTATAATTAAAAATGATTTAATTCAATTTAATTTATAATTTATCATATTTTAATTGTATCGTATTCTGAGGTTGTGCACCCTCTTCTCCGGGATCTGTTTCTACATGCTCAACTCCAAGATGTGTCTCATGCTATAAAATAAAAAGAATTTAAAACATGTATTAGCTCACATATATATATATATTCAATTATAAATTTAAAATTAAAGTAATTCAAAATATTTAATTTGACTTTAAATATAATAAAAAATTTAAATTTCCATGATATTTGGAGCCTGCTCTGCATGTCCTCCTATAGGTGTAGCTATGACCGGGTCAAGGCAAAAAGTCGCACTAACATACTCCTACAAGGTCAAATTTAAAGCATGTATACTTGAATTAAGTTTATATATATATATATATATATATATATATATATATATATATATTCAAGTTTTCACATTTTGTGTAGAATTTTTTTTAAACCTAAAAATCAAAGGCCTCCTGACTAGCCACAACATCTAAGGTTTGCCTGAAGCCCATTCTCATTGTTGTATAGACCTACACATACATGTAGACATTTTTAATGCTTATAATATTTACAAGTGTGCATACACATTTGATATATAGTGAATTCAAAATTCATAATTGTAACTAGACTAATGTAACTTAAACAATTTACAATATAAATGTACCTGCCCTTGATCTATGATGCCTGATACTAGAGGAGTGCTCGACAAACCCTCTGGTGGAATCGACGTGGTAGCTGATTGACCCCCCTAAACCAACATATAAATATTTTAAACATATGTTCATGATTCAATTATAAATTTAAAACTCAAGTTAAAAATCATTCCATAAATAATTTAGAAAATAGAAATCAAAATACCCCAAAAGGGTTGCTGACAAGGACTAGTGTTGATGTATGTACTCATTGAGCAGATGATTGCCCCATCGTTAGTGTCATCTATACATCAAACAATTTGATTGTTAAAATGTATTGCAAACTTTTCTTTGATATATACATTCAATAAAATTCTTATAAAATCAACATGTAGATGCATATTTATACCTATGTCGCAGTGTCCTCAAGGTGATGGTTTGTTGTAAGAAATTCTACAAATGAACTAAGGTGACCAAATGAACCACTAGAGTCTCGATGTCCACCCGAACTAGGTGTGGCCTGATTGGGTCCATAGCATAATTGGTGGAAAATAGTACATACATGTGGGGACCTCGACACTCCTGGAGTGGTACTCAGACCAACTCCATAATACACTCCATCATTGTCATCCCTATGCTCCCTATTCGCAATTGCAGAAGCATGTTGATCATTGTCTTCAGCAAGCATACTAAGGGATCCTAATGTGGAGACCACTACAAGTTGATGCACCGGTTTGGGAATGGGAGGACCAAGAGCAACAACAAGGGGTTGCGTATGCATGGGGCATTGGGGATCAACCCTTTCCCCTAACCCCTATTGTGGCATGCTACCACCAACACCTTGAAATGATTTGAAATCAAAATAATTGGGCTTTTGCCCCATAACAAACTCTATATATAGTTTCCTCAAAAAATACAATGGGACCTCCCAATCAGCATGTGGTGGACTATCAAAAACCATATACCATCTATTCCAAAAATTTGCACTCATCTGGGGATTCACACACCACCTCATGGATATTCTAGATTTATTAGTAGGAATGGATTTCCAAGTGATAGGATCGAGAAAGTATGGGGCTAGGTGGGCTTTTGTTATCTTAAGGTCTAAAATTTGTCTATACGAGAGACTATTTGAATAATACTATCTCATCTGCTCCCTCTCTCGTTGATTCCTAGCAAGATCAGAATCAATAGTCTTGATTCCATCCACAACATTTTGCATCACAAATGCAAAACTTCTAACATGAGGAGGAATCAATGCTTGACTTTGCATAGCATTGATTTGATTCTGAATGGTTGCAACCTAATCATTTATACGGGCTTGCAAGTGAGCCTCATTAGATGTAGCTGGTGTTGGAGGGGGAGGTGGAGGGGGAGGTGGAGGTGGCTGAGGTGGTGGATTGAGTATATCATCTATATTAAATTGATCCATGATGTGAAATATAAGTGCACCTACATTAAATTATAGAAAATTAACATAGAAAATTACAAAATTAAATTTGTTCAAATAGGATGTCCACATTGTACATATACATACACATACATATACATTGATTGAACATTCAAATTAATATACACATGTACATACATATATATTGATTTAGCATTCAAATTAATATTCAAAATTCAAAATTTAACATGTACATACATTTAAAATAAAAAATATGATGTATAATTCGAATGCATACATCATTCAACTAAATTATGTACATACATAAAAATTTCAAAATTTAAGATCTAGAACTATGCAATTTTAATACATGTACATACTAAAAGATAAACTTGAAACATTCACAAAAACCTCATTTTATGTCTAACGCATATATATATATATATAAATTTTCCAACAGGAAAAATCATGATCTAGTAGATAGTCATAAAATATATACTATTATAAATTCATCATTGAAAGTTCATAAATTCTACCAAATTCATAAATTCATAACTATAAGATCATTGTCTTAATTTAGAAACTATTGTGGCTCTCTACTACATCTCTTCATTTCTTTGCATTTTCCTTTTCAAAAGTGGAAGTTCTCCTCTCCTCTATCCATTGTCGATGCTCATCTAAGATCCCATCCATAGCCCTGACAACATCAACAATGGTTTGCATCCTAGATGCAATCATCCTCACAGGTGGTGTCACACATTCTTCATTTTGAATAATGTTGATTTGCTCTTGCATGGTTCTAACATTGGAATTGATTTGTTCTTGTAAAGGAGCATCATCAATTTCAGGTGGTGGAGGTGGGGGGTTATGAGGTGGAGTGGGTGGAGGTGGAGGTGAAGGTGGTGGAGATGGATGGCGCGGAGGTGGATTGTGAATATTATTGAGTCAATCCATGTGATCTCTAAGATATGAGTGAACCTCCATTAGATTTGTAATTTCAAAATGTAAGATACATGTTTAGGAAATACCCTAAAACCATTCAATATAAATGGCCTAATTGAATACAAATGATAAATAATGCAAGCCTCATTTATGTCTAAGGCATGTTACTTGAATGAAAATACAATTAACTATTAATAGAGGACAATATATGAATGTTATAGGGTTTACGGTTTAGAGTTTAGGATTTAGGTTTTAGGGTAATAGGATTCCTTAAGGGGATCTATGTATTAAGGTCCTAGTACAAAATGACATGGCTTTTAAGTGAATAAAATTTAGTGAAGATTCCCAAGGCAACCAAATTTAATTAAGGTCCAAGGCAACTTCACCAAATTTTATTCACTTGAGCCATGTCATTTTGTCCTAGGAACTTACTAGACATAGATCCCCTTAAGCCATCCTATCACCCTAAATAGTAAATCGATCAACCTAGATCATGATTTATCTCATTCATATTATAATCTTGCACGATCATATTATTGTTAAATTTGGTTCCCTTGGGAAAATTCACCAAAATTTGAGAGCTTATTTGATCCCCTTAAGAAATGTCATATTAGGACCCCTTTAAGAAATCGATTTATGGTTTAGGGTGATAGGATGGCTTAAGGGGATCTATGTCTAGTGAGGTCCTAGGAAAAAATTGCATGGCTCAAGTGAATAAAATTTGGTGAAGTTTCCCAAGCAAACCAAATTTCATTTAGAGCCTAGGAAAAAATTATGGCTTTAGGGTTTAGGGTTTAGAGTTTAGAGTTTAGGGTTTAGGGTAATAGGATAGCTTAAGGGGATCTATGTAGTAAGATCCTACAACAAAATGAAATGGCTTAAGGGAATAAAATTTGGTGGATTTTCCTAAGGCAACCAAATTTCATTCTAAGGTCCTAGGACAAAATGAATGCTTTAGTGTTTAGGGTTTATATTTTAGAGTTCAAGGTTTAGGGTTAATGAAACTTAGGGTGAAGTTTTGGTGTCCCTTGGAATATAATGAACTTGCAAGTTAGTGAAGAACATTTTCTTGTGGAATAGTTGATTGAGATAGCTCTTGTTTCAACTAACCAACCTAGATCATGAAATCTCATTCATATTATAATCTTGCATGATCTTATTATTTTTAGATTTGGTTGCCTTGGGCAACTTCACCAAATTTTGAGAACTTCTTTGATCCCCTTAAGAAATGTCATACTAGGACCCCTTAAGACATTGATTTACAATTTAGGGTGATAGAATGGCTTAAGGGGATCTATGTCTAGTGAGGTCCTAGGACAAAATGACATGCCTCAAGTGAATAAAATTTGGTGGCGTTGCCCAAGGCAACCAAATTTCATTAAGGGCCTAGGAAAAAATGATGTCTTTAGGTTTTAGGGTTTAGAGTTTAGATTTTAGGGTTTAGGGTAATAGGATGGCTTAAGGGGATCTTTATAGTAAGGTCCTACGACAAAATGACATGGCTTAAGGGAATAAAATTTGGTGGAGTTTCCTAAGGAAACCAAATTTCATTTTAAGGTCCTAAGACAAAATGAATGATTTAGTGTTTAGGGTTTAGATTTTAGATTTCAAGGTTTAGGGTTTAGCGAACTTAGGGTGAAGTTTGGGTGGCCCTTGGAATAATGGATTGGAAAGTTAGTGCCTAGTTTATGAATATTTTTTATTTTATGAATAGATTGACTATTTGCATAATAGAAACACATAATTATGTATTATTAAGATTGAGCTTGATGTATATTTTAACTAGATATTTTTTAATTGAATATAAGATTATTTTATTTAACATTTTTTTCATTAATATTTCCCACTTAAATGAATTTTATGATATTAAATTTATAATATAAAATTAGTTAATGTTGAATCAAGTATTTTATTTTTGATTGTTTGGAATTGAAAGAACCTAAAAGAAAGAAAATAAAAATATTTAGATTCTTTTAGTGTTTAGGTAACTAGTGAAAAAATTGAGATTTTAGACTAAACTAGAAGCCTAATTAACAAGTAATTGACTAGAGTGAGGGTTAAGATTGTCAAAAGACAACAGGCAACACATGCAAACAAGAAATGGAAACAAGGCATGACTAAGAGAGATCAAAACATAAAATAGAAATGAATGTTGAATACTATCTAATTAAGCGACAATTGGAAATTGATTGTCACTTGGATTTATGACTTTGTTAACTAAATTTGCAAAAAAACATTGATAAAATTTATGAATTGAAACTATTCTTTAACATATTGTTTTCTAATCTAATTATAATTTAACATTAAAACTAAATTTTAACATATCGTTTTCTCCATACAATGCAAATGAAATTTAAAACATTTAAATTTTGCAAATGAATTTTCTTGAGCTTGAAATTAGGGTCTTCAAAATCAAAATGATTTGTTCGATTTCAATTTAGGGTTTTAGCAATTTTTTTTGTTTCAATTCAATTTAGGGTTTCAATTTCTAAGTAATTAGGGTTTTTAATGCAATTTTTTCATTTTATTTCAAATGAGGGTTTTCAAATTCAATTTTTCTTGTTTGTTTTGAATTCAAGATTTCAAAAAGCTTGATTAGGGTTTCTAAATGCAATTTTTTAATTTCATTTCAATTTCTAGGGTTTTGAAATGTATTTTTTTTGTTTCATTTCAATTAGGGTTTTCAAATACGATTTTTTTTTGTTTGATCAAACAAATTAGGTTTCAAAAGCTAAATTTTGTTTATAAAATACAATTGAAGGTTCATTTTTTCATTTATATTCAATATCTTCAGGTTTCATTGTGTTTTTTAATCTATTTCTACAATTCCCCATTTCTACTATAATAGGAAATAAAATGCTTAAAACGTCAAATAAATTTTAAAAAAATACTAAAATCATTTCTACAATTCACAATTTCAATAAAAAATGAAAAATGCAAAAAAATGGGGGTGGACAGGTACCTAGAAGCTGTTGTTGGAGGTTGCTTTCACTCAGAACTCAGGATCTCGTGCACTGCTAAAATGGCAATTAGTTCATTTTAAAAAAATTAAATACCATTACAAAACGGGATCCCAATTATTACAAAACGAGATCCTGATTTTTACAAATCGGGATCCCATTTTGTACTAATTGGGATCACATTCTCAGTCCGTCAGTTCGGGACCCTTTAACAAATGGGATCTTGAGTTTTAAAAAGTGGGATCCCATTTAAGATTTAGGCTTAGGATCCCGATTTTTAAAAATTGGGATCTCGTTTATAAAAATCAAGACCCCATTTATAAAAATCAAGATCCCATTTTTGCAAAGCCGATTTCATTTTTTTGGCTAAGGAAAAAAACTTCCACATTTTGTGGACTCAACTTTGTGCACTTACCCTTTTTGTGTATGGGTTTCTCTTACACTTCTAGGGTTTTGAACCTAAAAGGAGAGAGGTACAAAAATATTAATGGCTCACTCAAGAACAAACCCTTGAGATTCTAATACAAAGGAGATTGAAATCTATCAAAGGGGATTGTCCTAAAGGCTGAAAACTAATAAAAGAGATTAACTACCAAATGTAAACTTAGAAAATGCAAGATGTTTGAAAACATAGTGTGAAATGAAAAAAGACCTAAATGACCTATAAAATGCTTTGAAAATACAATCAAAACAAAATAGGGAAATGTAATAGTAAATGGTGTGCACCTAGAAATCTCATAATAACTAAAAGTAGCCCTGAAAATATGGAAATGTTGACTTTTTGACCAACTGAGACTCATTCGCCAACCTGGGTGAATTAATCCCAGATCAAGGTTTCTTCCTAGAAAACTATTTCAAGAAAAAAGGGTATTAGGATCTGCAAACCGATCTGACAAACACCCCTAGTGGGACTCATTTTCCACCATTGGTGAATCAATCCTCTTCTACTTTTTTGAAAATCAAAATCACTGATCTATACTCCAACACCTGTACTTTATTCCTAGATTGAAACCCGGGTCTGGTTCTACGAAAACACCTACAAAAAAGAATATAATTCAATTGCTAATGGGGGGTTTTCCTTGGTCAAACCCCTAGTTGGGTATTTAAACCTTGAAAGAGATAATGAAATATGCAAAAAAACCCTAACCCTAAGTGTGTCTAAGACTAGGAAATCTAAAGCAAGATAAAACCCTATTCTAATATGCAAGAACAAGATGCATGAAAGAAACTTGAATGATGAAAGACCCACTCTAAGAGATCCTAAATCACCTTAAATGAATATCAATGACATGCAAACCTTCCTTAGGTTGAAGATCGTGAGACAATGGAGGATGGAATCACTTAGAAAACAAGTCCTTAAGTTTGGCTTGATGGCTAGTTGCATCTCCCCAACCCAAAATTCTTCATGATTCTCTATAGGCATCCATGATCAACCCTTGACAATGCTAGATCTAGAATAAAAGTGAACTTGAAGGCCTGTAAAAATCCTTGAATGTTGCCCCAAAGCTTCAACTTTATTGTAAATGGACTTATGAATGCTCTTGTGAACAATATCCTCAATACTTTCAACTCTTGAGTTTGTTTGAAAATTGTTTAGATGTGTTCAAAAATGACCTAAAAACTTATATTTATAGGCATTAACACATAATTGATCATTATTTAGACCTCAAAGGCCGACATCCATTGAAATTTGATTTAAGTCGGTGAATTTCTCACTCAAACTTGAAAAATGCCCCAAAAGGGACTCATTCACCACCCTTAGTGAATGGGCCCCACCAGAGGGGACTCATTCACCCAAGGTGGCGAATGGGTCCCACTTACAATTTTTGAGGTGGTTTTTCGGAATTTAAATGAATTATGTGCTATTTGTCGGGATTTATATGATTTTTTAGTGGAATAAGCCTCAAGGTCCGAAATAATGGGTCTTAGGGGCCTATAAATGGTAATTTTAAAGAGTAATTAATGCAAGGGTGCCAAATAGGTCCAAATAAGTGTGAAATTGCCTCTTTCTTCAAGAGTGTAAAAATTTCTATGCTACAAATTTAAAAAACTATTTATCTTCCTTATAAATAGAATTTAAACATGTTATTTATGTATTTGTTGCATTAAAATTCTTCCATGTTGAAATATTTTAATTTTAATTTTTAGGAAAGTGAGGAAACATGTTGAATTTTTGAAATTTAACTACTCATAAGTTTAAAAAAAATGAGCTCTCTTTTCTACCCTCTATGACTAAAAAGTACGATTAAAACAAATCCAATCTATCATCAAGTGTAAAAATGCAAAAAGGGAGGGACAAGAGAAGGGTAAAGAGAAATAAAATAAAAATACAAACATGTTTTGAATCTTCTTACAAGTCATTTGAAAAACAGATGAATTTGATTCAAACTAAACTGAACCCATTTTTGTAATTCCAATGTGAGATGGTGCAATCTTCAAACAAAAAATGTGTGAATGATGGAAAGTTCAACTTACATAAATGTGTTCAATCAAACACACAAAACACCCTAGAATCAATAGGCTATTACTTTTATAAACACATGTCGATAATTATCAAAATTTATTAAAGTAAATGAGTAAGATTGGGAAAAAAAAAAACAAACTTAGAGTTTGGAAAACAACATTGAACGGAGGACAAATTAGAAAAAATGAAGAATACCGTTCAAACTTCAATGTTTCCAAATCCCAGTTGATTTTTCAATGCTTACAAATGGGTTACACATAAATTTAAATAGTGACAAATAATCCTTACCTCCAAAAAGTCACAAAATGACAAAATGAAGCTTCAAATGTGAAAGTTCAAAGGTTGATCCTTCACATTCAACTTCTCCTTTCATTTGAAGCAATTTCCCTCCTTATTGGAATCATTACCATATTTGCACAATTCCACATTTCAAATTAAAAAAAAAAACTCATTTTAATATTGCTTGTCCTCTTGTCACTTTCCCTTCTCATTTCTATCCAAGTCCCCCTAAATGGGAATTCTCATCCATAGGTGTACAAAGTGACGAATAATTGGCTCTCTATGTTATTTTATGTAGGCCTAGACATTTGATAGACTCAACAATACCATATCATTTCCTTAGTACCTTTAATGAGAGCAATGTATTTAGGTTCAGCAGTTGAGAATGCAACAACTTTTGCAATCTAGAAACCCAACTAACCATTGCCCCAAAAAATGTAAAAAAATAACAAGTAGTTGATCTTTATTTGTCCAAATCACCGACCATATCAGAATCAATGAAACCTTATAGTTATCCATATTTTCCTCCAAAGCACAAAACATAGTCAGAAGTGCCTTTCAAATATCGTAAAATCCATTTAATAGCTTGCCAATGAGTTTTACCTAGATTGCTCATGTATTTGCTGACAACTCCCATTGCATGAGAAAATTTGGGTATAGTGCATACCATCACATACATGAGACTCCTAACAACAAATGAGTAAGGAATTCCTTTCATATACTATTGGTCTTCTTGTGTCTTGGGACACATCTTAGAGGATAAGTGAAAATGATGAACAAGTGGTGTTTTTACAACCTTTGCATCCTTCATGTTAAACCTATCCAAGACCTTATTATTGTATTTTTCTTGTGACAATTTGATCTCTCTTTTCTACCTATCCCTGATTATTTTCATACCAAGAATCCTCTTTGCTACCCCCAAATCCTTCAGTACAAACTTGTGAGCTAATTGTTGTTTCAGATTACTAACAACACTCATACTAGTGTCGATTACTACCATATCGCCAACATATAACAAAAATAAAACAAACTCACCATTGTCCAATACTTTGAAATTTGCATACATATCAAATTCACACCTAGTAAAGTGTTGCTTAGCCATGAAGGATTAAACTTGAGATACCATTGTCATGGAGCTTGTTTGAGACCATACAAGCTTCTCCTCAATTTGCAAAGTAAATTCTCTTGCCCTTGTTTTACAAAACCTTCAAGTTTCTCCATATACAACTCTTCATGTATGCCACCATGAAGAAACACAATCTTAACATCAAGTTGCTCTGATTCAAGGTCATACATAGTTGCCAAGCCAAAGACTATTTGGATGGTAGTCATCTTCACAATAGGTGAAAAAATTTCATTGAAGTCTACACCCTTCTACTGGTCATACCCCTTCACCACCAATCTGGCTCAATATCGTTTCTTTCCCCCCTCTTCTTCTTTTAATTTGTACACCCATCAATTTTTTAATGCTTTCCGATTGGATGGAATATGGACCAAGTCCTAACAAATCCATTTCTTCCCTCATAGCATCCATCCATTTCTCATGATTTATGTATTTCAAGGAATCTCTTAATGTTGTCAACTCTACTTGATCAAAAACTAATAGATGATACACAAAATCATCAAATTTAGCAAGAGATCAACACTCCCTGGTAGACCTCCTCAATTGAGGAATTAACTCCTATGAAGTTCCCTCTAAATTTCCTTGCTCTTCATTATTTGGATGTTGCAAATATTTACTAGGCCCCTATGTAGAGGTACCCTACGTCCCAAATAATCAGAATGTTGATGTGATGAGTTGTTCAAAGGTTGCAGGAGTGGAATCGGCAAAATATTAGAGGGCTACAAGTTTGAATTGGAGACCATGTGGAAACTCAACACCACCCACAATGTGTTCCAAGTGAGGTGCAGAACATGAGGTAAAGGGAGTTGGTTGTGAAGGAGATCACGTGGGAGGTAAATCTCCCACTTCTCATGTTGCACCAATCAATCCTTGTGTAGAGGATGAAGAGATTGCACAGTGCGGGGATGGTGTATGGGGTTGCAAATTGCCCACAGCTAGTGTCGGTGCCTATGAATTTTGTCTTTGGGTTTTGTACATATCATTTCCATTTGAGATATCATCCAGTGGCACATATTATTTTGGTTGTGTCCCTTGTTCTTGGAGACTAGGCATTATTTTCTCATTATAGATTACATCCCTGCTACGAGTTAACTATTTAGTAATTGAATCCCACAACCTATACTCATATTGATCTTCTAGACATATCCAATGAAAATGCACCTTTTGGACTTGACATCCAACTTCGTTCTTTTCTCTTTTGGAATGTGAACAAATGCTTCGCAACCAAAATTACGTAAGTGATTGTAAGAAATTATTCTTCCCAACCACTTCTCTGAAAGTCCAACTGAGAAGATGGACCTCAATTAATCAAGCACATCGATGTATTAATTGCCTCTACCTAAAACTCTTTATCAAAACTTGCATTAAAGAGCATGTTGCAAGATCTCTCCAAGATTGTTTGATTCAAATTATCCACTACACCATTTTCTTAATGGGTGAAATGAACAATTTTGATCCATTGTATGCCATTATTTGGACAAAAGTTATCAAAATCCAAATCTACCATTATCAATTTTCAAGCACTTGATTTTGTTGTCGATTTTGTTTTCAACAATTTCTTTGAACATTTTAATTTTTCTGAATACTCCAGAATTTATATTTAACATATAAACCCAAACCTTGAGAGTGCAATCGTCAATAAAAGTAACAAAATAATTTGACCCGTAAATAGAGGTTACCTTTGTGGGACCAAATACATCCAAGTGCATGAGCTCCAAAGGTCTTGTCTTCTTGTCATATCCAATTTTAGAGAAGCTAGTCCTCCTTTGTTTTTCATAGATACAATGCTCACACAACTCTAAATCAATAGATTTCAAACCTAGAATTTGATCCCTTTTGAGAAAAATTTCAATTCCCTTCTTGCTCATATGCCCAAGCCTCTTGTGTCAAAGCTTCTTCTTGTTGTCCACAACCGCCATCATAGCTCCCACTTTAGCATAACTCTCTAGCACATACAAAGTGACCAATTTGCTACCTCTTTCAATTACTAAGGTTCCTTTGGTCACCTTCCAAGTGTTTGACTAGAAAATGATGCTACATCCTTGAGTATCAAGTTGTCCAGAAAAAATCAAATTCCTCTTGAGTTGAGGAACATGTCTCACATCCTAAAACAACCAATTATTTCCAATTTTTAATTTCAACATGACATCACCTTTACCAACAATGTCACATGGTTCATTGCCACCAAGGTAGACCTTACCAAGTTTGTCGTCTTGATAGTTTTTGAAAACTTCCCAACATGAAGCTACATAAAAAGAAGCACCAGAATCCGACACCCACACATCATCTATAGTTTTACTTGTAGATAAAATTAATGCACCTTCATCCTCTTCATATGTAGTATTTACTTCATTTTCCTTTGACTAATTTTGCATCTTCTTATATGAGCAACAATTTTTCTTTGTTTGTCCTTTTCCACAAAACCAACAACCTGTATTTTTACCTCTAGATTTAGATATTCTATTGTTATTTTTTCCTCTATCTTGGGCTCTCCCTCTATTTCCAAATGCCAAAGCATCTCCTAAGGAAGTTCCTTGATTCTTCTCCTCATATCTTCACTAAGGAGATTCTTGACAACACCATCAAATTTTAATATACTTCCCTGCTTGTTGGACACCGAATTGTTGATGGCCATCACTACTCCTTCCCAGCTATCAAGTAGAGAGCATAATAAAAAAATGGCCTTGATTTCATCATCCATATTTATATTCACGAAAATCAATTGGATGATTAGTGTGTTGAAATCATTTAAATGGTTTGACATATTACCTCTTGTTGATGCGTGTTTTATGACACACCAAACATCAGAATAAAATTCCCAAAGACACCCTATCCTCTCTTGAAAAACCACCACGTATGCTAAGATTGTGAGAAGATCATATGGTGATTCCAAGGTTCCTTATGTCAAGTCTTGACATGTGGTAAGCTCAATGGGTGTTGTGATTTGTTGGTAACACAAAGGGACTTATGCTAGGCTTGTTCAATTCACAATGAAGGTCTGGACAATGAAGCTCTATTGTCTATGTCTCAGATCAAACAAAATGGAAAAGGAGATAAGGGTTCAGAAGTTCTAATCTACTCCCTAAGAATTCAAGAGATGGTATTGACTTGGAGAAATGAATAACCATGCTTTGCTTCGCCATTCTTAACAAAAACTACACAAAGTGGGTACAATCTTCAAGGGAGTGTGCTTATGATTTTCATGTCATGAATAAATAACATCAAATCGAACAATATTTATCCAGACAAAAGTTAAGCATCCAAAAAGTAAGCTCAGGCTAACTTTATGCATTGAATGAAAATCATCCATTCAAAGAAAGTATGAGAAAAATTTTCACCATAAATTGATACTTATCATATCTTGCATTCATCTAACATACATGAAATAAAATCTAAACTATGATGAGGGATAAGAACCATGCCAACTCCAAAATAAGAGAAGTAATCACCATTATAACAATGCATGCATTACTTATTACTTTGGTAGTCTTATGCAACAATTTACTTATCTTAACATGTTTTGCAACATGCTCCCCCCACCTTTCTTTACAAATGAGGAGTGAGCTCAATTTATAGGCTCCTTGATTATAATTCAATGGCCAAGATTAATTTAGAATCAACGACCAAGATTACAAAATAAAACCCTAATTAGGGCTTTTCATAACTAAGTCCTTCTTGACCAATGAGAAAATTACATTTGAGGACACTTGTCCATTTGCTAAATATGAACCAACAATAAAATAGAAATTTTTTGCATGGTGGAGTGTTAAGTTCATTGAATTTGGGCATGCTAACTTGCAACAATTTGATTGGTTGAGGCGCCACTTCAACAAGTCGGATGTCCTCTTTGGTTACTTTGTTCATTTCTCCATGTTCTTGCCTTAGAATATTTTCCTTGCCAATGACTCTGTCTTTTGTGCTTGTCTCTTCTTTGCTTTGATCTTGGATACCTTTGAGATTTTGATTTCTTCTCACTTGTATTGGAAGTCTCACCTTGGAGCAGATGTATGGCCTTGAAGTTATCTTCTTTCTTGATTGCTTTGAAATTCCTCCTACTTGAATTGGATTGGTGTTATTCCTTTGGATTTCCTCTCTGAATTATCCAATTTGTGTCAAGAAATTGTCTAAGTATGGAAATTTGCTTGGAATTGGGGGTCTGTCTTTAATTCTTTATGGGATGAAATCCTTCAAGAAGTTGCCCTAATTGCTTCCATAGGTTTGGGATTGTAGATGAAATCCCTCCAAGATGTCCAAATAAGTGTCTTGAATTTGGAAAAGAATGCCTCTGTGCTTTTGCCACAATGGAGGAAATTGGAATTCTCTCTGTGAAGTATTTCCCATACTTAGCCAAATTTTGGATATTCAATTTCATTTAGCCAAGATTTTAGCCATCTCTATGCTCGAATAAATTGTGCTTGCAGACTTTGCCTTCAATTATGAATTTGGCTTGCATAAGTTGGGCCGATTCCATCCTTGGACAAGGATTTTATTCATTTCATCTTTACTTTTCTTCTTTATTCCTCTTGTTTTCCTTCCAACACTTTGTCAATTTTCTAAATTTTCTTGGCTGAACTTTATCCATACTTAGAGATTTTTGCTTCTTACTAGAGGGAGGTCAGACTTCATAGAGATTTTTCAATTGATTTTTCTATGTCAAATTTTCATGCTAAGGGGTGGGTGGACTTGATCTTATGTCTTCCATCCGCTTTCCCTAGTCCAAGTCAAACTTCTTGAATTCTTTTCCATGTGCTATTAAAGTGGGTCGGACTTCATGTTTCCTTTGCCAAATCGGACTCGAGGCATTCTTTTCCAAGTGATGACTAGTTGGGATTCTTGATAGAATTCCTTGAGAACCTCTCTTACTTGATTCTTTCTAGCTCCACCTCCTACATTCTTTGTGGTAGACATTGCACCTGTACGAAGCTTGAAGTTAGAAAATATTCACAAATTGCAAAGAAAGCATTGCGCTTGCGATTTTATGGCTGGAGAGTATTTTAAAAAATTATAGAATTCGATTGCAAAGGTTGACTAGGAAAATAAATTCGAATAAAATGAAATTTCCTTAGCAACCCTTATTATCTTTTCAAGAACATTCAGAGAATTTTTAAATAATTTATTGGAATTTGTGAGCCTGAAACTAAAACTTGTTTCTCTACAAGTTGAGAATTAAATTCTCTTTTTTTCTTCTTCAAATTCACCAGCTATGATTCTACAGCTGCATTTGGAAATGGAAGAAAATGTTTGATCCTTTGCTCTTGAATCGATCCAATTTGCAGCCCATGCAAAGAAAATGTTGAAGAAGGATGCCTATGGCTGGAAGAAAGCTTGCTGAAAGAAAATTTGACCTGTGAATAATGAAAAATAATTCCTCTAGCACCTCTTTTATAATAAAAACCTTTCTTATTGGCCTAGTTTGATTTTTTACTCCGATTGGCTGCTTTGTAAAAAAGCAAAAAAGCAATCTTATCCTTTGGATTTTTTATGGGCACCCCTTTGGCTTGTTGGTGAAGTTTTCAAAATAAAAACTCGAGTTATTTTATTTTTCCTTGTCTAAGAAAAATCAACCTTTAAGTGGAATTATTCACTTTATAACTGGATTTTCCTCTTTTTACTAAGATGACTCTATGCCTTAGTTGAATTTTCAATTGTCTCCTTGTAAGTATGCCTTATAATTGGAATTCTCACCATTTTAAGTGGATTTTTTTACCTTGAAGAAGTTATTTTGATTTTAACCTTTTTCCTTAGTCCATTTTTGGATTTTGAGTTGAATTTCCACTTTTAAACACATTCGCCCAACTGGAATTTTGCTTCATCACACTGGATTTCATTCTTAGATTTGGGCGAATTTCAACTAGATTATTTCAAGTGGATTTCACTTTGATGGACAAATTTTGAATGGATTTTTCTAAAATTCAACTAGATTTTCTCATGGGCACATTTCTTCATACTTAGGCGAATTTCATGCTAGTCGCTATGATCCTCTTGCTTTTTACTTGATTTTTGTGATTTTTAAATTTTTCCATTGATTTTTTTTATTTTTGCTTGATTTTTCATTTTGGAGGTCTAAATTTTGATTCTTAAATGGAAACTTTGACCTCATAACCTGTGAGATCTAGCACTTTCTAAAAATAGAAAAAAGGCAAAAATCATCCCTAAAAAATAAGGAACCCAGATTGGTCCAAAAGTGCCAAAAACGAAAAAAAAACAAAAAGTAAAAAGCAAAAAAGCAAAATCCCTAAAAAATAGGAAGTGTCAGAATTGAGTGAAAGCACAGGCAATCGTTGTCCACTAGGTCTTCTGAGCACTTCTATGACGTCTAAGCACAATTTTTGGCTTGAATTCTCAACTTGGTACTGGTGATTCTTAGAAACTCTAACTCATCATTGTAAAAGATTGGTAATTAGCAATTGCGACGCCAGGGAAAAAACCCAAAAAAGCAAAAACAAGAGGGTCCCCATTTGCAATGGGGCGATGCGTGAAAAGGTCACAACACCTCCTTTCTTCATCTTCAAGTTGTACAATTTCTTCATAAGAAATTTTTTTTTTCACGCGAAATCCATCTCATACATATCAAACAACTTTTCCCACAATCCTTTCATTGTTTTCTTAGTTACAACATTAAATAATGCATTACTAGATAAAGAAAGAAAAATCGTTGTCCTTTCCTTCTTATCCATTTTCTCCCACTCTTCATCAGCCATTGAAGTTGGCTTCTTCACTTTTCCTTCCAGTGTAATTGAGAAGTCTCTCTGAATCGGCAATACTTCCATTTGCATCTTCCACATTCCAAAGTTTTGTCCCTAGAATTATTCAATTCTCCATCTATCTGCCTCTTCCATCTTCCCTAAATTTCTTCACAATTTTTGATTCAGCTTCTCAACAAGCTCTGATACTAATTGTTGATAAAAAGTGTAGATAAACAAATACAAAACCAGATTTATAATTGCAAATGAAACACCACACATAAAAAAATACAAAGATTAAGTAGTTCACCGTAATGACTACATGCATAGGGAAAGCAGGGAAAAACTCTTTTTATTGATTCTGTTCATCCAGTTACATCTACAACTTTTGTATTAGCAAGCAATTATATTATACATTATCCGTGCACTTTTTTTGTATTTGAAATTCTCCACAAAAAATGGAACGCCAAGAGACCATCGATAGAGGGAAAGCTGAGGAGTTGAAAAGTCTACAACCGTTGGACTTAATTATCTAACAGTATGTGCCTCCCAAGGCCAACACAAGTGGTGTGGTATGCTAAAGCACAAAAATAATAGGAGGTCATCAGTAACAACCTCATGGCATTCTATGCAAATTATTTCTGCATATGAATCAAGCAATCCTCTAGCTTCTTGAGATTCTATAATTAGCATTTGATTCAAAGCAAATAAAATCTGAATAAAAAATGTTGTGAAGTTTACTCAAGCTATTGTTGAGAGCTTTCCCTTGTGTAGACAAACCTATCTTATTTTTTGTATTTTCAGGAAATATTTTACTTGATATTTGGTTTGCAAAACCAGTCATTTCTTTCACTTGATTCACTTCTAGAGAATTCCTTGATCCAAATATGTAAAATATCCTTTTAGTTAAATAATAACTTGAATCTTCGAATCACCCCAAATTGCCACTTCCTCTAAAACAACTGGGAAACTCAAACCCACATAATGAACATTTAAAATCATCAACCCAAAACATTATGTCTAAAATTCTAGACAACAAAGACTAATTTAACTTGATTCTCATTGCTATCACCAAAATTGTCACATGTCAAACATAAATATCATGTTTAATTGTGAAGCTTGAAATTTTCTTGCTCTGTTTAAATTTTCCCAAATTACACAAGGTATGAGAACATTTAGATTTATTCTTTCTACCAATTACAGTTAGATTGATCAAAAGCGGTTGCAAGAGCTTCATATAAAATATGGTGTAGCTTTCGATTGTGAGCACCTTGAATGAAATTTGGAATCGAACCCACAAAATTTTTCCACCTTGTCTTGAGCATTATTTTCACTGGCTAAGCATTCTAAGACCACAATATCCTCACCAGACATGTCTCCCTTTGATATGGTAGGTTCATGTGTCAGATTATCTAAATGATCAAGTGTGGGTGACAATACCTGAATATATAATTAGCTAAGTGAATATTCATAGCATCAAAACCATGGATTTTATTAGCAATGATTCCTTTACTGGAATATATGGTATTCACTTCTCTGGAGTCAAAAACATCCCCTTTAACATCTAAATTCTAAACACCTTTTACAACTTTCAAATTGTAGTGGAGTCATATCAAACTCCCATAAAATTAATAGTCTTCACAACGCCATCTGGAATAAGGTGCTCTACAAGCCAATCCTCACATATATGAGGAAGATCAATGGCCTCAAAATCAAAAACACTTTCTACAATCAATTTGGATTTATTATCAACAACTACTATAAATAAAAAGCCACTCCTCTGGCCACATTTTGCGTCGTGACATGGTTTCTATGTTGAAAAGTCCATTTCTTTGGGGCATTTTTTCAAGCAGTTCATGTGCCTTCTTTAAAACCATGTTTTGCATAATTTGGTCCCTTTTGAACCTTAGTTAAATTCAATAAGAACTTTTCAAGTGCATTAGACTTACGTATCTGCGAGAGGATGTGTAATAGGAAATAACTATGCTACAAGGTCATCCCCTTCAAATATAGCTTTAATACCTTGTAACAAGTATTCTCTGAGCTCCTTTATTGCCAGTGATCTTAAATGTACCTAAGAAATATTGGAAAGAGGAACCAAACTACTAGTGGAAAACTTTCAACATACAATGTTGCTAGGTGAGGAAACTATATTTGCAGGCAAATGACTTAAAACATCCTCATCTATAAATATATGGGTTATTCCATCTCGATCATTACTTAGGACTATCAACTCAGGATCAAATGTGAACACACCAATAAACTCAACAACATCATTCAACTTCAAGTCTGTATTTAGTCACTTTTCCCGATAGGTCACAACCTTTCATATTCTGTAAAGGCATTTTATCAAACATTTCACATGCCTCTATCTAATCAATGATATTATTTTAGAAAATAAATAGTTTGCTTGTCAATTCTACATTAAACATTATTGGTGGGGATTTTTTAAAATAATCCATGTACCTTGATTGTAGTTACATGCAACTGATACCCAAAGATTTAATTCCTCTGACCCATGAGATACCATTTTATACAGGCACATAGGATGTTGGCAATGGTTCTAGAGTTTTTAACTATGTATGATCTATAACAAATCTTTGACATAGGCATGGAGAATGCTAACAAAAGTTGTGGATTTAATATTAATCATTTTCTTTGAGTGATTCTACCAAATGAATTTAACCATTTAATTACATTAAATTTGAAGGAAGAGTTTAAAGCAACAATTTATCCTCCCCTAATTAGGATGTAAATATGAAATTTTCATAGTTGGTGCATTATAGTTTGTCCATTTTGAAAGATATTAATTCTAAGTTTTAGGACGAGGAAACATGTTGATATTTATGAAATTTCATTGCTTGTAAATCAAAAGATCATCTCAATTTTCTACCCTATATGACTAAAAATTACCATTAAAAGATGTAAACATTTGGAGAGAGGGTGAGAAGAAGCTTTGAGGGAGGCAAATGGTCACCTTCCATTGTTGCACCTTGGAGCTTTTATTCTTGCAAAAAGAGGCTCAGATTAGTACTCTTTGATGTCCTTGGTCTTCTCTTTCCTCATCAATTCCCTTTCCCGGATTTGGTTGGTGTTGTTTTCACTCTTTTAGCTTTTGTTTTCTATATTTTTCTTGAATTTTGGTGTGGTCTTCTTGGTGGTCAGGATTTGAATTTTATCTTTTCTTTTCCTGCCAATTTCTTGTTGAGCTATAGCTATATGGACTTGCTAAGACTCGAACCTAAGACTTTCCATTTTTTGTTGGAGTGCTCTACCAACTGAGCTACTGACCCCTTGTTGGCCAACCCATCATTGATTCGGGTGTGGCTTATTTTTAACAACTCACCCTTAAGCCACACTGTAGGTGCTTTGGGCTCCTAGCTTGTCTTTTATATCACATGTTGAGCTACACCTCATATGGACCAGCTAGGACTCAAACCTAGGACCTTCCAT
Organism: Sequoia sempervirens; assembly: GCA_007258455.2. NCBI lineage: Eukaryota > Viridiplantae > Streptophyta > Pinopsida > Cupressales > Cupressaceae > Sequoia > Sequoia sempervirens. The sequence goes on along the minus strand of VDFB02281492.1, from coordinate 1,070,586,842 downwards.
TTTTTGTTGGAGTGTTCTACCAATTGAGCTACTGGCCCCTCTTTGGCCATCCCATCGTCAATGCAGGTGTAGCTCATTTCCAATACTTATTAGCTGCACTTTTTGGTTGCATGTCCTCCTACAGTGTATAGTGTGCAAGGTTGGTTGGCAAAGGAAATGACATCAGTGACCCAAGTTTTAATGTTAAGATAGGTTGTTCTTTGATTAATTCCCTTGTATTAGTTGGCATTTCATGGCAAGCCCTGGAGGTGGCTTGGTTAATGACAAGTATGGAGAAGTTAATGAGCCCATAGAGGAAATTAATAGTACTCCAAGTGGGGGTTTTATTGGACAAAATGAGAGAAATAAAGGAAAACCTAGTTACAAAGATGCACCAGGTTTTGATGTTGAGTGTGGTGAAGTGCCAAGTTCTACAGTATTTGTAGTGTCAAAGGATGGAGGAGCTCTAGGAGTCAAAAGTGGAAGACTAGTAATTGGAGGCATCATCAAAGTTGGAGACTCAAGAAGAGAAAAAGATAGTAAGGACCCTTTTTTTCCTAAGGTTCTCTCCATTTCTCCCAACCAGGAAATGTTGCAAGTGGTAAGGAATGAAGAAAGTAGACTTAAAATGTCGCTATCTTTTTTGTTTGTTTTGAGAACAATTTTTTATCATTTAGGTATTTTTTTTATGATTGGATTTGGAATTTATGTGAACTTTTGTAGAATGTTGTAGATGGTCCTTTTTGTGGTGTTTTTAAAAGCCACAACATGCAAGAGAGAGTGGTTAAAAATGAGTTTTGGAATCTTGATAGTCAATTTTTAGGGTTGTGCCATGGTCGCCAAAGGCAGAAAAACAAAGAAGTAGTGGCTAACTTAGCCCCAAGATGGCTGGAGGTGAGAAATGTACCTCCACAATTGTGGAAATTCATTCCGGAAATACTAAACCCTTGGGAAATGTTTTGCAAATAGAGGAAACTAAAATTACTCTTCCCCATTTGAATGCAAGCATTTTATTTCCCTTTTGCCTAATATTGAAGTTCCAAAAGCACTTTCTATTTAGTTGGATGATATGTTGGTTAATTCTAATATTGAATTGGTAGGAAATTTGAATGCATGTTTTTAATGTAAAAGAATGGTCATGTGAGGAAAAATTGTCCTAAAATTCCTAAGAGCCCTATGGGTTTTTTTAAGAAAAATGAAGTTGTTAATGAAAATGACTTCTTTTGCTTAAAAAATTAGCTGTGAATGTTGAGCTTGAGTCTCTTGATATTCCTATTAGAGTTTGTTTCTTTTTTTTTGAGTGTTAGTATGTTTTTTTCTCTTTTGTCCTCATTTCTTGGTAACAAGTTGGGTTGAGATAATAAAGAGGGTTTCACTTGGTATGAGTTTCTTTTTGGGTATGTGAAAGATTTTTCTATTGATCTTAAACATTTCTAATTTGTTCTTACTAATGAGATCGTATGGTTTATCTAGAAGAGGAGAAACAAAGTGGTCTTCCAAAGGAAAAGAAGGTTCCTTACTGAATTTTGATGCAAACCCAGCTTTTTAAATATTTTATTGCAGGTTACCATGATTATGGAAATCCCAAAAGATAGGTTCATGATTCTGCTTCAAGAAGGCCTGACTACAAGAGATTAAGAGGGTACATTTTTTGCCCCAAGGAAGAGATGATTTGAACAAAGAGAAGATGGCAATTTTGAAAGATTACATGGAACCCCATAACATTGAAAGACCAGAGGAGGAGAAGAGGGAGCTGACTATTAGAACCAGATTTGAACCAATTGTAAAGGATATGGATTCGGAAGATGTGGCTGATCCACCAATAGGGACCTATGACATTGATCTGTTAAATTTTAGTGATCAGATTAACATGCACAAAAATTAATTCAAAACTTGATATAAAACACAATAGATACCCTGGGAAAACCCTCCTCTTGAGGGAGAAAAACCCAGCCAATAATATCTCTTATATTATTGAGTCTTGAAAATGAATGATACATATACAATAGGCCACTCAAAAAGGCTAGCACACAGCACCATAGATTGATGCAAATACAGACTAAATGAATACAACTATCTAATGATTATCTTAGCCTTCCATATAAATCTCAGATCGCTCTTGAATGGATATGCGTATGATGAACTTTGAACTGTATGAGAATGAACTAAAGTGCAAATAAATGGATGATCATTTGTGAACAAAAGAAGTCATATATATATCCAATGATAGAAGGGACACAACTCTTCAAGAACAAAGTTGGCTAACATAGAGATATTATAAAATGCAATAACAAGAGGTCGGCCTCTCATAGAAACATGTGCTTCTTCACAAGTCTTCAAGTTGGCCTCCAATAATTCCTTTTCATTTGGACGCAACCAATGAGAAGAAATTTGGCACATATATGAACTCATACCAATTAAGAATATGAGCTCTATAAATTAAATAGCTCTCAAGCTATTATTTAATTTATTCAATCAAGAATAGATAATGTGCTGGAAGAATACGACTAAAACTGAATATAAACATCAACACTCCCTCTCAGCTAGGGAGAGTACTTCCAACAACACAAGACATTTCACCTCAACGTGATGTCTACCACATTGGCTACAACCAAATGTGAAAAGAAGAATATCACCTCATTTTGATATTAGATATCACCTCAACATGATATCAACCATAATGGCTAAAACCATACTATGGTGTGTACAAGTGTTCATCACTTATGTGTTGTCACCTCAGCATGACATTTACAAGTACAAGATGTATCATGGAGTCACAGACATTACATCCACCATGACTTTGCTCAAAGGGTGGAAACAAGGGCTTTCACCTCAAATATCAAAGAGAAATTCATTAACAAGGGCTTGCACCTCAAATTCCTCTGTCTCAGAGGAAAATGCATTAACAAGGGATTTCACCTCGAACTTCTCTCACTGAGAAGAACTCATTAAAGGCTATCACTGATATTGATTCTCTTTCTCAGTTACAGCTAGATTCTCCACCATACCAAGCTTATCTCAAAAGTACACAAACTTTATTCTGGAGAGAGGCTTGGTGAGAATATCTATCGCCTACTTATCAATGCTGATATACTTCAACTGTATAGCCTTCCTCAATACCATAGCTCTGATATAGTGGTATTTGATCTCAACATGCTTGGTTCTGTCATGAAACACAAGATTGACAGAAAGCTTCACACAAATATGGTTATCACAATGAATGATAGTAGGCTCCATTGATTGTCCAAACTATCCTGCAAGGAGCGTACGAAGCCATACTACTTCCCGAGCTGCCACACAAGCTGCAATATACTCTGCCTCTGTTGTACTCAATGCCACAGATGACTACTTCCTACTGCACCAAGATATCATAGCAGAGCCCAGACTGAAGCAACAACTAGAGGTACTCTTTCGATTTGAAACACATCCTACCCAATCATAATTAGTATAACCATGTAACTCCAAGTCAACATCTGAAGTATATCTCAACCCATATCCAACTGTGCCACACAAGTATCTCAGGATATGTTTAGCTGCAACAAGATGTATCTATCTTGGTTCACACATAAACTGACTCAGTGCACTCACAGCATAATAGATATCAGGTCTAGTGTTAACTAGATACATCAAGGACCTAATCAACTATCTATACAATGTAGGATCCACCAAGTCTGAACTAGCTGCAACCTCCTTCAATTTATGTAGGTTGGTCTCCATGGGGGTAGACATGGATTTACAATCCATCATACCAAACCTCTTAAGTACATAATGGTGTAATTCCCTTGACTCAAAATCATCTCACCTGGTTTCTGCCAAACTTCTAAGCCAAGGAAGTAATGCATGAGCCCAAGGTCCTTCATCTCAAATTCAAAATCCAACTCCTTCTTACATTTGAGAATCAGGTGATCTTCTCTAGTAAGGATCAAATCATCAACATATAAGACCAAAATTAATGCATCACCATTGATTACCTTCAAGTAGAGATTTGAGTAAGCATCATTCTTCAAGAAGCCCAAACTTGACAGGTACCAATCAATCATTTTGTACCATGCATGAGGAGCCTACTTAAGACCATACAAGGCCTTCTTCAGCTTGCAAACATGAGACTCCTTCCCATGAACCTCAAATCCATTAGGTTGTTCGATATAAAATTCTTCCTCGATCACACCATTGAGAAAAGTTGTCTTCACGTCCATCTAATGAATCTTCCATCCTTTGGATGTAGCAATGGAAATGATGGTTCTGACAAAAGTATAGCGAGCAATAGGAGTAAATGTTTCTTCATAATCAACTCCCTCTTTCTGTGAAAACCCACGAGCCATGAATCTTGCTTTGTACTTCTCAATGCTCCCATCTGCAACATGCTTGATTTTGAAGAGCCATTTTGAAGATACCACGGATTTGCCTTCGGGTCTAGGAACAATGTCCCAAACATTGTTCTTGAGAATTGATTGATATTCTTTTTCCATAGCATCTCTCCAAACCTGCTGACTAGATGCTTCCTCAAGACAGGAAGGCTCAGAATCAATAATTTGACTCATCAAGGCAACATAACTAGAGAACTTATGTGGCCTTTTATTTCTCTGAATGTGCCTCTAGGAGCTGCAAAGCTTTCATCCTCTTGCATAGTACGCCTGGCCCATAGAGGTCTCTTTCTTCCAATTACAATGTCGGTAGGCCCATCAGTAGGTTCCAAGGGTTCAACTGGATCAAGATCTTCCTTCGGTTCCGAAGTCTCACTAGGAATCTTAGGAGTATGGTGAACTTCCATATCCTGAGGAGACTCTTCATTATCGATCTCCATATGAATGCCCCTAGATCTCCTGAATGCAACATCTTCCTCGAATGTGACATCCCTACTGATCTCGATCAACTTCTGTCCTGGGATGTATATCTTGTAGGCTTTTGATGTCTCACTATAGCCAACAAATATTCCCTTCTTGCCAAAAGGCTCCAACTTAGTTCTCTTTTCCTTTGGAACATGAACATAGATAGGACATCCAAAGATCCTCAAATGACTAACCTCAGGCTTCTTCCCTATAAAAGCTTCTTTCAGAGTCATATTCTCCAAGATCTTATGAGGACTTCTATTCTAAACATATACTACAGTCCTGGAAGCTTCAGCCCATAAGAAAATTTGTAGATCCTAGTCATGAATCATGGCTTTTGCTGCTTCCATGATTGTCTTGTTCTTTCTTTCTGCAACACCATTCTGTTGAGGATTATAGGGGACACATAACTCCCTCTTAATCCCTGCATCAATACAAAAATCCCTAAAGCTACCAGAGGTGTATTCTCTACCATTATCTGATCTGAGGACTTTGATTCTTTTACCAGAAAGATTCTCTACCAAGGCTTTGAACTCTTTAAACCTTCCTAACACTTCCTCAGACTCTTTAGTTTTCAAAAATAAATCCAAGTCTTTCTAGAGTGATCATCAATGAAAATAACATAATACAAGAAACCACTCGAAGAAGGAACATACATAGGTCCACATAAATCAGAATGAATAAGGTCTAAAATACACTTAGATCTATTTTCTCTATTGTGGAAAGGGGCTTTTGAATTCTTACCCATAGCACATCCCTTGCAAGTTCCTCCATGCTCCTGATTGAACTTGGGAAGTCCTGTGACCATCTTCTCCATGATAGGTGCTCAGAAGTAGGTGTGCCGATCTTCAATGCCATAGATCACATAGGCTTGAAGAATTATGAACTAGTGCTTGAAGAGGACGCGTACATAGCCTATAGAGACTTTCATGTCTAGCACCAATTACTTGAGCTTCCTTGAAACTAGAATTCCCCATCCACACAAGAAATTTTCCTTTGGAGAAGGCAACTGGATATCCTTCATCTTCTAGGGCTGAAATAGAAATAAGATTGCGCTTGATTCCTGGAACATACAAAACATCTCTCAACTGAAGTGTAATTTCGGAATCCAAATGTAGAGTAGAGGTTCCAATCCCTTTCACATAATAGCCAGCATCATCTCCGATAATGACTTGTTTGGAAAATTCTTTCTCCGTCAAACTTGATAAGTGCTCCTTAAATCTAGTAAAGTGTTGAGAAGCACCACTGTCGATCAACCAAGTATAGGTATCCGTAGGTACATTGCTTGATAGAGCTCAATAGAACAAGTATTCACATGAATCCTTCTACGGAGAAGCATCATCAACATCTACAACGGTGGCTTGTTGCTTAGGTCTAGTTGGACAATGCTTAGCAAAGTGGCCGAACTTATCACACCTAAAGCATTGAATCTTGGACATGTCTCTCTTCTTCTTGGAGGTAGGTGCATCATCATTTCCCTTGTCTCGATTCCTTTTGAAGAATCCTTTCCTTCCATCTTTTCCTTTCTTCTTTGAAGCATGGGAGGCGAGAACATGAATGTCTTCATTCTTTGAACTTTGACCAACGCCTCTTGCCACCAACCTTGATTCTTCTTGAATGCAATATGATCTTAGACGATCAAACTTAGGAAATTTTGATCTTGCACTGATTCCCTAAATGTAGGATTCCCAAGACAAAGGTAGACCATTGAGAGCAAGCATAGTCAAGTCTTTGTCATCAACCATATGCTTGATTATAGAGAGCTCATCTCTCAAATCTGAAATCCTCATGAAATAGGCAATCATTGTTTCTCCTTTTTCCATCTTCACATGGTGAAGTTGTTGCTTTAGCACAAGAGCCCGACTGGTGTTGTTGATTTTGTACATCTCCTCCAATGTCTTGAACATCTCCCTTGTAGTATTCAACTTAGAGACAATAGGAATGATATGATCCTTAATGAAATCAACCAATATCTTCATTACCTTAATATCTTTCTTCACCCACTGCAACTTCTCTTCTTCCTCCTAAGGTTCAAGAACACTAGACTCCACAAACTCACCCAAGTCATTTTCACGCAAGGTAAGCATGATCCTAAACCTCCATGATGTGAAGTTTGATGCTCCCTCGAGTCTATCCTCAATCTTCAAACCGTTCACCATCTTGACTAATGTAGAAAATGGACAAAGAAATATGAAGAAGAGAATAGAGTATCGTTGTTTAGGAACAAATCTGATCACGATCCTCTCAAACCCACTCTGATACCATGTTAAATTTTAGTGATCAAATTAACATGCACAGAAATTAATTCAAAACTTGACACAAAACACAGTAGATACCCTGGGAAAACCCTCCTCTCGAGGGAGAAAAACCCAGCCAATAATATCTCTTATATTATTGAGTCTTCAAAATGAATGATACATATACAATAGGCCACTCAAAAAGGCCAACACATAACACCATAGACTGATGCGAATATAGACTAAATGAATACAACTCTCTAATGATTATCTCAGCCTTCTATATAAATCTCAGATCGCTCTTGAATGGATACGCATATGATGAACTTTGAACTATATGAGAATGAATTGAAGTGTGAATGAATGGATGATCATTTGTGAACAAAAGAAGTCATATATATATCCAATGATAGAAGGGATGCAACTCTTCAAGAACAAAGTCAGCTAACATATAGATATTATAAAATGCAATAACAAGAGGTCGGCCTCTCATAGAAACATGTGCTTCTTCACAAGTCTTCAAGCCTCCAATAATGCCTTTTCATTTGGACGCAACCAATGAGAAGAAATTTGGCACATATATGAACTCATGCCAATTAAGAATATGAGCTCTATAAATTAAATAGCTCTCAAGCTATTATTTAATTTATTCAATCAAGAACAGATAATGTGTTGGAAGAATATGACTGAAGCTGAATATAAACATCAACATGATCAATATGAGGTTAGCAACAACTAGAGGTGCTGCTGGGAATAATGTCCTTATTGTTATGGTTATCACTTTCTTTTTTGAAAAGATGAAGAAGTGGTTGTTAGATCTATTTTTTTTGCTAGATCCGTTGATGATTTGGTCAAACCTTGATATTTTGATATTGGAGTAGTAGCTCCATATATTGTAATCTCTTTTTTTTTAAAGATATCTAAAATTAAAAAAAGTACCATTAAAACTAAAATAAAATCCAATTTCCTATTGGGTGTTAAAAAAATACAATAAGAGAAGAGGAAGAAAAAGGGTAAAGAAAAAGTTAAAAAAAATGCAAACCTGTCCCTAATCCTATTACATGTCATTTGGTGAATGGATGAATTTGACTTGAATCACTCTCCATTGAACCTATTTCTACAAGCCCAATGTGAGATGGTGCAATCTTTAAAAAAAACATGTGTGAATGATGGCAAGTTTTGACTTGGATAAATGTATTAAGTCAATCACACAAAACACCCTACAATGAGTGGGGTATCAGTGATATAAATACATGTTTATATTCATCAACATTTATTGAATTAAATGAGTAAGATTGGGCAGAAAAGAAACAAATTTAGAGTTAGAAAAATCATATTGAATGGAAGAAAAATCACAAAATTGGAGCAAAATTGAATAATCCCATTCAAAATTCAATGTTTTCATACCCTGATTGATTTTCCAATACTTACAAATGAGTTGCACAAAATTCTAAATAGGCAATTTGGATGGGAGACAAACAGTCCTTCCCAAGGCCAACACCATTGGTTTAATATGTTGAATCATAGAGATACTAGAATGTCATCACAATTGGTTTGATATACCAAATCATAGAGATACTAGAATGTCACCACCAACTTCATGACATTCTATACAAACTATATCTGCATATGGATCAAGGAATCCACTGAGTTCTCGAGATTGTTTAATCAGCATCTGATTCAAAGAAAATAAAATTTTGAATTAGAACTTCTCTAAAATTCCCTCAAGCTATTGTTGAACTTTCCTCTATGCAGACAAACCCACCTTATCTCTGCATTTTTGGAAAGACTTACCTCAACATTTGATTTTCCCAAGTAATCGTTTCTTGCACTTGATTCACTTAGAGAAAATTTATTTTTGTCAAAATATGTAAAACATCCTTTTAAAACTTTTGTTAAACAATAGCTTGAGTCTTTGAATCATCCCAAATTACCACTTCCCCTAAAGCTTAATTCTCATTAATTTTAGTGACATATCAAACATAAATATCATGTTCAACTGTGGAGCTCGAATTTTTATTTCTCTATTCAATTTTTCCTTGTGTATTAGAACATATAGATTTCCTCTCTCTACCAATGACAATCAGACTGATCAAAAGTAGTTGGAAGAGCTTCATCTCTAATATGGCGTACCTCCTAGTTGTGACACCTTGAATGAAAATTGGACTCGAACCCATAGCATTTTCCCACTTTGTCGAGTTTATTTTTCATCGGTTAAGCATTTTGAGACCACAATATTCTCACCAGACATGTCTCCCTTTGATATGGTAGATTCGTGTGCCAGATTAGCTAAATGATCTTGTGGGTGATAATACCTAAACATACTATTAGCTGAGTGTATCAGTAGCATCAGACCTGTGGATTTTGTTGACAATGATTCCTTCACTAGAGTATCTAGTATTCGCTTCTCTAGATTCGAAAACATCCATGTCAACATCTAAACACCTTTTATAAGTTCCAAACTCTAGTGGAGCCATATCAAGCTACCATAACTTTAACAAGCTTCATAACCTCACCTGGAATAAGGCCCTCTGCAAGCCAATCCTCACATACACGAGGCAGAGCAATGACCTCCAAATCAAAAACACTTTTTGCGATCAATCTTGATTCATTATCAACAGCTACTGTAAATATAGAGTCACTCCTCCAGCCACATTTTGCATCAGGCCATGGTTCCTGCGTTGAAAAGTCCATTTCTTTGAGGCATTTTGTCAAACAGTTCATGTGCCTTCTTTAAAACCACGTCTTGCATAATTTTTTCCCCTTTGAAACTCAGTCAAATTCAATAAGAACTTTTCAAGTGCAGTAGATTTATGTATCTGCGAGAGGATGTGTAGCTGGAAATACTATGCTACAAGGTCATCCCCTTCAAAGATAGCTTTGAGACCTTGTAACAAGGATTCTCTGAGCTCCTTTATTGGTGATGATCTTAAATGTACATAAGAATTATAGGAAAGAGAAACCAAACTGCTAGCGAAAATATTTCAACGTAGAATGTTGTTGGGTGAGGAACCATACTTGCAGGCAAACGACTTAAAACATCCTCATCTGTAAATATATGGGTTATTCCACCTTGATCATTACTTAGGGTTATCAACACAGGATCAAATGTGAACACACCAATAAACTCAACAACATCATTCAACTTCAAGTTTGTATTGAATCACTGTGCCCAACAGGTCACAGCCTTTCATATTCTGTGAAGGCATTTTATCAAATGTTTCACTTATGTAAACAAAAATACCAAAATAACTAATCACATGCAATCAAGGACAAGAGGGAAGTAATTAATGCAACTCAACAAGATTAAAAAAAAAAAAAGTATCCCCAATTTAAAGAGAATTAGAGGTCTCTTGTGAAGGGTCACAATAAGACTTTTTTGGAATACATGTATTAGTAGAATTTTTGACTCTAGTCTAAATAGTGTATATTTATAGATGTTGGATTAATAGAGTTTGTTTCGTGCTCATATTATCAAATGCTAAATGTAAGTGTAATAAATTCATGGAAATACTTAAACCATATCATATTTTTCATGACAATAATTGTCAATTTAAAAACATCCTTAATAGACCCTAAAGAAAACCCTATGTGCTAGTTTAGGTTCTTATTTACAAAGTTGACTTAGTAGAAGAAGAATGTCATATTGTAAGAGTATCACCTTCACAATTAAAAAGGTTTCTTTGATAGTTCAATTCAAGTAGAGAATAAAAAGATAAATCATGCAACTTAATTATATGAGCTAAAAAAAAAGCTATTATTAACCATTTACATAGCCAATTCAATAAATAAAACCACTAGAACCTTATAAAGAACCTAAACTAGAGTATGTTAAATTTGTAATTTTCAAATATTACCCTAACACTAAATTAATACACTTAACTACCCATAAAAGTAGGGAACTTAATAAATATAATCTATGTCAAAATTGCAAGGTTAACATAATCCCTAAAGGGTTTAGAAGTTCTAATTTCTCTTCCATAAAAAATTATTAATAGATCACTATTACATAAATCACTTGACTTTATTACAAAGTCACCTATAATATTATTCCAAACACATATTTTTCTTTTAGAAAAAATTCAAAACCCTAAGTTTACTATTCATAGAACCTAGGTTCTAGATAGTTCAACATAGAGATACAACACTAATAAACATAGATAATATTTCTCTCCTAGAAAAATTATAGATAAATAACTGTTAATAGTCTAATGCTAATTGAATACTACAATTGAAGAGTTACTTTAATAAATATGGTGGGTGATCCCACAATAGTGTGTCCAACTTTTTTGTCATAGGACATTGAAATCAATATTTTTCACCAAATTTTCACTTGTTGACACCTATAGCAACTAAACCATTAAGAATTTGAAGATGACATGAACTAGTGATTTTTAATAACTTATTTGTTATAGTTAACAACTTTTTTAAAAAGTGACATTTATTCGGTATAACATAACTTTATTTGAAGGGATGATAAAATTATAAGTTTTTAAACATAGATTTGTAACATAGATATTTAGGGCATAGATATTTTTCCATAATTTTTTGTTACATAATTTAATTTTGTAACTTTATGAAGTGAGATTAGCAATAATTCATACATAGGTTCATTTGGTATCACATAAAAAAAAATGTATTCATCCAAATTAACTCTTTTTTTGTTGAAACAAGAATATCAATACCTAGAGGACAATTATTTTTGAAATTTTTTTATTTATTTTACTATTTTTTCATGTGTGGAATAGAGACCTTCACAATTGTTGAAAAACCTATCTTCACTAGAAAATAGAAAATAAATATAATCATCAAATTAAATATATTCAATACTATACTCATTGGAAAGCTTACTTTGAGTGTTATGATCCTACAAATTATCTTTTCATATTCATTCCATTTGTTGGTCCAACCCAAGGTTTGAAATAGAAATTTTGAGGAAAATATGATGCCCAAGGTGGAAAGGTATGTCATTTCAACAAAAACATTAAAAAATTTGAATGAAGGTAATTTCCAAAAATGGAAAAAGGGACCTTCATTCAAAAGTTTTTTTTAATTTTAACCTTCATTCGAAGGTAATTGTTGATGTACCTTCAAATGAAGGTGTTTTTAACTTTTCACTTCCATCTGAGTTAAAAAATGTGATGTCTCACAAGTGGGACTCACTATTGTGGGTTCACGCTAGTGTAAGCTTAACCTTACCTTTGACATCTATGCAACCCCCTCCCAAATTATCTACACCACATAAACCATGGATTCTATGGAAAAATATTTTATAGAAGTATAATACTAACACAACTGCTATTCAAATTGAGATCCCATCATCACAAGGAGAAAACATTTATATCATCATTCAACTCAAATAATCATGAGCTTCCAAATATCTATTCTCGGATTGTTATGTTCTCTTTTTAATAGTGGCTTGTGTTTCTTCACACAACCAACATCAACAAATAACAAGGGGCACATAAAATAAAATATGGTGGTAAAGAATGGTACAACCCTAAACTATACATGACATACAAGCCATCTAAGGAATTCCAAGACACATCTCAATAGTGTGGTTTTCTTACACCTTGAAGGATTAAAGCCAAAATAAAAATATAAGTGAAAACAACATAAATATTATATACAAATTCAATCCATTCCTTTTATAGAAACTAAAATGCAAAGAGTCTCCCTTAGTTAATCATGTAATTATTACAAAATCCATGAAATCATGGACATATTTTAGTACAAGACTTCCAAAAAAAAAAAAAAATGTTTTCTCAAGATTATTTCAACTTTCTCATATCATACTTCTTAATAACAACTATTAATGGATGCTCTTAATTTTGGAAAACCCTGATCACATACTTCATTTCAATTTAAAAATAAAAGAACACAAGAAAAGGCATCCAAAACAATTAGAACTCTTTAGCTTCTAAAAAGACAAGAAAGCCTTGAACCAACAAAGGAAACTAACCCTTCAATAACTAAAATTATATAGTAAGACAAATTTCCTAAAAAATAACTTTAGCACCTTAATTAATGAATACATTTATGCAAAAAATGAATATAGTGCATTTTCCTCTTTTTCAATATAGCTTCACACCAATCTCGAGATGATCAAAGGAAAATGATAAAAAAAATCAATTTAAAGGTTAACAAAATTTAAAATAGTGACTAATATTATGAATCTAGAATGTCGTCCTTAGGCCTCGGCTTAAGGTCATCACTTAGTCTATATAGGAAAACTAAATCATTAACACACAAATAAATGTTTCACAATAATAAGACCATAATAGATAAACATTTTCCTAAACCATGACAATTGAAGCCACTACATCTACACATAAAAATCTAGAGTTTGGAAAACTCTTGATGAATTGTGTTTTGAAAATTAAAATTATTTAGTTGAATCTCTACACTTATCTTTGAATGTTTGGTATAGAAACCCTGCAACTAAAATCAATGTACACAATTAGGAGCATCTATGCAAATCATAAATTTGTGTAAATTAAATCAATAATAGTACCTATATACCCATTGTAGTCTTAAATTATCTTTTAAAAAAAAAAAAGTTAATCTATTCAAATTTAACCAGGATATAATCCATAAATGTTCATCTTCCAATTTGATCATAAAACACGAGAGAAAGAAAAGTAGATTTCACAATATATTTATTACAAGCTGAATGTCAAAGTTTAGGTTATGACACAAACATGTAAATATGATGTAATTAGATAATGGATTAATAAAGTTATAAAATGGATACATTGCAATGATAAATAAAGGGGTTTTCTTAGATGATCTAAATAATACTCTTAAACTTGAATAGGTATTAAAACTAAGGTCTTGTCTCTAAAACCTACATAAGAAAATAATACACAAGTTTGGACAACTTAGCCCTTAGAGAAAAAGGGAAATCAAGACAGGAAATCCTAGAATCCTTCATGAACTATATAGAAAAATTAGGACTATTGATCAACAATTTAGGGTAGTGAACCCTAAAGAGGTATTATAAACAAATCCCTTGAATCTAACTTTCAATTAAAAGTTGGATAGTGGGGGATTGGATGTCTTATTAGTTCTAGGTTCATATATTAGTCAAGTGACACATGGCAGAATGTCATGAAATCATGATGGTTAATTGATACTAGGCTTGTAGATGGAAAGTAGAATCTAGTCAAGATAAACTTGGATTACACATTGAATTAAAACTAATCAAGTGATACTTCACAAATGTATGGGTCTTATGCAGTCAAGTGACACTTAGAAAATGCATATCTTTATTGTTGATCTTTGGATTTGAACTTGTGACTCCATGACAAATTGAGCTTTGCATCTTATAGTTTAAACTATATAATATCATTAATAACCATATGGCCTCCAAGTAAATAGATTGTCAATATATTTTCTTTGGATGTATATGAGTATTCTTGGAATTCTTTAGGGGTGAAATTTATTTAGGAAGCATGTGTAAGGAAGCTAAGGTAGTGAAAGAAATTCCTACACTAATCTTGAGAGGAGGGTTATGCAAAAACTTTTTAGATTTGAATAGTTACAAAAACTTAAATAGAAATAAACATAAATAACATTCATACTACAACATAGTGATTTACGTGGGGAAAACCCTTTCAAGAGAAAAACCCCATAGTCCAAAGCCACCCAATATATTATTTAGAATTCAACAAGATTATAATATACTTGTAGAGAAATCTTTCTCACAAGAGTATCACCAACTAGAGATCCAGGGGCAACTCAACTGCTATAAGACTCTTACTCACAACCTCCATCTCATGCACCTAATATATAGGAGATACAATACATGAAACTATCAAACAGTATTACAAAACCATGAGCTAAAATCACCTAAAATGTGGCTATCATCCTTATCTCCAATAATAGATGCCTATGATGTGTCAAAACACAAAACACTACATGTAATTCCCCCTTTATACCTCATTTATGTGTCCAACATGTTTTTACATCTCCCATTTCATGAGACCCAACTTTCAGAGGCCATAACTTTTGATCTGGGTGTTCGATTGATGAATCATTTGAATCGTCGAAAATATCATGAAGTTCTCTATCAATTTATAACCCACTATGCTGGTTACAACCACTTTTAGGCCCAAAAAACTCCTCTAAGGCCTTCAAACTAGAATTTGAAACTTTAAAAAATGGAAAATTTAATATCTTCAAATTTAGACATGATCTTTTGATGAAACTTTATGAGTGCTTATTTAGCCAATCTGTATCATCAGGGAAAATGTTGCATCAATTCATTCTCAAATGTAAACTTACTATAAATAGTAACCTCATGTAATTGCAGGGTTGAAATACTATTTTCCTAACATTCTCCCACTTGTCGAACACCTTGCATGGGCAAAGGGAGTATCAACACTATAATTTAATCGCTAGGGACCATGAGGCCCATAGACTCCAAACACCATTTTAACTTCTTTGTGCTCACAAGATTAGTTAAATAATTTCTAACATTTATCAAAGTTTCTACCTTAACCAACTTCACCTTGCCATATCTCTAACAAAATGATAATTTACATCAATATGCTTAGTTCTGGCATGAAATTTTGAGTTCTTAGCTAGGTAGATTGCACTCTAATTGTCACAATAAAATTTCATTATACCTTGTTTAATTCCAATATTTTAACATAGCCTCTTAAGAAAAATGGCTTCTTTACAAGCAAGATTAGCTACCATATACTCAACTTCAATAGTGGACAAAGCAACCACAACCTATCACTTACCCAGCCAACTGATTGCACCACCAAATAAAGTAAACGTGCATAAGAAATGGTGGATCTTCTGCTATGAACATCACTTGCCTAATCTAAATCCAAATAACCACAAATATCAATGGAATTCCCAACTCCCACCATATTGCCATGATAACACAAGGAATACTCTAAGTTACCCTGCAAATATTTGAAGACTCTTTAACTACATCCTAATGAATTCTACCAGGATTAGACATATATCTGGAAATAAATTCCACTACTTGGGAGATGTATGGTCTAGTGCAGACCATACCATACATCAAACTTACAATTGTACTTTGGTAAGGAACTCTAGTCATGTCTTCCATCTCCAATGGGGATGTTGGATAATCTAAAGGAGGTAACATTGTTCCAACTATAAAAGGAACAAACAATGGTCTATAATCCAACATATTAAACCTCTATAAAATTGAATTGGCATAATTACTATGGTGAAGCTCCATAGCTTTCTATTCACTCTATATCTTATAATTTTCAACCCAACAAAATGTGTTTAGCTACACCAAGATCTTTCACTTAAAATTTAACTGTAAGTTGAGACTTCAGTTTTCAAATCATGCCTTTCCCTTTACATAAATAACATATCAACATATAATGCAATAAACATGAAACAATCACCATCAAATTTATAATAAACACAGTGATCTAATTTAGAATGCTTAAATCCCAAACTCAACACACATGTATCAAATTTGAGGTACCACATCCTAGGACTTTGTTTGAGTCCATACAAATATTTCTTCAATTTACAAACCAAATTACTTTTACCTTTCACCACATAGTGCTCTGGTTGTGTCATGTCAATATCATCCTCCAAATCACCATGAAGAAAAACCATTTTTGCATCTATTTTCTCAACCTCTAGATCATAAGCAGTAGCAATAGACAACAAGAACCTAATGGATTCCATGTTTGAAACAAGAGAAAATATCTCATCGTAATCAACGCCCTCAACTTGAGAGTGACCCTTCACAGCTAATCATGCTTTGTACTTCTCAATACTTCCATTTGGACCCATATTTTTCTTAAACACCCATTTAAAACCAACATTTCATCCTTTGGGCAATGGTACAAGATCCCATGTATTATTATTTTTGAAATCTTCAATTTATTCATCCATAGCAATCTTCCAATATTCTACATCATTTATACCTAATTCTTCTTCTACAAATCTGGGTTCAACAATGTTAATATTCAAAGAAAAAATGCATCTCCAATCATTAGGTGAATACCTTTCAGATGGTTGTTTATGCATTGTAGACCTTCAAATAAGTTGAGTTGGAGGTTCTTCCTCCTCTTCTAAATATCTAGAGCAAGATGAGCTCTCCTCAAACTCTTGTCTATCTAAGGGCCTCAATTCAACCTTCTTAGGTGTAGAAGGAAGTTGAATCACATCTTCCTATTTACTTTGTTTTGGCTAGAATGTAATAAAAAAAGGCTTAGTTTCTCTAAAATAACACTTCTGCAATATTACCTTTTGTGCTATAGGATCCCAAAGCATGTATCCTTTCACACCATAGCTATATCCAAGGAAGATACATTTCTTAACCTTTTTCTCTAAATTTGGTCACTTCTCCTTTAGCACATGTGCATATGCCTCACAACCAAAAAATATAAGATGTCCCAATGAAGGCTTGTGACATAACCATGCCTCTATAGGTTTCTTACCAATAAGAGTTGATGTAGGAGACTTGTTAATCAGGTAACAAGTAGTGGAAACAACTTCAAACCAAAACCTTTGTTCTAGAACAACATCACTCAACATACTCCTAGCCTTCTCCATCAATTTTTTGTCCATTCTTTCTGCAATTCCATTTGTTGTGGAGAATACAAAGTTGTCTTTTGTCTCAGAATGCCACAATATTTACAAAATCTATAAAAATCATTAGAGAATAATTCACCGCCACTATCTTCCCTCAAACATTTTATTTTCTTTCTAGTTTACAACTCAACCATTGCTTTGAATTCTTTAAATCGACTAAAAGCTTCGCATTTACTCTTTAGAAAATATACCCATGTCCTACTATAATCATCAATAAATAAAAAATAATATGTGGATTTTTCGATCGAAGGAACATCTATAGGACCAAACACATAAAAATGAATAAGATCCAATACACCACAAGATTTTTGAGAACTCAAGTAAAATTTAATGTGGTTTTTTTCCATAAATGTAATGCTCACAAAAATCAAAATCAAGATTACAGTCAAACAACCCTTCAACAAGGTTTGTATTTTTCAAGGTCCTTAGACCCTTTTCTCCAATTTGGTTAAGTTTGTGGTGCAATAACATAGTCTTCTCTATAGATAAATTTGATTCATAAGAAGAGAACCCTTGGGTACCTAGAAGCCATGACCATTCATTGAAGGTGAAACCCTCACACCTTCTAACAAAGTTGCCAGAGTCTTGTTTTTCACAAAAGAACTATTGTACTCAATAGTGCATGCATCAAGTTTACACAATGTATCATAAATAACGCCTTTATAAATCACCATAGAACCCCTAACCATCTTGCATCCTACATCAAAAAAGTCTAGATGTACACCTGCATCTATTATTTTTCTCATAGATAATAAATTTTGTGCTAATCAGGGATATGCAACACATCATAAATCCTTTTTATTCTACCATCAAGAAACCTTATTCTAACTTTACCATGACCAACAATATTTAAACAAGACTTATCACACAAGTACACCTTACCTCCATCAAATTCTTCATATTTAGAAAACCAATCTTTATTAGAGGTCATATGAAAAGATGCACCCGTGTCAAACAACCTTGCATCACTACTTGCACGAGTGGTCAAAACTGCAAATAAATTCATCACCATCTTCCTTCTTAGATTCAAAATCATAATCAAATCTCTTCTTCTTCTTTTCATCTTTGCACTCCTTACAAAAGTGTCCAGGCTTGTTACACCCCATTGTGTTACTACTTATTTACTTTTACCAAGATGGGTGAAAATGCTTGAAATGATTGTATTTATGTTTTATGTGTTTTAGAAATATGAATAATAAATGTTGTTTCAATTTGATATTTTGATTATGAAATATTTGATGCAAATGAATGTATTGTTTTCAGCTAACTACTTTTACAATGTACTAAGTTGGATGCAGGAAATGAATCAAGCCTCCTGAAGAGAGGGGAAGTATCACTCAGGGAGAAGAACTTGGTCTGGTAACCTTTGATTAAGACCTAAATTGAGCTTTCACACACACACACACACACTTCTAGATTGGTCAAGTTGGGATAATAGTAAGTTTCCTTTAGTCTTTCTTGTGGTTTACTTGTGAATATTCTTGTTAAGTGTTTTACAATGTTGAGTCTCTTTGTGATGAGTGAGTTCTTCTTTATGTGTTTCTATCGATAGGATATATATACATAAAATGTATATATATGTATATATGTTTGTGTTAATGATAAACTCATACACATGAGTAATTACGTGCATGGGTATACATAGATAGACATATCTATGCATGCTCATGGATGGATGACGTATATACATGGGAATATCACTTAGACCGAATGACATATATATACATACATACAGATATATGTATACAATGTATATATGTCGATTGAAATGATTGTGTTAATATATGTTTAAATATCAAAGCATGACATATATATAGTATACGAGTATATATATATATATCAGCATACATGTATGAATTGACAAAATGGAAACGTTTGTACAAGTATATTAATATATATATAAATATATGTATATATACACATACATTATTATTGAAATATGAGGATACATATGAGTATCGATATATCAAATGATACAATTCTATTAACTTGTGAATCATGTATATATATATATTGTAATGTTTTATAAAGCGTTGAGTTGCCAATATAGCGCATAGCATTTTAAACATAGCTATGCTAAGAATAGCACGTAACATGTTATCAATGAAAATAGCGCTTAAGTTAGCAGTAAATGTATATTTGAATGATGCTTAAAACATAAGGCACAAAGTAATATGAATATGGGCAGTGCCATATAAAGTGCATAGTAACACATGGTTTTCAATAGGTAAACATAGCTATCTAGACTTTGTCAAAGAAAAACAATAAAAAATGCTCATGCATAGGAAGCAAGTCAACCTGGTCAAACAACTAACATCCACCCATAATAATTGGCATGAATGGCACTATGTGGTGCCAACAGTGAATTAGATGAATCGATTAGAAGTCTATTTCTCTATATGAATTTTGAAAATGTGAAGCATTTGAAATAAGTGGAAATGGTCAAGAGTGTCGTTATATATGTAAGTCAATCCGTAGGAGACAACTACCTTGCAATTTTGTTTATCTTACTTGCTATTCATTTGGGAAATGCAACTTATTCACTAGGGTTGTGTATGTGTTCTCTATGCATCAATTATAGCTACCACCTTTTATTTACCCACCCGAGTCGAATCATTTTAGCTAAGAAGTGTCAATCCTCATACCCTATTTCTAGCCTTTTCTTGCTAATATTTTTGTATAAATAGGGGTGTTTCATACCTCATTTGGACACATCCTATATCTACATTCTTGTTGTGATAATCTGAGTTATTATATTCAATTTTTTCCTGAGTTGTGAGAGAGAGTTTCTGAGAGAATTGAAAGAAGAATTTGCGAGGGAGTCTTTGGTAAAGTGGGAGGAAGCTATTTAGGAGTTTCTATTGAGCTGGGAAGGCTATGTTGGGAATTTGAATCAATCAATTGAAGCATTGCATAAATAGTCATGTTGAGTCCTACTCTTTTATACTTTTCTTATGTCTTTGAAAAGATTGTGACATTGTTTGATCTGTTTGGGAAGTTAGTTCTTTTGCTTAATAGGGAAAGATTATTCTATTCTATTTGTGATAATGAAATGAAGCTTATTGTATTTAGTGTAAAGATCTATTTTGCTTGATGTGTTTGTATATATTTCATATTAAGGAATGGGTGGACATAGAGGGTATTAAATACTAAGTTAGGGATATAGCTTATGTAGCTAATGGTTAAACTAAGTTGATTCTTAGAGTTACTTTGGTTACTTCATAGATGTGTTAGATAAACATAGAGGTAATTGGTTATTCATGGGGTTAGGATAATCCAAAGAAGGGGATAGCCTATGCATAGATTATGAATGGTCATTATAATCAAGCTAGGAAGGTGGGTGAGCATGTGACGTACACTCTGAAATTAAGAGTGATGAATACTTTGGCCAAAGTAGTGTAAGTCGCCACTATTTACATTATCATTTCATTGTGCTTCCAAATTTACATTATAGATAGGGAATGCCATATGTGTAGGTTGTAGCCTTTGTATGATAGATCTAGAATCGTTTAGGACACACCACTAAGCTTAGAAAAGGTCATGTTATTATAATGTTACCAAACCAATCTCTTCGTTGAAGGGTAGGGGAATCTATCAAATAGATAGATGTGTGGGGGACTGTAGTTAGTACAAGGTTGGAAAAAAATCACTTGAGTGATGCTTCTCCTTATCAGTTGGCAACCAATATTTGAAAGACGATCACTTGGACCATTTGTACATCTTTTGACGCTAGTAAGCTCAATGGATCCTTATATATGCATTTCATAATCATTATGATGGAAAGAATGTAGAAAGAAAAATGATATCATGTTATCATGTACTATGTATTCATTACTTTAGAAATTTGTAATAATTTGATATAGTGCAATGGAAAAGTTTGGAAAGATGTTTATTTCAAATATGCATGTTATCTCTTATAATAAGGAAAAAATTTATTATTCATAATGATTAGATGCTTGACACTTTTTACTTGAGGTTAAAACATAAGAAAGTTACTGAGTAGAACAATGGGCATGTTACATGTGGTATTAGAGCTACCAGGTTTGGTTTTGGAACCTATGTCCTCACTATGTTTTCCCTTCCAATATTATGAGTCTAATTTTTGGAAAATTCTTGTGCCAGGATGGTGCATCTTAGGTTAATTGCAAGAAAGTGATTAGAAATGAGCACTACCTATGGGCCAAGAATGAAAAAGAAGCCCTTGCTCATACCATTGAGGGAACTAAATATGATAGCGCCATCAGGCTAAGTGATACCAAGACAATCATTCATGCTCTATCACATATTAGTCAAGAGAAAAGAAGGATGATAGATGAAGCCAGTTATAACAATTTTCCATCTATCTCTCTAGCCAGATCAAACTCATTATCACTTTCTGTGGATATGCCCTCAGAATGTAGTGTCATTCCAACATTGATATTTAGATACCCTCGAGTAGTACCTATGGCTAAATTTATTGTTATAGCCTCTAGTGGAGAAACTGAGGGATACGTACCTTGAAACTATGTATCGAAAGATAACTCTGAGGGTTACTATCATTTTTGGGATAGAGATGAGAAAATGAGAGATGGGAAAAAGTATAAGGGGTACACCTCGTTGAGCTATGTATCTGAGAGTGAATCCGATGGATACATACTCTCCTCTTTATTATTTAAATATTCATTCTATGTAAAAGGAAGGATATTGAAATCCTTATGAATAAATGAAAAAATATGTTTTCATAAAAAAATTGTATACAAAATCCTCAATGAAATTTTATATGTGATTATTTTCTCTTTTGAGATTTTTTCCTATGCATTTAGTAAACCATGATAGGATCTAACTAAAATGAACCTCCAAGTATAATGTTTCTTAAGAAAATGGTTCGAACAAGAACTAATCTTGGAGGGAATCAAGAAGTAGGACAAGGTTTAGAAAGTGTTGAAGCCAAGTTGGATTGACTTTTGGTAATCATGGATGAAACTAATGCAAGGATTGGAAAATTTGAGAAAGAAGTGAAGGGAAAAGAAAGAATGGAAGAAGAATTTCCACACAACGAAGAAGATGAAGAAGTTCCCAACAATGAGGAAGAAGGGGAAGATTCTAGAAACCACACTAAATCTAAGGATCAAGAAAGTCATGGAGCTCAATAATATTTTGAGGGGATCAAGAGAAAGTGTTTGGAAACCAAATTATCTAGTTATATGAGAAAGATTACCCCTCCTAAATTTGAAGGAAGCACCATCGGAGAAGAAGTTGAGGATTGGTTAATACAAATGGAAAAGTATTTTGAAATAAGGAACTATTTTGAAGTCACTAAAGTTGTGTAGGGAGCTTTCTAGTTAGGAGGAGAAGCCTCTAACTGGTGGATGAACCAAAAGATGGAACTTGGAATCAATTCCTTAAAACTGACCTAGAATGAGTTTGTTGAGATTTTTTGAAAAAGGTGGTTAACCCAACTCTTTTTCGATCAAAAGCTCATAGATTTCCATAATCATAATCAAGGAGATATGTCAATGAATGAATACTGGGAGAATTTCACTCATATGTTGAGGTATGTACCAATGTACCAAAAGATGAGTGATTTCATATCAGGAAGTTCATTATGGGTCTACATGGCCAAATAGGTGGAGAAGTGGATGTACATGGTTCAACCACCATGGACCTAGTATATGAGAAGGCAATCAAGAAAGAGTAGAAGCTCAAAGCCATCTTGAGTTACCAAGAGAAGAATCGAAAGAAGTTTGGAGGATCTTAAGCTCCAAAGAAGTTTAATGAAGGGTAGGAATTCCAGAGTCAAGGGGACAAAGTATTTCACAATAATTGGAATGAGCCAAGGAAGGATCATCGGGGAAACAACTTCAACAACTTTGAAAATGGTAACTATAGCAAAGCTAGAGGGAATGATGGTAATTTTGATAGGTCAGTAAAAAGGAAAGGACCAGTAAAAGGATGCTTTACATGTGGTGGGGATCATTATGCTAGTCAATGTCCCAAAAAACCATCCAGTTCGCAACCACATGGTAATTCACTTCCTCCTCAATAGGTTGTGTTTCAACAAAGGATCTATGTTGCAGTGGACAATCAACAAGCTGAATACTAGATCACCTTGGTGGAAACTCTAGGTACTTTCTTTGGTTTATCTATTTCCATAGTTATTGATACTGGAGCCACATAAAATTTTGTTTCACCTAGAGAAGCTAATCAGATTTCTAGGAAGGTTGGTTTTATGGAAAAATCCTAAGTTGTAGAATATGCAAACTAGGCAAGAGCAATGATGAATCAATGTTTATTTGAGGCAAGGTTTGAACTTCCAAGATTCTTGACAGAAGTAAACTTGTACATAGCACCCTTAGGTTCTTATGACATTATCTGAGGCATGAATTGGCTATGGAAGCATAGAGCTAAAGTGGATTTCCATGCAAAAACTGTAGAATTTCTTGACGATCTAGGTAATTTTGTATTTTTTCAAGGAACACCTAGAGAGGTAAAATTGTGACATATTTTGGCTATGAAAATGCATAGGTTGAAAAAGAAAGGTTTGCTAACTCTTTGTAGTTAAAATGGATAAACTAGAGGAATTCAAGGACTCCTCAAGATAAGTCATGTATGGTGATACACAAGAAGCTAAAGAAGGATAAGTGGTGGGGTCTGGAGAAAAGGATATGGAGAAATATCCCATCTTATGAAAATTTATGAATGTCTTTCTAGAAGAACTACCTGGATTGCCTCCCAAGAGAGTATTTGATTTCTCCATTGAACTAGTACCAGGGTTGGAACCTATATCTAAAGTACTCTATAGGATTACTACAATGGAATTAATGGAGCTTAAGGCACAACTGGAAGATTTTTTGTTCAAAGGATTGATAAGACCCAATGTTTCACCCTGTGGAGTGCTAGTAATCTTTGTAAAAAAGGATGGTACCCTGCACTTTGTTGGAATTGTGCTTCATCTTACTGGCATGACTATTGGTAGCATTTTGGACATTTCTTCCTTTGATCAGTCAGACTTTTCTCTATTAGTGGAACCTTGTACCATGTTCCAACGATGGTTTGATGAGTCTTCATGTTTTCACCAAGCGTGTTATCACCATGTCGTGGGTTTTGGAAAATTCCTAACCTCCGATTGTAGGTTCTGAAGTTTGGGTTACTCTCAACTTGGTGACTTATTCTATCAACGTGACACCTTACTGTCAGCAAGACCCTAGTGGTAGTATGAGTGATGGATTGATGGTTATGGTGGGACCCAAGCTTACGGTGTAAAGGGAAGTGTCATCGATGGGACTATGTTCCATCGGTAGGACTCTGACTTGAGTTCCCCTGGCCTGATACCTAAAGACAATTGACTAGCGGTGACATGGTGTCGAGCTAGAGGTAGTGGTGACCACTTGAATCATTGTCAGAGGAACTTCCTTACATCGATGGTAAACATTTTGGAGTCACCTCGATACGACAATGAATAAAAAATGAGTGATGACATTGTGGGACTTGACTATTGCTCAATTGGAAAGTGATAATTGGTTTGTTGACCAGTCTAACCTTTATCGGTGTGACAATGTGTGATCAGTGATACATGTTCTTTTGTCTCACTAATACTCCAATGATTGTTTGATCTAGCGGGCATTTCACTCATCGGTGTGACTCAAACAAATCAACGAGAGTTTGAAGCTTGTCTCACCGATGACCCGATAAGGAAACTGCTAAGTGACAAGTAGTTTGTTGTAATGACTGGAAACCAAATTGGTATCTTTTCAGCATGGGTCTGGTGATGTAGATAAGTCGAGAATTCTCCCATTATGTAAAATACATTGTAATAGTGATCAAGTTGTAGATTTTGTGTGAGGGAACAAGATTGATCAAGAATTGTAATGTTACCTATATTGAGTGACTGAATAGACATCTGAGAGGGAGAGATTGTAACTTTGTATGTGGACCTTTTGTTCACTGTAATACAAAGTTTTTTTTTCTTGGTGTGGTGGCCTTTTCCCTGAAAGGGTTTTCCCACATTAAATACTAGTGTTTATTGTGTGTTGTGTGAAATTATTTATCTGTTTCCTAGTAATGTGCATCTTTAATGAACTGGAATTTTGAAATTTGAACCTTAAATCTACACTCTTCTTAGAATTGTCATTAGGAAAGTGATTCTGCACCTTTTCTTTCCTTACAAGTGGTATAAGAGCCTGGCCAGTTGTGTTATCCTTGTGGGTTAGATGGGTTTTTTGTGCCAATTCTGAAGTGGGAGTCCTATAGAGTAATTTGGTAATTTTATTTGTAGATTAAGACGGTAAGCACATCAGGGAAGATTGAAATTGAGAAGTTTAATGGTGGCAATTTTGAGTTGTGGAAACTCAAAATGGAAGATCTACTGGTCAATATAGATGTCTAGATTGTTGTTATGGGAACCAAACCATCAGGGATGAAGCAAGAAGATTTGGACCTTGCAGAAAGAAAAGCAAAAGGGTTGATAAGATATGTTCTCCTGAATGTTCATGAAGAGAAGTTTGCATCTTCTTTGTGGAAGAAGCTTGGGTACATTTATCAAGCCAAGTCCTTGGTGAATAAGTTGTTCTTAAGGAAGAAGTTTCACTCTTTGAAGATGGAGGAAGAGGCATCTATGGCCAATCATCTAAATACGTTCAATATGCTCATTGCTTAGTTAACATCTGTAAGTGTAAAGATAGATGATGAGGATCATTGTATGCTCTTGTTGTGTTATTTACCCAACTCTTGGGATCATTTTAGTGACGGCGATTGGGAGCACGACAACCACTTTCAAGATGGAAGATGTGGTTGCTTCATTGTTGTCAAAAGAGATGTGAAGGAAATCTTCTGAGATGGAAAAGGAGGATCTTGTTGTTCGAGGAAGATTGAAGGAGAAAGGAAAGAAGAAGAAAAAGAAGTCTAAATCTAAGTCTAAAGGGAGATCAAAGTCCCCTGGTAAGAAGTCCAAGGTGAAATACTAGAATTGTGGGCAGCCCGGTCATGTCCATAAGGATTACAAAGAGGAGAAAAAGAAGAGGAAGAAAAATAACTCTTCAAATAATGATTCTTCTCAGAGTGATGCATATTCCTTCATTGCAGCCTTGGTGACTCAGGCATTAGATGATGTTTGGATGTTTGATTCAGGTGCATCTTTTCACATGACATCTCACAAAGATTGGTTTACAAAATATGAAAAGTATGCTAGTGGAAAGGTGTATCTAACAAGTGACTCATCTCTAGAAATGTTTGGTCATGGAAGAGTCAGAATTCAATTTCCTAATGGAAGGATTAAAGGGATTGATGGTGTAATGCATATACTAGGCCTGGCTCAAAATTTATTGTTTGTAAGCAGGTTGAATGATGTTGGCGTACGAGTTTCTTTTTCGAATGGTGGCTGCAAAATGACAAGAGGCTCGATGGTGTTGGATAGGGGTGCTCAAATTGGTACTCTGTACAAGTTGGATGCACATGCGGTTCAATGCAACATTGTTTCTAAAAATTCAAGCACGGTTGCTTGAGTAGAGGAGATTGAAGTTCCTCTGGGGGTGAATTCTTTGGAGGTGAAACTTCCTATAGAAAAGACCATGCTTTGCCATCAAAAGCCTGACCACATTGGTGAGAAAGGATTAAAATATTTGAAAAACAAAAACCTGGTTGAAGGGCTTGATGAATGTAACCTTGAGTTCGAGTTTTTCAAACATTGTATATATGGAAAATAACATCGTGTTTCATTTTATTCTATTCCTCATAAATCTTCTGGTGTTTTGGATTACATTCACTATGATGTTTTTGGTCCAGTAAATGTTCCTTCGTTACCAAAATCAAGATATTATGTTTCTTTTATTGATGGTTATTTGAGAAGGGAATTTGTGTACTTTTTAAAAAGTAAATCAAAAGTGTTATGTTGGTTTAAAGAGTTTAAAAACTTGGTAGAAAATTAGACTAATAGAAAAATTAAATTCCTAATGAAAGATGATGGTAGTGAGTTTTTTTCTACAGATTTCAAAAGGTACTATAAAGACAATGGAATAAAAATTCATAAAATGACACCTTACACTCCGCAACAAACTGGAGTTCTTGAAAGGTTAAACAAGATGTTGATGGAAAAGGCAAGAAGCATGTTGAACAATGTTGGTCTGGAGCAGAAGTTTTGGGCTGAGGCTGTGGCTAGAACATGTTATTTAATAAATTGATCTCCCTCTTTGGTACTTGTTGAAAAAATGCCTATGGAAGCTTGGTCTGGTAAGAAGCCCTCTTTAAGACATTTAAGAGTCTTTGGATGCGAAGAATATGTTCATGTGCCAAATCAAAAAAGATCTAAAATGGAAAATAAAGTTGTAAAATGTATCTTCATTGGCTATGACAATAGTGTGAAAGGATACAAGCTTTAGAACCCGGTGACTAAAAAGGTTGTATACAACAAAAGTGTAATCTTTCCTGAGCTAAAACCCTCTTCAGTGGATTTGCAATCAGAGATGAAAGAAGAAAACAAAGAAAAGATAGTTAAAATTCCTTGAACTCTAGATAAAAAGGAACTATGAAGTGTACTTGAAATTGAGGAGAGTTCTACCAGCTCTGAGAATTCCGATGAAGAAGAACCACAACCTCAACCTCAACCTTTGAGGAGGTCTACACATGAAAAGCGACAACCTGAAAGGTATGGTTTTTCCATGTTGGATGTAAATTGTGCCTATGCTTTGATTACAAGCACTGATGAGCCTAGGATTGTGAAAGAGGCTATAGAAATGTCTGATTCGAATTCTTGGTTGGAAGCCATGAAAGAGGAAATTGCGTCATTAAAAAATAATGCAACCTGGGATTTGGTACCCTTTCCTAAAGGTAAAAATCTTGTTGGATGTAAATGGGTATTTAAGAAGAAAATTGGTCTGGATGGTAGTGCTGAGAAGTATAAATCTAGGTTGGTTGTGAAAGGCTATTCCTAGATAGAAGGAATTGATTATTGAAATTTTTTTCTCATATAGCTAAGCTAACATCTATCAGATTTCTTTTGTCACTTTCAGCAGCATATGACTTAGAGATTGAACAGATGGATGTGAAGACAACATTTCTTCATGGAGATCTTGAAGAAGAAATTTATATGTCCCTGCTTGAGCACTTTGTAGAAAAAGGTAAATAAAATATGGTTTGCAAGTTAAAGAAATCTCTGTATGGTTAAAAAAAATTGCCTAGAATGTGCTACTAGAAGTTTGACACTTTTGTTTTTTCATTGGGATTTGTAACATCAAATTCTGATCATTGTGTTTACTTCAAAACTAAAAATGATCGAGTGCTTATTATTTCCCTATATGTTGATGATATGTTGTTCATAGGAAATAGTAAGACTATGATTTTTGATCTAAAATAGTTGTTTGCAAAGTTTG
This sequence comes from Sequoia sempervirens, assembly GCA_007258455.2. NCBI lineage: Eukaryota > Viridiplantae > Streptophyta > Pinopsida > Cupressales > Cupressaceae > Sequoia > Sequoia sempervirens. The sequence goes on along the minus strand of VDFB02281492.1, from coordinate 1,070,557,853 downwards.
AAATGAAAGATCTTGGTGTAGCAAGGTATATTTTGGGGATCGAAATAAAATGAGATAGAGCTAGTAGAAAGATTTGGCTCAGTCAGAGTAAGTATATAAATACCATCTTGGAGATATTTTTTATGACTAATTGCAAGCAACTAGTTGTTCTAGTGTTGCAGAGAATGAAACTATCTATTGAGGATTGTCCAAAATCTCCTACTAAGATGGAGGACATGATGAGAGTGCCTTATGCAAGTGTAGTTAGTAGTTTAATTATGCAATGGTCTGTACAAGGCCAAACATTTCCCAAGTAGTGGGAGTACTTAGCCGATTTATGGAAAATCTAGGAAGACTGCATTGGGATGCTGTGAAAAGAGTTTTTAGATATCTGAAAGGTACCTCTTAGTACGCTTTGTGTTATCATGGTAACTTGGTTGGGTCATAGAGATCCATTAGCATTCGAGGTTATGTGGATTCTGATTGGGCAGGGGACATTGACAACAAAAGATCCACCCATGGATACATCTTCACGTTGAATGGTGGTGCAGCTAGTTGGATGAGAAAGCGACAGGATTTAGTCATTTTATCTACTACAGAAGCAGAATATATGGCAGCAACACACGCCTATAAAGAAGTTATTTGGCTTAGACATTTTTGTTCTAATATTTGGTTCAATATAGGGAAATTTACCATTTGCTATGACAGTCAGAGTCATTTGTTTGGTGAAAAATCCAACTTTCCATGCCAGGACAAAACATATTGATGTGCAGTGTCATTTGTATGAGATATGGTGGAGGATGGAAAGGTCAGTATTGAGAAGGTGGATACTCTGGAAAACATTGCAAATGCATTAAAAAAACCAGTAAGCATAGGAAATTTTAGGTGGTGTGCCAGTTCTATGGGTCTTGGGGCCTATGAAATTCAGTAATCTTAGTTTTGGAAAAGCTAGCTAGTAAGCCTTTGTCAAGTGGGAGCATGTTGGAATTGTGCCTCAACTTACTGGCATGACTATTGGAAGCATTGTGAACATTTCTCCCTTTGATCAGCCAAAATTTTCTCTATTGGTGGTACCTTGTATCCTATTCCAACGATGGTCCAATGAGTCTTCATGTTTTCACCAAGCACGTTATCACCATGTTGCAGGTTTTGGAAAGTTCCTAACCTCTGATTGTAGGTTCTAAAGTTCGGGTTACTCCTAACTTGGTGACTTGTTCTATCGGTGTGACACCTTAATATTGGTAGGACCCTAGTGGCAGTCTGAGTGATGGACCAATGGTTATGGTGGGGCCCAAGCTTGTGGTGTAAAGGGAAATTTCATCAACAAGACTATGTTCCATCGGTAGGACTCTAACTTGAGTCCCCTTGATGGCCCTATACCTAAAGGAAATTGACTGGCAGTGATGCGGTGTCAAGCTAGAGGTAGTGGGGACCACTTGAAGCATTGTTAGAGGAACTTCCTTACATTGGTGGGAAACATTTTGGAGTCACCTCGATATGACGATGAATAAAAAATGAGTAACGACATTGTGGGACCTGACTACTACTCAGTTAGAAATTGATAATTGGTTCGTCGACCAATGTAACCTTTACCAGTGTGAAGATGTGTGATCGGTGAGACATGGTCTTTTGTCTCACCGATACTCTGATGAATGTTTGATTTGGCATAAATTTCACTCATGGGTGTGACTCAAATGGATTGTTGAGAGGTTGAAGCTTGTCTCACCGATGGCTCGATAAGGAAATTGCTAAGCGATGGTTAGTCTGCTGTAACGACTAGAAACTGAATTGGTATCTTTCCAGCATGGGTCTGGTGATGCAAATAGGTCAAGAATTCTCTCAAAAAGAAATTAGTGTATGTGTAATACATTGTAATAGTGATCAAGCTGTAGAGTTTGTGTGAGGGAATGAGATTGATCAAGAATTGTAATGTTGCATGTATTGAGTGATTGAATAGACATCTGAGAGGGAGAGATTGTAACTTTGTATGTGGACCTTTTGTTCACTATACTACAAAAAAAAATTTCCTTGGCGTGGTGGGTTTTTTCCTGAAAGGGTTTTCCCACGTTAAATATTGGTGTCTATTTTATTTTGTGTGAAATTTCCTATCTATTTCCTAGTAATGTGCATCTTTAATGAACTGTAATTTTAAAATTTGAACCTTAAATCTACATTCTCTTTTTAGAATTGTGATTAGGAACGTGATTCCGCACCTTTGATTTCCTTACACACTTATGTATAGATTATTGAATTCTTAACAAAGCTATGATAGTTTCAAAACTGCTTTCAGGACTAGATACGAAAATTATGAGTTCACATTCCTACCCTTTAGACTTAAAAATGCCCCAACAACATTCATGAACCTAATGAATAATGTATTTAGAGACTACTTGGATAGGTTTTTATTGGTATTCCTAGATGATATCTTGATCTATTTCAAAAATGAAGAGGAGCATCATAAACATTTAGAGATAGTTCTCCAATGGTTAAGAGAGCACAAGCTATATGGAAAAATCTCTAAGTGTTCATTCTTTCATAAGCAAGTGTAATCCTTGGGTCACATGATTTTAGAGAAAGGAATTGCAATTGATCCAACTAAGATAACGACATTACTTGAGTGGCCAGTACCAAAAATTGTACTAGAGGTTAGAAGTTTTATGGGTTTGGCTGGTTACTATAGAAATTTTGTTGCAAAATTTTCTAGAATAGATTTTCCTATTACTTCACTACAAAGGAAGGGTAAGAAGTTTAAGTGGTTAGAAAAGTGTCAAGTAGCTTTTGATCTACTCAAGGAGAAGTTGACTACTACACCAATACCTGATCCAGAAGGCAGCTTTAATTTCATAACAAATGCATCAAGTGAAGGATTAGGAGGAGTTTTTGATGTAAGAAGGGAAAGTTATTGCTTATGAATAAAGAAAGATGGAGCCCTATGAACAAAATTATGCATCACATGATTTAGAGTTAGTGGAAGTTGTTCATGCATTATAGATGTGGAGACATTATCTAATGGGAAAACCTTTTGAATTGAAAACCAATCATCATAGTCTTAAGTGTTTATTTACCTAACCAAACCTAAATGTACGACAAAAAAAGTTGGTTAGAGTTGATAGCAGACTATGAATTCAACATCAACTACATCAAGCGAAAGGAGAATCGAGTTGTCGATGCCCTAAGCCAAAGAAGGCATATTGCCTCTATGATAACAATTTGAATCAACTTTAAGGGACAAGTGCTACAAGAATCCATGAGTGACAAATTATGCAATTAAGTTAAGCAAACACTCACAGATAATCCACAAGATGCAAGGTATGAAGGTTTTCACTTTGAACCAGATGGATTATTAAGGTTTGAAGGGAAAATATATGTACCTAATTCAAAATAATTAAGAAACCTGGTGTGGAAAGAAGTTCATAATGCACCATACTCTAGACATCCTGGTGTGACGAAGATGTTAGCGGATATGAAGCCGTTATATTTCTAAAAGGGTATGAAGGGAGATGCTACAAAATTTGTTGCAAGATGCTTAGAGTGTCAAAGAGTAAAATTAGAACATCATCACCCTATGGGTCTTCTATATCCACATGATAGACCCAAAATTAAGTGACAAGTCATTAGCATGGACTTTGTGCAAGGTTTTCCTATGTCAAGAAATAAGCACAATGCCGTACTAGTGGTGGTGGATAGGTTAACTAAGTAAGGTAGCACATTTCATTCCAAGGAATTTAACTGATGGAGATCCTATCATAGCTTAGAAATTTATTCAAGAAGTGTTTATATTGCATGGGATTCTTGAGAATATCATTTCAGATAGGGATGCTTGTGTGACATCAAGGTTTTGGAAATCCTTGTTCTCCTCACTTGGAACTAAGTTGAATATAAGTTCATCTTATAATCTAGAAACTGACAGACAAATGGAGAGGGTTAATCAAGTGCTTGAAGATCTACTAAGGATTTATTGCATGGATAAGCAATACTAGTGAGAAGATTACCTACCATTAGTTGAGTTTGCATACAACAATTCATATCATTCTACAATCAAGATGGCTCCATTTGAAGCATTTTATGGAAAAAAATATCAAACTCCTATAAGCTAGGATAAGATAGAGGATAAGATAAGTCTTGGGCCAAAGATGTTATTGAAAATGGAGGAGAAAATAGGGATTATTAAGCAAAGGCTAGCAAAAGCCAATGAGCAGTTGAAAAAGCTATGTAAATTCTAAGCAGGTACCCAAAAAACTTGCAGTAGGGGAACAAGTGTTGTTAAGAGTAAAACTTCATAAGAGTTCCATCAATTTTGGAGAGTCATCCAAACTAGCTCCACGCTACATAGGTCCTTTCAAGGTTTTAGAGGAAATAAACACAATTTCTTATTGAATTGCATTGCCACCAGCTCTTGCTAGGATGAATAATGTATTTCATGTCTCATGAACCTTAAAAAGTATATACCTAGGGATAACCATGTTATTGATTGGAATGCTTTACAAGTACATGACCCAGGAGTGGTAACAATCGAGCCTCTTAAAGTGCTCAGAACACGTCAAATTTTCTTGCATAACAGAGAGGTTCTACAATGCAAAGTCTAATGGGACTAGTATGTAGAAGATTCTGCCACTTGGGAAGATTACGTTGAGATTAAGAAGTTTCCTCATGTCTTGCATGCTTTTGAAAGTTCTTGAAAAACAACATTGATATGTTTTTCTTGTAGTTTATGTGTATGTCTATTACTTAAAATCATTAGGGACAATGATTCACAAGGGGGGATATGTTATACATCATTGTGTTACTACTTATTTACTTTTACCAAGATGGGTGAAAATGATTGAAGTGAGTGTATTTATGTTTTGTGTGTTTTGGAAATATGAAGAATAAATGTTGATTCAATTTGATGATTCTTATTATGAAATATTTGATGCAAATGAATGTATTTTTTTTCAATTGACTACTTTTTCAATGTACTAAGTTGGATGTACGAATTGAATCAAGCCTCCTAAAGAGAGGGGAAGTATCACTCAGGGAGAAGAACTTGGTCTGGTAACCTTTGATTAAGACCTAAATCAAGCTTTCATGCACACACTTCTAGATTGGTCAAGTTGGGATAATAGTTGGGAAATAGTAAGTTACCTTTAGTATTGCTTGTGGTTTACTTATGAATGTTCTTATTAAGTGGTTTACAATGTTGAGTCTCTTTGTGATAAGTGAGTACTTCTTTGTGTGTTTCTATTGATAAGATATATATACATAAAATTTATATATATGGATGTATGTGCCAATGATAAACTCATACACATGAGTAATTATGTGCATGGGTATATGTAGATAGACATATCTACGCATGCTCATGGGCGGGTTACCCATATACATGGGAATATCAATCGAACCAAATGATATATATACATACAATGTATATATGTTGATCAAAATGATTGTGTTAATATATGATTAAATATCAAAGTATGACATATGTATATGTACGCATACATTATTATTGAAATATGAGGATACATATGAGTATCCATATATCAAATGATACAATTATATTAACTTGTGAATCATGTAAATATATATATATAGTTATGAACATGTTAATTTGTGAGGTATATAACTAAATATATATTATATATAAATATTGTAATGTTTTCTAAAGCATTGAGTTACCAATATAGCGCATAGCATTTTAAACATAGCTTATGCTAAGAATAGCATACAACATGTTATCAATGAAAATAGATCTTTAGTTAGTAGTGCATGTATTTCTGAATGATGCTTAAAACATATAAAATGCAAAGTAATATGAATATGGGCAGAGCCATAAAAATCACATAGTAAACCATGGATTTCAATGGGTAAACATAGCTATCTAGACTTTGTTAGAGTAAAACAATAGAAAATACTCATGCATAGGAAGTAAGTCAACTTGGTCAAACAACTAACATCAACCCATAATAATTAGCGTGAATTGCACTATGTGGCACCAACAGTGAATTGGATGAATCAATTAGAAGTCTATTTATCTATATAAATTTTTAGAATGTGAAGCATTTGAAATAAGTGGAAATGGTCAAGAGTGCAACTGTCTATGCAAGTCGATTTGTAGGAGACAATTACCTTGTAATTCTATTTATCTTACTTGCTATTCTTTGGGAAATGTGACTCATTCACCAAGGATATGTATGTGTTCCCTATGCATCAATTATAGCTGCCATCTTTTACTTACATTAATGAGTTGAATCATTTGAGTTGAGAAGTGTTAATCCTCATGCCATGTTTCTAGCCTTTGTTTACTGATCTTTTTGTATTATAAATGCGGGTGTTTCATACCTCATTTGGATGCATCCTATCTCTGCATTCTTGATGTGATAATATTAGTTATTATATCCTTTTTTCTTCATTTGTGAAAGAGAGAGAGAGAGTTTTTGAGAGAATTGAAAGAAGAATTTTTGAGGGAATCTTTGGTAAAGTGGGAGGAAGCTATTGACAAGTTGATATTGAGTTGGGAAGGTTGTGTACTTGGGAATTTGAATCAATCAATTGGAGCATTGCATAAATAGGCATGTTGATTCCTACTCTTTTATACTTTTTTTTATGTATTTGAAAAGATTGTGTGACATTGTTTGATATGTTTGGGAAGTTAGTTATTTTGCTTAATTGGGAAAGATTATTCAATTCTTTTTGTGATAATGAAAGGAAACTTATTGTATTTAGTGTAAAGATCTATTTTCTTGAAGTGTTTGTGCATATTCCATATTAAGGAATGGGTGGACATAGAGGGTATTCCATAATAAGTTAGGGATATAGCTTACGTAGCTAATGGTTAAACTAAGTTGATTCTTAGATTTACTTTGATTACTTCATAGATGTGTTAGATAAACATAGAGGTAATAGGTTATTCCTGGGGTTAGGATAATCCAAAGAAGGGGATAGCCTATGCATAGATTATGAATGGTCATTATAAATCGAGCTAGGAAGGTGGGTGAACGTGTGGTGTACACTCCAAAATTAAGAGTGATGAATACTTTGTCCAAAGTAGTGTAAGTCTATTTTTTACACTTTCAGTTCACTATGTTTCCAAATTTATGTACTAGATAGGGAATTCCATATGTGTAGGTTGTAGCCTTTGTATGAAAAATCTAGAACCATTTAGGACACACCACCAAGCTCAGAAAAGGTCATGTTATTATAAGGTTACCAAACTAATATCTTCATCGAAGGGTAGGGCTATCTATTAGATAGATAGATGTGTGGGGGACTGCAGTTAGTCCAAGGTTGGCAAAAAATCGCTTGAGTGATGCTTCTCCTCATTAGTTGGTGACCAATATTTGAAAGGGGATCACCTAGACCATCCATACATCTTTTTCCAGTAAGCTCAATGGAGCATTATATATGTATTTTGTATCCATTGTGATGGAAAGAATGTAGAAAGAAAAATGATATCATGTTATCATGTACTATGTAATCATTACTTTGGAAAGTTGTAATACTTGGATATAATGCAATGGAAAATTTTGGAAAGATGTTTATTTCAAATATGCATGTTATATCTTATAATAAGGAAAATTTGTATTTCTCATAATGATTAGATGCTTGTAACTTTTTACTTAAGGTTAAAACATAGGAAATTCACTGAGTAGAACAATGGGAATGTTACTAGGCTTACCATTGTTTCAACAAATATCTTTGGACTTTTTAGTAGATTTGGATCTCCCCTTGGATTTGGATTTATCACACTTCCCATTCTTCTTACCTTTTTCCTTAGGTATTCCATGAAAAATTAGGGATTCTTTGGAACTAATGGATACCTTCCTCATCTCTTTACAAAGAAAATAATCCACCATATCTTTAGTCTTCAAGATAACTAAAGTACTCCCAATGGCCATAACAAGAGAATCCCATGAATATTAGGAAAAATAACAAAGAAAGATCTAGCATTTCTCCTCATCTATTTTGACACCAATTGATAACAATTGAGCCACAAACAAATTGAATACTTCTAGGTGGTCTATAGAGTTTTTGAGGCACAATCTAGATTAGACACTTGGCCTTACAATGTATAACATCATATTGAACAAACAAAGTAAGATGTGTAGGCCTCATAACATTATCATCAACAACATCCCAAAAATATTGATTTCTTAATAGATCCTCCACCTTCAGCTTCCATATCTCAAAATTGTTTCCAAAAAAATTCTCTACATCTATTATCCCTAATGTGCTTGCCATTTGAAATTCCTACAACAAGATCACAAATTATCTTCTACACAAGCTCCCACTCAAATTTGGATTAGTTCAAAAAACCCAATAACTCACAACTAAAACCAAATGTGATCAAGCTTTGATACACTTGTAAGGAAGCTAAGGTAGCAAAAGAAATTCGTACACTAATCTTGAGAGGATAGTTATGAAAAAACTTTTTAAATCTGAATAGCTACAAAAACTTAAACAAAAATAAAAATACAAAAAATTAATACCACAACACAATGATCAGGAAGATCAAAATATACTTGCAAATAAAGCTTTCTCATAGGAGTATCACCAACCAAAGGTTCAAAGACAACTCAATGGATAAGAATCTTTCTCACAACCTCCATCTCATGCACCTAATATGTAGGAGATACAATACATGAAACTGTCAAACAATATTACAAAACCATGAGCTAAAACCACCTAAAAAATGGCACTCATCCTTATCTCTAATAATAGATGCCTATGATGTGTCAAAACACACACCACTACATGTAAGCCCCCCTTTACAACTCATTTATGTGTCCAACATGTTTTTACATCTCCCATTTCAGGAGACCCAACTTTTAGAGGCCATAACTTTTGATTTGGGCACCCAATTGATGAATCATTTGAACCATTGGAAAGCTTGTGAAGTTCCCTATCAAGATATAAAAAACTACACTAGTTATGACCACTTTCAGGCCCAAAAATTCCTCTAAGGCATTCAAACAATACTTTGGAACTTTGAAAAACAAAAAAAATAATATCTTCAAATCTAGACATGATCTTGTGATGAAAATTTATAAGCATGCTTATTTAGCCAATCCGAAGCTTTGGAAAAAATTGCATCAATCTGTTCTCAAATGTAAACTTACTATAAATAGTAACCTTGTGTAATTGAAAGGTTGGGACAACATTTTTCGAACATGGCATGTGGTTTATTCTATACATTATAACCTCTAAAGAAAAACATTTTTATAATCTAATTTATGAAAATTTTATATAACCATGGCTCCATAAAACATCTTACACAAATCCTTATTGAAGGCTACTCATTTTTCTCACCAATAATGGGTTCCTTGCCAAACCAAGGATGTATAATACTCTAGAATAGAAATAGATATTCCTATCATAGAACATGAGCTTGAATATGCACCTTTAAAAATGCTAAGAAACATATTGTCTAATGTGTAGACATTTCCACCATCGACTATCTCATACTCAAGAAAACACTCCTTGTGTGGAGTTGTGTCAAAAGAGGATCTAGATTCAATCATCCATGCATTATCACATGTATTCATAATAATAGTTGTAAAAAATGTATCACCACTTTCATAATTTAAGGATCTTAATTTTGAATAAGCATTAGTAACCTTCTTAGCCTACCTCTTTTCATTGTGTTCGTTTATGTGGCTTGTTTTATAATATTTCTAACACTTAGCCTTAAATATTATCGGATACTTAGATTTCACCTTTAGTTTTGATCTCTTTTTAATCCTTTTTGTTCCCTTTCCTTTGATTGAGATATGGAAAGCAATCCATCCTTGATGGGTTCCAAAAAATATACCTCATCTCATCAAATAATGAGGCAACCTCCTCATTGAGATTCATCTTTGAGATGGAATTTAAAATACCATCTAACCAATTTGGCCTATTAATCTAACAAAGAACATAACATTTCATACACTAATCATCTTTTTCATCTTCCACATCTACAAGTGCTAGTTAGATCATCACATTATTGAATGAGTTTAGCTGCTTTGTAGAAAATTCTTGGCTACTCATCCTTAAATAGTACATATTATTCCATAGAAAAATCCTATTCAAAATTAAATTATTAAGGTACAAACTCTATCATTTATAATATATTCAAAAGAAATAAATTTGCAAAATAAGGCCAAACCTAACTTCTCACTTTTCAATCAAATTGCCTAGCTTTTATATTTCATGCCAAAGGGTTTATGATAAAAATATTGTAACACATATATATTTTTATATGAGTAGGTAATTAATTTTGAGATTCCAAAGATCAAAATCGGTGTCACTAAGTGTATCAATCTCAATTCCCATTATTCTTCCCATCTTTAATATAAATTAAGGCCACATTGTAGACACTAAATTCCACAAACCTCAAACAATGAACCATATTAGTATTGTTAGTATGTTTAAAGTAAGTAAAACTAGTATCTCTATGAAATATTGAATCATACTAAATAATGCAAACAAAGCAGTAAAATACCAAAAGACTAATTGAAAGCAAGTGAAGTATGTTCAAACCCTATCCCATAGTGGATTGGGGCTACTTTGATGTGGAAAGTATCCCTTTCCCAATCCTTGTTAAGATCTTGGATGATGGATGAAATTCCTTGAAGATGCTATGTGATAGGATGAACAAGATGCAAATGCTTGAGATTGTGTATCCAGTTGTGTCCCTCAAATCAATAGAAGAGCTCCCCATTTATAGGAAAGAGGGATGAAGGAATGAGAAACATGAAGAATGTGTGACAAAAGACCAACCAATAGCACAATGCCACTTGTCAACATGTGAGTGGACAAAGGTTGAGCACATTTTGGTCAATGTGCATGATAAATGCCATTAGATTCAAATTTGAAATTTGAAAGTGACATGTTGGAGGGAGAATAAAGTGTCTTAAATGCCAAGTTGGAGACATGTAAGAGACAATGCAAGAGGAGTTAATGCCATGTTGGAGGACAAGACACTTGGGAGGGAAAATTCAAATTTGGAGAATATTCCCTCTTTCATGCCTTTTTGAATGAAAAAGGGAGATTTAATTGATTTATTTGCACAAGTTGCAAAAGCTAGAGGATTGGAGTGATTAGGATTAGCATTAATCATGATTCGATTAGTTTAAGTGAAGTTTAGGTGATTTGTGACATTTAACTTAAATATTTGGATTTATTTAAATTAAATGGGAGGATAAAGAACATTAGATATTTAATTAAATAAATTTGATCTATTCAATTAAATGGAGAACATTAGGGATTAAATAAATTTGATTTATTCAATTAAATGGAGAACATTAGGGATTGAATAAATAAATTTGATTTATTTTATTAAAGAGGAATATTAGAGATTTAATTAAATAAATTTTATTTAATTAATTAAATGAGGAACATTAGAGATTTAATTAAATAAATTTGATTTATTTAATTAAATGAGGAACATTAGATGCATGATGTTGATTTTTCATGTCTACACACATATACAAAGCTCCTAAGAAAATAAGGGCTAAGAATAGAATATTATTCCCTCCCATAGATCAAATAACATATAAAAAATATTTGATACTAGCAGTGAATGTATTTTTTTAAACTACAAAATTCCTACACTAATCCAATGAGTAAAGTAATGCTAAATAGGAATAGATCTAACAATTTCAAAACAAAGAATAAGAATAACACATCATACAAAATATTTATTAGGAAAACCTTGAGAGAAAACTAGAGTTAAACGATCACTCAATGTATTATTGTTAGCGCCTAAATTACAAACACTATCAAATTATTAGCCACTTGAATATACAACATCAAATTATGTCTAGAGAAAATATGACAACTTAGTCTTGTAAAGTAGAAAATTGCATACCCTTACCAATTTCATGTTATGTTTTGGGATTGATTTTTTGTCCATTCTCATGTCATGGGGGTGATTAGGAGATAAATTGATTTGAATGGATGTGATGTGTGTGATTTTGTAAATATAAACTACATAAATTATGCCAGTATAGCAAACTACTACAAATTCAAATAACACATAACTATTTGACAAAAAATGAGAACAATAAATAAGAGGGCATAGATAGAGGAACCTAAAATTTGAATTTGAGCTCAAACTATTTTCTTAGGGGTGGGGGCACCATAGACTATAAATTAGGGTTTTTATAATCTCAAAGTAGGTACAAGTGATAGTCTATATGTGCTTCCTTGTTGGACTCAACTTCAGAACTTCATATGTTGATGAATAATTGATCTTTACCTAATTTGATGAATGTATGTGCTTGAATGTGTGATCTTGATATTAGGTTTTCTATCTTCTTCAAATCCACTTCAAATCTGCCACCTGCAAGAAAGAGAAGAGAGAAAGGGTTTTGTTGTATAGGGGCTTGCCTAATTAAAACCTTGTTTTGGTGTTTCCATATCCACAACGATTATGATGATGTTGGATAAAGAGTTCTTACCTAGGTCGAGCAAAGGAAAATGGATAAAAAAATGATAAATCACAAGTGCTGCAACTTACCACTCAAATCTACTTTCCTTGATGAACTAAAGTCATGTCACACATCCCATGCAAGGAGAAATTGATACTTGACTAAAGATCCTACAAGTATTAATGATCACAAAATAATGAACATAAAACATAAAACATAAAACAATCTTACATGATGATGCATTGCTAACATGAATCTTGACTGATAAAAATGTTGTAAAATGCTACTTTTATTCTCATCTGCTTTTTAGGATGCTCAAATGATATTCAAATTTCTTTCTAGATTTCTTATATGTTCAAATGGTGAAACATATATATTTATATGCATTTCTTCATTTCTCACAATAATTATTTTGAGAAGAACATAATCAAATTTAAATATACAAACAATACTAATGCCAACAATAAAATATTAAAAATTGGGCCAAAATAGGGTGGTCAATGGTGAGGGTTCCCTTGACTAAACCTGTTTTGAATTTTAAATTATTGTTAAATAATTAATTATTTTAATTCCCAAATTTATCTTGGTTTTTTGAAAATGATAATATTTAATAGGAAAATAATAAGCATAATTAGGTCCAAGAACTTAAGGGGGCGCCCAACATAGTGTGAAATTGTCAAGATTGAAAATTTACAATGCTACACTCATATATGTCTTGAATGTACTAGGACAATCTATTATTTGAGAGTCACTCCATGCAATTGATACACTGTCACCTTTTGTTTGATCACATATACAACCAATGATTTGGAGTAGTATTCTCATGCACTTCTACTTAAAGGACATAGTTATCCTACATTAAGAAACCATCAATTGTAATAGGATAGATTAAATTATCAACTAGGGATGTACACTTGAGATGATACATGTGTTTTTTTTACACTAAGATATTTTTGGGGCATCTAAAATACTTTCATGCATTAAAGAAATCATAATATTAAAAGGTAAGCATTACTAAATTAACAATTAATTGAAAGATTAAAGAGTAATACTTCTATTGATTTTATAGATAACAACTACAAGTAAATGGCATGTTTGATTGAAATTTCTATACTAAATAATAGTTGGGTATGTGCAGGATCATCATGGAAAAAATAGTCCCTTAAGTGGTGAAAAATTCAGAAAAATCAGAGTTAGGCAACTTGACGTAAAAATTTGAATAAGTTATCTATATTATTTCAAAAAAATGTAAGAATAGAATATGTAGCAAATTGAATGTAGTTTCTAAACTACTAGGTTTATTTAAAAATTAAAAAAATCTATTTGGTGAAAATTTGAAATTTCAATGTAGTAGTACTTAAATTTTAGGGAAAAAATAAGTAGGTGTCTGTCTGACCACCCTAACCACAATAAAATGATAATATTTTTTTATAAGATTTTAGGTATAAGTAGAGGACTCATGTCCGATGTGATGCATATTTTTTTGTAATTTTTTCCAAGTAAATAATTAATTATGAATTTTTTATTACAACTTTTAAAATATATAAAAACTCGTATGTCTAACCACTTTAACTTGGTCAAAACTTCATGAAATTCTTTTTTTTTTAGTCCTATAGTATGTGAAGCATAGAATGAAAAAATGTGATACCATTTGAAATTTGTAGATGTTTTTCAATCGGTCTATCAATCGGGACTTTAGTCATAATTCAAATAGAAAATGAATAATAATTATTTATTAAATTCAAAGTAAAGAATAATTTATATTGATGGAAAGCTGAGAATCTCCTTTAAAAACCCTTTTCATTTCATCAATTTTGGGTAAAAAAAAGTCGTCAGCCACAACCCTACACATACCCATCATATCGCCACTTTTTGGCCCATCATGATCCTGCACACACCCAATCAATAGTTGCTACACAAATATTTAGCCATGTTTAACTAACAATCAAATACAAATATATTAACAAATTAAAATAGAGAGTAGCGTCATACCTCAAGTGGTCCCTTACTTGACTTGTGCACTTGTTACACTAAATAATCAACCAACAACCAAAGATTCATATAGATTACTTCACAAAAATGAATAAAACTTGTTGGAATTCGATTGCTTACTTGAAAATAGAAAGTACTGAATATATTTTGATTGATTCCTCAATCCACTGTTCTTTGAAATATATATAATCTTAACTAGTCCTAATTAATCTTGGACTCATCGCTTTATATATTTCCCATCCCTATTAAGAAGGAATAGAGTTATTTTCTAAGAGAATACAATTGAGAAATAAATTCCTATCATATCACTTTGCTAACATTAAAGAGAAGATCTGATCATAGAGGCATTTGTGGACAGGTGATAGAATCATACAACAAAAAATATTCTAGATCCTCCTATCCTATAATTTGAATTCCTTTATGCCAAAAGTTCACCATGAATTATTTATTTTCCAGCAATGGTAAACCAAACATATAACCTCTTATCTATAATTTTTGACTCTACTCTAAGGGTCAGTGAAACCAATTATTCCAATTCCTTATACTCACACATGCATTGCCCTTTGTTGGTTTAACATAAAGGATGGGTAAAAATATCATTAAATCAAGAAGAAGTACAAAGCAAGGGCATTACATAGCCCTATCAAACTCCACCAAGTGATCCATCTATTGATGTAGAAGTTGAAAACCAACCTCACAGACCCCAGTGAACACTTGCAAGTAATAACTTGTCACAAATAAAAGATATCCAAAACAACAAAGATGCTCATGCAAGCCTCAAGCGAAAAATGCATTAAAGGGTATGAATAATTACAATGAGATCAATCCTTAAAAAAGGAGATCAAACCCTAAAATGAAACCCTAGTGTGCAAACTTAATAATTAATAAATAATTAATTATTAATGCTCCTAAGTTTAGTTTAAGTAAAACTAAAATGATAAGTGACTTCTTTAATTAAACAATATGATTAAATTAATTAAGTGAAATAACATATTACTCTAACACCCCCCCTTAAGATGAACTTAGGAAGTAGCTAAAACACTAAGGAAAAGATGCATGAAAGCCAATATGGGTCTTGACAACAAGGCTTGATCAGGTACCCATGTACAAAAGCAATGCAAACTAAACCAAACGAGGTTAAGGAGAAAACCTCGTGGGAACAAAACTCCTCCCCAAAATAGGATGAAAAAAAAAACTAAGTGATGAAAGATGGAGGACTCCATAAGACCCCCCAAGGACACCATCCATCAAAAAGATACATGAATGAACCCCCCCAGAAGAGAGGAATAAAGAGACCACATAGGCCCCCCAAAATGAAGTAGCTCCAAAAAGACTGAAGAAACCACATCTTCTAAAAGAAGTGAGAGGGAAGAAGCCCCATGAATGCAATCTTTGAAGGTGAATCAGGTGAAGCCCAAGATGTCTCCATAGAAGTAGGTGTGACCTCAACCAATGAAGAAGTCAGAGAAGGTGAAGACTCAAGAGTAGCCTCCAAAGACGGATGACCAACTAGGTCCTATTGCACTGAAACAAAAGAAACCAAATATGTAGCCATAGAAGTATCAACAACTGCAATGGTAGGTGGAGGAGATGGAATGGATGGCTCGAGAATTAGATCTGAAGAGAGAACACCAATTTTCAAGAAGCCAAATGTCTCCTCTGAATGATGATTCACAATAGAAGTGTGATGAACAGTTGTAGGAACAAAAGCACCATCAAAAGAAAAATCTTCAAAGGAATACAACCAAGATGAGTGATCCACCACCCAAGTAGCAATAACCACTCTACTCTCTAAGTCTCTAATGATAATTGAATCATATGTGAACTCCACAGATCTCCCATTGCCTCCATGTGTGATATGATATATGGAAAGAAGGTTGTTCATCAAATGAGGAACACACAAGACATCCTAAAAAGTGTTGTCCCCAAAACTAATAGACCCCTTCCCTATAACACTCATGTATGTATTGTCTCCCATCAAAATAGGAGACATAGTGCAAGGCTCAAAGGAAGTGAACATAGATGGTGAAGATGTCATATGATCAGATTCTCTTGAATCTAGAAGCCGTCTCCCTGATCCAAGACCTGAATAAGCACAAAGAGCATGTCCCTTCATATCTGATGAAGTATGTAAACCAACTGTGCCCCTGTCATGCTACTCTGAAGAAGAAGAATGAGGGGAAGGAGATGATGCAAAAATCATATAAGGAAAATCAATCTGATGTTTCTGAAGAAGATGCTTCGGCTCATCAATGTCCTTATAGCAACTATGTTCTGCATGTCATTCTCTCTTGCAATATGCACATGTAACCTTTTCCTTCTTAGATTATTTCCCCTTAGAAGAGGAGGATGAATCTGATGACTTCTTTTGTTGCTCATGAGATTTGGAATCCTTTTGTTTATATTTCTTGCCTTTTCCTGTAGAACCCTTTTGATCTTTGGGCTCCTATGATGAAATAAGTCCTGTGACGTAGAAGGGTTCACCGTTCTCATGCTAGCTAAATTAGCTTGCTCTCAAGTGAGAGATGAATTAAATTCATCAAGAGATGGCATAGTGAATCTCGTACCAAGAGCATCCTTAGTGATATAGAAGGTAGATACAAAAACTGAATAATCCAGTCCAAGCTTAGAGAGAACGGACAATATCAACTGAGATTCCAACTTCTTAATACCACACTATGTCAACTACAATCTAAGAGACTTGAGTTTTGTGAAGAAATCTTGGATGCTATAAAAATCCCTAGGATTTACGCCAATAAGCTCATTTTCCAACTGGAATCCTCTTATAGTATCCTGCTTCCTAAACAAAGACTCCAAAGTAGTCCAAATTTGATTAGGTGTAGTGCAAGACTCAACATGAAAAAGAAGATCAAGAGAAATAAATAGACATAAAGTACCAAAAGCCACATCACACCTATTAAACCACTTTCTCTTTTTTAGTAGCACCTGTAGGTTCAACTTTTGTACCCATGGTCACCCTGTACAACCCTTCTCCATTTGTTTTTTCTAACCAAAGTAGTTGAATGGAGTAAGGGGTGCAATATTATGTGAATCCATGATGAAAAACAATAGTATATACTCTCAATGCAAAAAAAATCTCTCTTTGATCTCAAAAAAAGTTGAATTGCACATTTCCTAAGAAAATAACTAAGAAAGCAAAGGCTGAGATCTAACAAAAAAATAGATACCTAGTAAAAACTATGGAAAAATTAGGTCTGAGATCTGTGTAGAGGACAAAGTCAGCTTTCTAATGCTGGTAGAATGACAAAAAATAGAATCCGGAGTTAAAAGTTATGCCTCTCAAATTGAAAACACCTAATTATAACTTCAGAAGCTAAATAAAGCATCAAAAAAGAAAAAAATAGTAAATCAAATCTGCACCATTGGATAGAGCTCGAAACCAACTTTTCAACGCCTATTTATTTTTGAAAAATGGACACTGTATGCAAAAGTTATGCCCAATTCTGTGAAAGTGTTCCAAACAACCCAAGAAGCCCTTCAACAGCCCTCAGGGGCTAAAAAAACTCGGCCCCTAGTCACATGCAAGACTAGGGAGTTGGCGGTTGGGGACGAGGTAGAAGCCCTAGGTCACTAATGTGACTGTAGGCTAGGCTAAAGTGGTAGCTGGGGGTTGAAGGCGAGCGGTGGCTCAGAGGGGAGTGAATCGATGGCGAAGGGCGGTGACGACCTGAAGGTGAGCAGCACAGCGGCAGAGGGGAGGTGGCCATCAGGTAGCAGGCGATGCTCTAGTGGCCGTCGGGCGGTGGGTGGGTGGCACCCAACTTTTATACTGTAAGCACTTTTAAAAAGCAATTATATATATTTGATTTTTTTGAAATTTGTGCCTCGTGAAGCATGCTAGGAAGGCTGTACAACCTATCTGGAATTTTTTTTTTGCCTCATAAACCAACTTGGTCCAAAATAGACAAAATTTATATGGAAATAAGGGTTTTTGGGTGTTGTGAATGTGATGGTGACCTCTGTTTTGCCAAAAAATTCCTAGAAAAAAGGCTACCCCTAGATCCTACAAAAAGATGCCTAGCTTGAAACCCTTGCACTTAAAAAATCACTGTAAGGCAATATCCGTCAAAAGACGAATAAGCAGTTGTAGATCTGAAGCTCTGATACCATGTAGAAGTTGAAAAACCAACCTCATAGAGCCCAATGAACACCTGCAAGCAATAACATGTCACAAAGATAAGATATCCAAAACAACAAAGATGCTCATGCAAGCCTCAAGCGAAAAATGCATTAAAGAGTATGAATAATTACAATGGCATCAATCCTTTAAAAGGGAGATCAAAACCTAAAATGAAACCCTAGTGTGCACACTTAATAATTAATAATTAATTAATTATTAATGCGCCTAAGTTTAGCTTAAGTAAAACTAAAGTGATAAGTGACTTAATTAATTAACCAATATGATTAAATTAATTAAGTGAAATAACTTATTACTCTAACAATTGAGATAGATCAAGGGGTAACTGACCCTGATCCACCAAATTCCAATCATGAATATGATCAGAAGCCCATTTAGCCAAACAATCAGCAACAACATTCCATTCTCTAGGAATATGAGTGAAAGTAACAAACTCCAAAGAAGCACAAAGGTTGATAATTTGATCAAAAATCAAAGCCAAATGCCAGCTAACATCCTCTAAATGTCACCTATTCAACAAGTTCACCACAGCCTGGGAATCAAACTCACATATGATCCTTCGCCTCCCCAATTGACTTCCACACTCCACACTCAATAAAATGGCCTGAGCCTTCATTAAATTATTAGTCTAAAGACCCTTATAAACAAATAAGATAAATTGAACATCTCTAGAGCTATCCTGACCAACACCGCCAATTCCAGCATGACCATGGTTTCCTCGAGAAGAGCCATCCGTGTTGATTTTTCAAACTCCTTGAGGTGGAAAAGACCATCTCCCCTCCTATTTGTTTCCTCATTTCTTACACTCATTTTTTTTGTTCATTTTAATCTGAGTGACTAGCTATAAGGCCCAATATTTCCCCTCTTACCATTTTTGGTATAATAATTCTTCTCAAGCCATATTCAAAAACTAAATACTCAAACTATTTTTAACCAATAATTGAACTAAACAGTGATGATACAATGTAATAGCCTTAGCTTTTTGGAATTTTTGTATGATCTGCCAGTTCTCTTCTGATCAAGTTTCCACCATCTATGGCATTTCAAACCTTGTATCTTACCTTTTCTTCTCCATGATGAAATCTACATTCTCCCCAATTTATTCTTTATGGAAAAACCCTTTTGAACTTATAGTAAAACTCCACATTTTGAAAAAATTGTTTATCGTCGACCAGTTGAATTGACATGAATTTTTTTTATTGCATGTGTATGAACAACTACATGTTTGGTTCAAAGGCAGAGAGAAAGCTATTTACTCAATATCATGTCAATTGGAAACTCAATTATATGCTGAAATATACTTCAAAGAATATTTATCATAATAGTTGGGTATCCTACATAGGTTGGTGAAAAAAATTGAAGTGATTCTATAGTAATCCATCCCCCCCAACTAAATAATTTGACATGTGTCCTCATATGTCTTGCGATGTAGTGAAACTTTTGGAGTGGAGATTACATGAATCACTATTCATAATTACTATAGTTATGAGAAATAAAATGAAATTTAATGAAAATCAATTAAAGAATGTGAGAAATACTATGAATAACCATGATAAAACAAGTGACACAATGTGTCGTGTTCCTGCCGCGTAGCAAAGAGCTACTGGATTATTTTGCTAAGAACATTAAAAAAAACAGTAAGGTAATACTAATTACTACAACTAGTATATGAGCATTGCCCTTGCTAAAATAATTTAGACCATGACTAAATATTAGATGCATTTTCAAATTAGTAAATTAATTAAGTAGTGGTAGGAAACTAATTATTTAAATTAAAAAAATTCAACTTATTGCTAGAAAATATACTAACTAGGATTGAATAATTTAGAAAATAAGTGCTCATTAATTTGCAAAAATATCTTAATTAATATCAATTTTCTTTTGAATATAAATTAAGTCATTCGTAATAATAATTACTATAATTAGTAAATGAACATTGCCTTTGGTAAAATAATTTAGACCATGGCCAAATATTAGATGCATTTTGAAATTAGAAAATTAATTAAGTAGTGGTAGAAAACTAATTAGTTATATTAAATAAAATTAACTAATTGTTTGAAAATATACTAACTAGTAGTAAATAATTTAGAAAATAAGTGCTTGTTAGTTTGCAAAAATGTTTTAAATAATACCAATTTTCTTCTCAATATAAATTAAATGATTACTAATTATTTAGGAAAATAAGTTATAAGTTGATAATTTTTGTAAATAGGTACAAATTTTAGTTTGCATGAATAAATGATATTAATTAGTATTTATAATTGCACATTGAATTAGTTTTGTGAAATAAATTGCCAATGAAATAAATTATTTAGTAGCAATTACAAACTATTTTGTGATTTGACTAACATTAATAAGTTAAACTATTTTCAAATGCTTAAAACGCATTTTCCTTTGCAAATAGTTAATTTTTTGTAACTTAAAATTTGATTAATATTAACTAGTAAGAAATAGGTCATAAAAAATCAAGTTCATAGAAATAGTAGCTTTATAGCTAAACTGGAGGTTTAAATATTAATTAATTGTTTTACAAATATTAATCCACTTTCATTATGTCGTGCCAAAAACAATACACTAAGGCCAGTGGTTTGGAGCATTTCCAATACCTCATAATGTGTAAATGGTGAACAGTTGTAAACGGAAATGCTTGTGTATGCTTCGGTGCATTGCATAGCTTCCAGATGTTGATTGAGTGCATAGATCGTGTAAATGGCAGAGGTGTTACATGTAAACCTATATGAATATAGACTAGGATCAAATTTGTCCTTTGATAAATGCATAAGAATATGGTCTCCAAGTTCTGTGAGGAATGTTGAGGCAGAGAGAAATGTTCTATAATTTAGAAGGTAGAGGACATTTGTTATAGAACAAGTGAATTTTGGAGAATGCCATGGAGGTGAGTTGTTATTGCTTTGCAAAGTATTACAGGTTGAATGTAGAAGAACTTTAACTATTTGGTAAAACCTAATTGAGAAATCCTACCAGAGTAAATGCAATAACAACTCACATGCATATGCTATGCATGTCATAAACATGAAATAGTAAAAGCCAAGAAACAGACAACATATAGAAAACTAATTGGCTTGGGCACGGTCTTGTTAATTGTGAATGCATCAAGTGCATTTTGTTAATTTTGTCATGTGCTTTTTTGTTTTATGTTTATGAATAACAGATCATATGTAATGGGTTGTGGTGGGTTTTTAATATTGTCCTTGTAACAGGAACCATTTTTTGGAATTGGAGTGAAGACAAAGATTTGTAGAGCTGTAAAGACATTTGATTCTTGAGGCAGAGAGTGGAAGGTTAGAGTATGGAATTTTTTTGCACATTTGTTTCCAATGAACTTTGATTCTTCAAATGTGTGGGAAAATTATGCAAATTGTTTGAATTTGTCTAATTTTTTCCCATAAGCAAGTGACGTTTGCAATTGTTTAATTGCAATAATGTTGTGGTCAGAGATGTGCACATTTGCAATTGGGACAATTTCCACATAGTGATTGAGAATTTGCAAAATATATAGTGTTTTCCTAATTTGTTAATATGTACTTTAACAAAAATGAATAATAGACCTACTCCAATGAATAGAGAAAGAGATAAATTGTTTGTTATCTCTTATTTGTAGATGAAACCATTGCAATAGTAACCTGTTCATTGGCCTCAACCGGTCCATGTGATATGCCATTACTGTATTCATTTGCACAATTAGGCTTTATAGCAATAAACAATGCCTGCAACCACAACACGACATAAGTACTGATACGAGGACAAGGGCTGCTACCCAAGCAACTTTGTAGAATGAATACAATTGCAAAAAGTTACTAGTGTAAGAGCTAACAACATATTTAATAATAGATAACAAAGTCTTGGTAAGTTAAAAGAATTGGTTTGCAAAATCTTGTTTACAAGATTTTCATAGTCAACTGGACATTGTTAGATGTCTACCTGTAAGATTCATACCAATGTGAGCATTGATGCATGCGGTTCATTTGTATGATGTGTGGAGGATGTCAAAGCATAGAGAGGCATTTTTTAGGAATGTTGTGTTTGATTAATAACATGTCATGTTTGTCAACAAATTTTTCGATCTTGTTGCCTTGCACATATTGCATGCATTGATTAAATATTTGTCAGAATATATAATGTCTCCCTATTTTCCTAATTTACTTAAACAAGAATGAATAGAAAAAGAAATAAATTATAATTTTCAAACACAAAAAGAGAAATAAATTATATAATGTGTTCCTATTTTTCTAAAGAGAAATAAATTCAGCAAATGCAATTGTGAACATGCCTATTGCATTTGCTATGTTTTGTTATAAAGTGAATGCTATTGCTTATTGATTTATCCACATAAACTTAGTAAATGAGAAAGTAGGCCAAACAGAACTTAATGAAGTATCAACTAAATCTTTCATGTCTGAAATCTATCATTGATCTATTTTTCTATTGCATGGAATAGGCCTGTTACTCTTCTTTGTGTAAGAAAATAAGTGGAAATAGAAACATATTATAAAATTTGTGAAATAAATTTAACTGGAAAACCAAGTATGTCAAATTGAAATGTAATTATTGAAGTAGCAACTTTCCCTTTAAGAACATATATGTTTTATATTGCTAATATATTCCATAGTAAAAATGTGTAATAGTAGAGTTTAATCTATTTAAATGGTAACATAAGAAAGTAAAGTAATGTCTAGCATATAATGGAAAAACATGTTCACTGTAAAATAAAAGTAGAAATAAGTTTTAAGTCATAGAACATCAGATGCAGTAACATAGGAAAAAGAGCCAAGAAGAAAAGCATAACAAAAAACAGGAACGCAGGTTCATGCAATGCCAGGTATTCTTTCACTTGCTTCTGCTCCTTCATCACCTGCAATGTCATTATTATGGTTAGTATGAAAGCTAACTTTTTTATATAATTCTAAATATTTTTAGGAAATTGAAGAGCGAGAAGAGTATTTGTATCAATATTGCTTTATACCTTGTTGTGGCATATACTGTTTACTCAGTTAGGAAAATGGTCTCTATGATAATGTTGTTTTGATTGAGAGTGAAATGCCCTTTGGTGACAAAGTCCTGTAGTGTAAAGATGATTGCTGATTTTTCCTTGATGTAGTTCTCATATTTGATGTCTTGAAGGGCGGGCAAGAGTTGTCGCACAACATTGCTTCAGATTGAACAATGGACTGTTTGCTTATCGTTTGTTATGATGATGGCTTTAGGATGAAGTGAGTATAGGTAACTCACCTCCTTGTCACATTGGATGCAATGAGCAGTTTCTTGTTGCAGCATGCCATAAGTGTTGAATTTATATTTGCAATTTGGGAAGAAAGCTTCAAATGATTTGAAAGTGTGTTCGCTACTTTTAATGTCCCTGAAACCTGGAACATGTGAACATAGATAGTTAGAAGTAGTAGTTTCATAAATTTTAAATGATAATGCGAAAAGATTTATAAAAAGTTACCTTGAATGTTTATTGTAGCAAAGTAGCTAACTTGTCCAATGTTCTCTTGTTATTCAATTTGCAAATAAATGTTGATCGACCCATGTGGAACATGTTTTTTTTATTAGTGCTTTTTAGGGTATTCTTGAAAAGAAAGGCTGGGGTTTTGTTTCTATGTAGCAGTTCCTCTATTTTCAAGTATTGCTTTTCATGAGATGGACGTAGTTGCAGTAGCATGGAAATGAAGAAGTTAGTCTCTGTTACATAATTTTTTTATTAAAGAGAACAATGCTATAAAAATAAGTTAAAATGGATTAGTGGCATATGTTGGTGAGTCATTTGTACCCGTGCTCTGTTAGACCGCTATGCCATCTTTGATATCAATTGCATATTGGTTGCCTAATTTTTTAGCGCCAACAACCAAAGAACCTATTGTTCCAATCAAATACTAATTTGTGGCTACTAGTAGTTGGCTGATAGTTGTATCTAGAATGAAGTAGTAGTCTGTAGAAAAGTGAGGGATGGTTTCAACTGTGCTTGTGTCTGTCACTATCAGTATGCAATCACAGTCCCCTCTATCATAATCTATTTTAGGGGCAATTTGGAAGCTTGATATTGAAACTCCCATTCCTGGAACTATTTTGTGTTCATGTTCTTGGACAAGGTATCCATTGATATTCAGTGTACTTGTCATTTTTACTTTAGGATCTTTGAGATCTGCACACAGTTCTTCATGTGTTTTATTGACTTTGTCCAATGTTGCTCTGTAGACAACAAGGACGTCACCTTGGAATGTGTCACCAACTTTTTTTGCATTCAACTCTTCAATTGATATGGTATTTTTGATTTTTGTTATGCAAACAACAAGAGAAATGTAAATCTTATATTTGGACAATGCAACAATGCATGTCATAGGGAAATAGGATAAGTTTTTTACCATTTGCTTGTGTCTTCCTCCATTTCTTGTACTTGTTGTTGTGGTATTTTTGTTTGATCCATGATTTTCCTATAAGGTAGTGGCTTAGTATTACAAAATTAATTGGAAAATGTATTTGTGATATATGCTTATGTATGTTGCAATGTTCAACTGATTCAATGGGCAACGTGGAATTTTAGGAAAATAAGAAAGTGGTCAATCCAATCTATGCCTCTGATCTATAAATATTGCATACACTTGTTATTGAATTTGACCAAATATGGTCAATAAGTGGCTTGTGTAGACTATGCAATTTGTTTAACAAAAAATGAATTTTGTTAGCTTGCACGAAATTTTGAAGTGTTCTTTTGCTTTTGTTTTCCAAACACATGTCGATATTAAAGTCGCCCACAATGTACAATATGTTTTTTGTATCTGTGTATGCAATTACAAATTGAAGAATTATGATTATTTCTTGAATGGGAGTATTAGGCCTTGCATAAAGATTACATATATTAAGTTCATTGATATGTCGTAGTATTGTGACTATGATGGCTTCAATATTTGTAGAGTTGTGTTCTTTTGCTTTTGATACACACAATTTTTTTTTGGTAAATGTTGTTATGCCATGTATCATATTCATACCAAAGGTATTAAAATTTGCAATAATATATTAGGTTGTATGATATGCATGTGTACTTCTTGTAAACACAAAATGTCATATTGTATTGTGTCATAGTCATTGGTAATGTCATGCACATGTGGATTTAATGAACAAGTGTTATGTGTGCATAGAAGCATTTGTAGTGTATCGTGTGGACATGTAGTTTGAATATCGAGCTGCCACTATGTAGTTGACTGCAAGCGATGCATTTCTATGTGTATCTTGCCCTCAATTTTAAATTTTTTTGTGGTTAAAGGTTTTAACAAAAATAATTAGTCCATTGTCTTTGTTCATGATAGTACTATGTAAGTTAAGCCATGTTGTCTTATTCCTGTTGGGTCAAAAGCCAAAGCTTGCATTGTTAGTCCTTGTGATCGATGGATGGTTCGTGCACATGCTAGTTGTATTGGGAATTTTTTTCTAATTGTAATTTTCTTGTTTGGTGAATTTTTTTGTATGGCTCTAATAATGTGCAATATAGGAACCCATTCCATGTCAATAAGATCGGTGTAGTATTGTGCTAGTTTTATGCATTGTTGTTGTCTAATTATTGGATTGATAAACTTGAGCCAAACAACATCAATGTCATTATGTGTTGTATATGCTTTAAATATTCCATCAGATCCATTGACTAAGCCATCTTGTGTATTATAGTTGCTTGCATAGATTTCAACAAGGATATCATGTTTCAAGTATATTTGAGGTGGAAGAGTGGTTGTATGGCTATAAATTCATATTGCATTATAGTTTTCCTCATGCTCATCTATTGCATTTAGCACTATCATTTGACTGGAAATGGCCAATAGCATTCTATGGTTGTGTGTGTCCACATCAACTTTCCTATAGAACAAGTATGGAAGTGTTAGATCTAAAGGTGCAGGATGGAAGCAAAGTTGGCTAAGATAGTCTATCTTATTATTTTTTTGTAAGCCTATTCGTATTCTATTAAGGATTGCAATAAACTTTTCATCCTTTTGTCTCATATTTGTGACCAATGAGTAGCATTTTACATTGTCTTTCCAAAAATTGTAAGGCATCAATTCAGTTACAATAGGTCTATTCTCAAATACAATGGAATCAAGGACATGTTGCACTTGGTAGAGATCACCACATAAAATTGTATCAGGGTTTCCAAAGTACATTGTAGGCGTTTGCATTATGTCTCGTGGTTGTCTATCAAACTAGCATAGGAATGTTAAGCCTAATAGTGAGATTTCATTTATAAGGAGCACATGCAATTGATCATAGTGCTTTGACATATTGTCCAATGCTTCAGGCCCTAAGGGTAGAAATTCTTATGTATGAAATGGTATGTGAAATGTTGAATGTAATGTGACTCCACCTAAGTTGTAAGCTACTTTACCTATATACACAGTTAATAAGCCTTTTGGTTTTTCTAGATTGTTGTCAATAGAATTGCTATAAATGTGAATTAGAGCTTGGTATATAGCTTTTGTTGTGAAAGTCTTTCCAATTTCAGCTCCTCCATTCAAGAACAAATGAAAAGGCTTGTCAATGTCATTCATCTTTTTCATTATAACATCTTTAACAATTGCTTGTTGTTCTTTGTTTAACATTTTTCTTAGTTTGTAGTATTCATTGTTGTCAATTATCTATGGGTTTCTAGCAATTTCAAATGCATTGTGTGGCATTGTATTTGGTTTTATGCACTCTATGTTTCGAAGGTCTGTTTGAATGTCATATTGTTTTGTTTGGCTAGTTTTCCTTGTTGTCAATGACTTATCATTGTTGCCATTGTCAAGTGAAGCAACATCTTTAAGTTCTTTTTCTATGTCACCCCATGCAACACTTGTGTTGCAAGTGAACTTTGCACCATTTTTTATAACATGGTTTTTTCATGGTGCATGAATGCATGTTCCCATGAGTCAAACTTTTGTTTTAATGTTCTCTCATTTATTGTAAATGGTACATAGAACATTAATTGCTCTCTACAATGATTCTCTAGATCAAAGTGCTTGTTGAAGTTAATAAACTGTATTACACTTGGTTTAGTTTTTCGATTAACTGTAGTTCCATTTTTATTGTAACTTGAAACAAATTCTACAAGACGTGTCTATCAATGTTTGAGGATGCATTAAATAGTAGTCCACTATAGATTTTGAGAGTATGTTCTCTGATTCATCTGGTTCATTGTTTAATTGTTTCACGGATTTTAGAATGCATGTGCAGTCACCATAGGGCCACATTTCAATGAAAATGCATTTTCTTGAACTAAAGTTTAGTGGAAATGATAAAACAATATGAGCAACTTGTTGTGCTGAAATTTGTTGCAAGTTCAACAATGCATTTCTAAGTTTACCAATCATTTTTATTGCATCAATATTTGTTTGTTGATGGTCCTTACATATTCTTTTGAATGCATATGTCATTGATTTTTCTAGTTTTGCAATGTAAGAGCTATAGTACATTGCTACGACATATGCTTTAAGCACAAACTGGGCATCTGTATTAGCTTTCCAAAGGTGCAACATTTTCCTTGAGAAACTATTGTTCCATATTTTTTATGGTTTTCTTTGTAGGAAAAGTGTTGGCCTGTTTAGTGTAGAGCTCAAAGCTATTATATAATCAGTTTTGGACATGTTTATGTCATTTAAAAACATGTCTAAAGTGTATTCATTGTCATAGTAGCTTTTTGCAGTATGGAGTAAACATTCACAGCATTCAAAGTTATTGTTTCAGTCTTTTCTAGTATTGGTGAAAGCATTTGTGTGTTTTGCATCGGTGGAAAAGGGAAATTGTATCTACAAACTATTTTTCTTGATCTTCTGCATCTCTTTGTGTGGTGATGCCTTTGTAAACTAGCCAAGTCAACTTGCAAATGATCAGTGCTACAAGTAGTTTACTTGTCGACAAATGCTATGATGTATGTGTTGTTTTTTGTATAGATTGGTGCATTTTTCACCCATATTAGCATATGATCATGCTCATTTCCTTGATTTTGGAACTCAGTTACTGAAAAGTAATCAATAAAATTTCCAAACATAGAGTCATCTATAAGCATCAAATTTTTCATTGCATTTATTCTATGGCTATAGTACCGTACACAAGTAATAAGATCCTTCTAGTGATTAGTTCAAATTTGTTAATGTTCATTTGAGCAATTGACCCTTGTTTTTTTTACCTAATTGATGTTGATTTTGTAATTCTTGTAGCATGTTTATTAAAGGATCCCAATTTTTTTCAACACTACTAAAAGTGAGGAAAAATGTCAGTGGTCCTAGCTATCATATCATTGCAAAAACATTTTTCTTAAGTTGTGTATAATCTGGGGATATTCTTATTCTTTTGAAGTCAACATACCCAACATCTGATTTTAGAATTCTTTCAAGGTTTGGTTTGTGTTTCACATCCTTTGTAACTAGCTTTCATCCTTTTAGTTGGCCCTTTCGTATTCTTATGGACATTGTAGACAAAACTTGTAGAATTAGTATCTTGATAGTTTTGAAAAATATGTTTATCCTGTGATATGCAAATTTTTTGTTTGATTGTAAAAATTCTTGTTCTGTAATTTTGTGGTATGTAAAGTTTTTTAGAATGTCATCATCACATGGCTTGCCAAAGAATAATGTTTGGAAATTCATCTCCTCAACGTATTTGTCTTTAAAGATTCCTATTGTATAGTTTTGTTCTGTAGGTGCAATTTCAATGAGTTTGTCTTGCATGCTATGTATACTCCTAGATTCAGTGAATCCATGGAACAAGGTTTTAGATGGATTCTCATGTTCCATGTCACTATCTGACTCCATTTCAATTGTGACAGGCCCAATACTCTCTTCAAGTTCATCATTGGCATGCAAGAAATGTTCCCTCTCATTGTTTATCTAGGCATTTTGCATTATGTGTAGTGTTGTTTTTGACAGTTGAGCCAAAGCCTCCATGACGAGTTGGGTCATACCACGCCTTTTTGAAATGCATTTTTGTATTCCAATCATCTTTTAAGTGAAACAACAATTGTTTGTGTGTTATTAGTTGATTGTGGTAATGCCTTTTATATAATGCTAATGTCAATTGGAATATTAATGATGGAACCTGTGAGATGGGGTTAGAGAATTCCTAGCCTAGATAAAGTGATAGCCGACACTTCTAAGCTATTCAAACCACATCAACAAGAGAAAATAAATAATGGAGAGAATAAAAAATGCAAAATATAAAAGAAAGCACTCCCCATCATGGTTGATTCCTTCTCTTTCTCTCCTATTTCTTCTTATGCAACTTTTCCCTTAGATTTGTTGGAATACTTGTGCAAAACCTGCAAATGGTAAGCAAGAAAGTTGGAGAAAATTAGCTGTTAAGTTGAAAGTGAGAGAGGAAGGTTGCTTTTATAGACAACCATTTGAATGGACGACTGAGATTAATCCTCTAGAAAGATTCCAAGATCAATGGATGGGAATGCATGAGAGGGAGGTTATGAAATGGGTGGCCAAGATTGAGCCTCAAAAAAGATGCCAAGATCAACAGTCCAGAATTGCTGCACCAAAAATATCCCATGCATGGAAAAGCTATGACATTGACGACTATGACGCTTGACAGCTATGACAGACATGAAGGACATGCAGGCTATGACAGAAATGAATGTTATGATAGGGGATTATGACAAAGCATCTTTGACCAGGTGGTGCATAAATAATTTATTTCAATTTTATTTATTCAAAAATGGAGAAAGTGGGGGAAATGGACAACTGGAAAATAAATAATTTATTCAAATAATTTATTTGGAGAAAATGAAAAGAGGAGCATTTAATTAAATTTATCAATTTAATTAAATGGAGAGATCAAAATTAGACCTTAAATAATTAATTTAGATTAATTATTTAATAGGGGAGGTGACATGGGATAGTCAAATAATTTTGATAATTATTTAACTATAGAAGAATTAAAGGACCATGAATAGATAAATAATTAATGGTAATTATTTAACTATAGATGAAAGGTGACCAAATAATTAAAAAAATAATAATTTATTTAACTTTTGAAGAAGAGGAAGAAATTAGTGAGGCAATTAGTTTATTTAATCGATCAGGATAGAATAAATATTAGAAAGTGAATTAATTAAATAATTATTAAAAATTATTTAATTAATAGAGGAATATGATTGAACATAATTGAATAACTAAAATTATTTAATTATCGATTGACGAAGACCAAGAAAAATGATGCTCGTAGACTTAGGACATTTTTCAGTGTCTATAGCACCTGTTAGACCTATTCGAGATCTTTTGTACCCTACTTCCTAGATTTGTGCAAATACAATTCTAAGTGATACAAGTCATTCCTCTAGTTGAGACAAAATTTGGGCATACGACAATGGTTTATTAGTTTAGATTTTGAGTGGTACAACATACTTTGGTACATGATGAGTTGTTTTAGTGTGGAGTAGCATATACGACATATGCAATCTATCAATGCTATTGATCTTGACTATACTAGTTCATAATATATTTCCTTTCGCTTGTCTTTGAATTTTCTAGTATCTTTGCTAAAACACAACAGTTGACAGATTGTGCATGTGTATATTGGTGTATCTTGAATTTTCTTTCGTAAAGCTCTACTGCTGACATTTTCTTACCCTTATTTGATATGATAGGCATTGGTTTATTTTGTCTATTATTATTTCTAATAAATCTTTTAAGGTGTTGCAGTCTTACAATAGAGTTATGATTGAGATAGTTGTATTTGATTGTATGAATGGAATTGCTCTTGTTATTCTCTAGCCTTTGCTTTTTCTTAGCATTGGTGGTTTGGTATCGTGTATTGTTTATAATGATTTTTTTAAGTTGATTTAACCTTACTAGCTACTAGGCATTTGGATTGTGTGGTTGAATTCTTAGAAGCGGTTCAAAATGCCCACTTTGAGGCATTGCATCATGGAACATAATGGAATATTTTGGAAAACTGGCTACATTGTTAAAGTACAATTACTTTTTTCCTGATGTTGTTGACCAAACACAAATCTATTTATTAAGCCATTTGGAAAGCCACTGAATACAGAATACGTCTCCCCATAAGCCGATTTTGTTGTTCTCAGCTTTTGGTTTCATGGAAAGGTGCATCCTACATAGATATGTGTCCCGGTCATGCACTTTGTGCAGTCTATACAAAATTTTAGGGTCTAGTGTGAGGTTGTATGATCTAATTGCATATTTATCTTGTCTTGCAAAGCAACTTAAAAAGTAATATGTTGTCTCTCTCCATACCTCAGCTGATGTATATTGATTGTTTAATAGTACTTGTAACGAGTCAAACAAGTAGTCTCCAATGTTGTACTTAAATGTGCCTACTCTACATAGTTTGTTTTCTTTTAGTACATTGTCTATATTGGAGACTTGTGGGCACTTTGAATATTCATACCTATCAAATTCTATTGTTTGCATACTTTGATATCTTGTTTCCATTGAGAATGCATACAACATTAGATTGTTGAAAATGCTAATAGCCCTTAATATGTATTTATGCTAAATCTTATGTACTATGCACATAAATGCAGGACAAGGAAGTTGATCTTTTGCACAAAAGTTAATTGTTTTACTACAAACAAAAAAGGAACAGTGATCTAAGAATTTGAACTTGTATTTTCTTGTTTAACAATGGACTGTATTGGAAACAAAGTAGGTTTTTGTCTCCCGCTAAAATTGTAACCAATTGATCCCGTTGAAAGGGCATATCAGACAAATGAGCATAGTCGATGGCATGTTATATGCAATTCATAAACATAAAGCAATCAATGCTCAATGAATGCAGTAAGCACTAGACCAATACTATTGCAATTACTTGGTTTGTATTTTGTAAACTTAGTTGGCTAATCAATATCTATTACTTTGGTTTCAATAAGATAATAGATAAAATAAAGGTAGAACAATTGAAAGAAATGACAAAATTTGAAAAATATTTAAGCATTAAATGTAAACTATCAAAAGATTCAATTGATACTTGATCAAGTCTTGTAAATTAGGAGAATAAGGAGACATTATATGCTCTGATAGTGGATGCAAATTGTACACGATTTGCTAGTTAGTTGTTGGATACTGAAACACCGAAAACATGTCTAATGGATTAAATGCAAACTTTTGTGGATGTGCTGAAGAGCTGGTAGTCGCATAAGCACTAAATGCATAGTTAATTCATGAAATCATGCATTCATTGTTGTAATGCAAACCAGACCACTGCCAAAGTTTATGAAATTTACATCTAGTAGGTCTGCTGCTTTTCTTTGTGTAAGAAAATGAGTGAAATATTAATCTACTTACATCATTGAAAAGTCCCATAAAAAAAAATAAGCTGAGCCTAGTCGTATGCAGTAATCCCAATACCTTGTAATGTGTTAATGGTGAGTAGGTGTAAACAAGAATGTTTTTCCATGTCTTGCTTGACTAAGTGCATAAATAGTGAGAATGGAAAGAGTGTTACATGTAAATGTGTGAGAATATAGATTGAAAACAAATTTTTCCTTTGATTAATGCATAAGAATATGATCTCAAAATTTTGTAAAGAACGTCGAGGTAGAGAAAAAATGTTCTATTGTTTACAAGGCAAAGAACATTTGCAGAAGAAAGATTGCTTTGGTACAAACATGACCAGTTTATTAACCCAATAACTAATTATAAAATGGACAAATTGGATGCCATATTGCAATGGTTTCATTTGCAATTAAAAGACAATAAACAATTTATCTCTTTTTCTATTGGTTGGACTATGCCTTTTATTCATTTTAGTTGAAGTAAATTGGTACAATAGGAGGGAAGTATTATTGATGCAGTCAATACATGTTTAATGCATTACATGTTGTCCATAAACATCAAACATAAAAACACATGATAAAATTTACCAAAAAAAAGACCAGCACATTTTTTTTCTAAACATTCAGGCATTAAATACGGATTTTGCAACCTTTGCTCATAGGCTCGTAGTCATTGGAGCAATGAATACATAGTTAATGCATTGAATGCTTCAACAATTTAGAACATGTTGGTCAACACATTTAGTTTTAATGCTTATTGATTTAGCCACAAAAAACTATGCTATTTGGGAAAATTTCTCAAAGAAAACTATATAGCTTCTCCACGATTGAAGGGCCTCACAGACTTAGCAAACATGGAAGAGGTAAATATAGAGCTAAAAACACACAAGTTTCTAAACAGACAATAAACACATGAAAATTAGCACAATTAAAACGGATTTCTTTGCATCTAATAGACTATTGTTTCTGAATTGCTATTCACACTGTTTAATGCAATAAACATGTATTAATTGATTTAGTATGTACCACCCCACAACCAAAGCTAACACAATTTGCATTCAGTGATTAAATATTTGCAAAATATATAATATTCTCCTATTTTCATAATTTACTTTAACAAAAATGAATAATAGACCTTCTCTGACCAATAGAAAAAAAGATAAGTTATTTATTATCTCTCAATTGCAATTGAAACCATTACAATAGCAGCCCACTCTTTATCTTCAACTGTTCCATGTAACCTAGTTACATAGTGTAGACACATAAAAATGGCCTCAGCTTGCAAACCATATTTTCTATGACATTGATTCTTGGCCTTTGATCTTAGGGCTTCACCAACTTTTAATCCTAGTCGTCCATTCTCAATTTGGCATTCTTTAAAAGGCCTTCTCTCAAGTCATTTTGAAGACACACACAAGAGTTATACACAATATGCTTGAGAGCTTTTGAGTACTTGAGCACCCATTACTTCAATATTTTGCTTGGCTTTGTCATAGGTTATAGCTGCACTTCAAATTTGAGGGCAATTATATCATTTTCAGCAAGATGGAGAAGGCCAATGGAGGTCAACCAATGGAGGCTTGAAGACTAGGTGATGTTGTTTCATGTTATTTTGCTTCTTGGTTTCTATTGTTCTCTATTGTTGATTGGGGATTTAGTTTTATGTTGCTTGCAATCTAACTTGAAAACTTTTCCTAATTACATTTGGTGAACCCAACGTGAATTTAAAGTGCAAATCTTCATAGTTTTATTTAATTTTCATCATTTTTCTTCTTACATTCAGGCAATCATTGGGTAATGTCCTTCAATATCCTATATTCACATGTGTCTTTGAAATTGTCTCTGAAATTTAGTAGGAGAGATGGTTGTTGTGAGTGAATATTATTCATTTAGCTATTAATTACATTCTATCAGTCTTTCAAGACAACCGTTTGTTGATTTTAAAAGCTCGCATTTTATGTCTTACATAGAACACGTGCATTCCACATATAGAGTTGCCTCTTTAATTTAAAAGACTAAATTAACTTTAAGCAACATAGATATACACAACCATTCTACTTTAAGCACAAACGTGGTCGCTGAGAATTAAAGTCCAAGAATAGGCTTCGATGCATTCTACTTTAAGCACAAACGTGGTAGCTTAGAATTAAAGTCCAAGAATGGGCTTCGATGCATTTAATTTGTTATTAATATGGAAGATGAGGTAGATTAGAATCGCACACTGGTTTCTTGAACAAATCAACAACATCCTTGTGCATATCAAGTTTATTAAGTACAGTAGATTTGCATGTAGAATGTCGTAGGGCCATACAAATTCTGTTTGCATAAACTCGACTCGTCCTTGGCACTGCACAACGAGTGCTAATTTGGCTCATTCCAAGCAATCGCCCTGAGTAGCTTGCCCCAACACGTGTTTGAAACATCTTCCGTCGCTCACTTAACGCAAGAAACTCCCTAGCTTATCACGCTAGTACACTTGCATCACGCCTGTGCTGCTTGGCCAAGGAAGCCAATGTTGGCCCTGGCTTGTTCCATGATTAATGTGGGTGGTTTTGAGTAAGTCGAATATCTCTACGTTGGTAACCTTTTTCTTTTTCGCCATAGTCTCTTTTGCAGGCATTCATAGATCTCCCTGCGCTATCGAGAACTTGACTTACGTCCTTTGATGACTTCTCTTTAGAGTCATAGCTCGGCCAACGAGATTTAACTTGACTGCTCAGCTTCAAAAAGCCATCAGTTTTCCTTTTTGCTTTGATAGCAGACCTCTTCGAATGGCTTAGATCTATGGATTTTTCTTCCTTCAGCAGCTGGATCTTCATTTCCACGAGTTGCAATACACTTCTTGCATTGACACAACCAAAGATAACTTGGCGGCTTCTCCTCCATGAGCGGCTGCATTCTAAACAATCTTCTTTTTCTCTAGACCCACTCTGCAAATGCGTAATCATGTGACTATTTGGCCCTCAACTCGCACTAGCATATCTTTGAGATGCTACACCCCATCGACCCGCACCACATTCAAGCGTGGACCCATTTGCACTCTCCAGCGTTGTGCATTTTTCATCAATCAGCTGCATGTGAATCAAGAGGTCGCCATTCTTTTGTTAGCACTTCATAATTGTGATCGATGCCCTGTATCACCCATTAAAGTCTCAAACACAAGCATAAAAAAAAAAATACATATTCTGGCAAGAGGTGAGGAAAATCATTCACCTATAGATATGGCAAAGAGGACATAGCTCGGCCAATGAGATTAACGTGAGTAGTTGCTGATGCATATTTTTAATGGTTTTGGCTTTAAGAGGATCGAATTTCTACTATGGCGCTAGTGTTATCAATGAGGGACTACTTTTAGTCAAGCATTACACTCAAAGCACATTATTTGTGTGGGATACAAATTGATTTCACTTTTTCTGATTGCTGGTCATAGCCCTCAACGCCGACTCCAGCCATTCACATGGAGACTATTTCACTTGCTCATCATAAATGTATCAGCTAATCGTAGTGTCTACTAAATTTAATAATGAGCAATGTACTCAACAAGCCATTGGTTTCCGCTCATCCACACTACGAGGCGTGCATGAGGATAACGTTTCTCTATTTGTTTTACTCCCACGCCTCCTAAGATTGCCTTAGATTTGGGCACCTTTAATGCCTTCAACCATCAACACATTGCCCACCACATGATCAATTCTACAAGTTTGGTCGACTCAATAACTAGTCGCAGTTCGGATGTGATAGAAACTCCTATTTTAAATGCTATCTTTAAGGGATCGTTCAAAAGCCGTAGGGAGACTCTTTTATTTTAATGGTACGTTTGACAGAGGCGGGACAATTAATGCCTTCTCATCAAAACCTTGTGTGTAAGGGCTCGTTGCCATTAGAGTTCGCTTGACTCCACGGAGTAATTCATTCGCATTGCATTTAGATAGCGTTCTGCATTAGCTTTCAATTTCATTTTAGTTTTTCCTTAGATTTCGATTTCATTAGAGTTACATTTTCATACGATTCTAATTTATTAGACTTTTCATTAGATTAGACTTTCATGTACTTTAGATTTTCATTTTCACTTAAATGTAAATAGCTTTAGATTAGCTTTTCATTACATTAGATCAAACTTATCTTTTAATTAGATTACAAGCTTTTAATTTTAATAGTTTTAGATTTGTTTTTAATTAGATTCCATTTAAATTAGCTTTTAATTTAGCTCATTAATTTTAGATTTTAATTACTTTTTAATTCAATTTAGATTTTCACTCAAATCTTAATTAGAAATAGCTTTTTAATTAATTTTTTTTATATATTTAGATTTTAATAGATTTTTTTTAATTACTTTGTAATTTAATTTAGACTTTCATTTTAATTAGATTAAATGTTTAATTAGATTTTGCTTTTTTTTTTTAATTAGATTTTTTATTAAATTTGGATTCTTAATTAGATAGGTTGTTTCATTAGATTTTAGGTTTTATTTATTTATTTAGATTTTCGATTAAATTTTAGATTTCGTAGACTTTAGAACTTAGATTAATTAGATTTCTAGACTAGCTTAATTTTGTCTATTGAATTAGATGATAGTTTTATCTCTAGTTTAAATTTTACTTTTAGGACTAATCTTTGAGCCTTTTTTGTAGTTTCGAATGTCCACGATTCGAGATTTGCAACGTCCACTTTCACTTGCCAAAGATTGGAGACTCAAAACTACTAATTGTGTTTTTTGGAGGGTTCTCGCTTCAATTTTGTTTTATCTTGAGTGCCTCTTTCACATAGAAGGATTAGTGGGCCTAAAAAGAACATGCGTGCTTAAGTTGACATTATAATTTTGGATTAAAATACACAAAGTGTTTGATGTGTTTGCCTCACACTTCAATTTGGTTATTAAAATGAACAAATGCTTTCAACTTGTGTAACCTTTGATTCAATAATAGGAGTATCCTCTCCCCTTGCGCACTTGTGCGATCCTGGGTGCAAGAGAAATTGTTATTGACTCTAGGAAATTGGGCCTTCCTTGGTGGGAAAAAGTACTCACCCCAAGGCGACTCAGACTAGCAATAGAGCTCTTTGGCCGAGCTACCCCCGACCGGTATACAAATGTGAATCCTAAGGGAAAGCCTAGGATTATGAGTGCGGATGTGTCATACGGACAGAGTAGTACTCCCATAAACCCTGTTGAGTGTAACCTCTTCAAGCTGGAGTGCCACCTAATCGGTAATTAATCTCTTGCCCCATGTATGGCCACTCGAACGGGGGTCCCGAACTAAATACTCTTGTGTAGTAGCCAAAAACCTTCTATCCGCTAGCGCAAAAATGGTCGTTGTGAAGGCATCCACATCTTCACAGTTTTTAGTAGAGGTGATCAGCGTGCCATGGGAGTTTTATGGGCGCTGGAAGCTTGGTTGGCCTGAGAAGAGAGTGCACTGTAAGGGGGAGCCCATGCAGCCAAGCTTCTGGATTCACACGCTAAGGATATGTGGCTGGGGAAACCCAAGTGGAATCTAGTGGATATTGTCCTGGCCTAACCATAGGATTGTGCTTGTCTTCTTTGTGATTGATTACACATTCAAAACATCGTGTTTGCTAAGTGTTTTCTGGATTCTCAAATAGTATACACAACGCTCACAAATTTGGAAACGAAACAATCAACTTCAGACAATTCAGACTTTTCATCAAAACATCACAAAACTCAATTCAAATCCAACAATTTTCCCTGTTGTCACACATCTTTTCTCGAAGTCTCTGTTAGAAACCAGAACTGAAATTGCTCAAAATTTTCATCATTCAACCATTAGCTTGCATTTTTACCTTAGGTTCATCTTTGTTAATTTTAGTTGCATTCCCTAGGCTTCATAATCACCCTTTCCTACATAGATTTTCCCTTAGGTTTTCATCTTTGTAGACTTTGGATTAGGCCACCTCATCACACTTTGCAAAATCATTGCCTTCAAGAGTAGGTTATCTTGGGACTTAGTCAACAAATCTCTTTTTCAGTCATTTTCCTTTTTGTGAGAATTTCCAACTCAATAGTCTAGTTAGGAAAACTCACTAGTCATTTTGACCTTGTCACTTAGTCCCTTTAACAAGTCCTTTGATAACCAAAATTAAGACATAGATTAAGCTTAGAGTGGTTAGGAAAACCTTTCTCCAACTTGCATTCATCTTAGTCCATACTTTTCATATTTTATGCATAAAAATCCAAAAATAGTGTTCACCCTAGTCCTCATTTTGCACCTTGACATTGCATTAGTCACCTTTTTAATCAACATTATCATCTTAGTCCACATTTTTCACCTAGTCAATTTTATCACCTTGCATTAATCAACATTGTCATCCTAGTCATCATTGTCGCCTTGACCTTTGACATCTTTCTTTGGAAATCTTGTCATCTTGCATCAATCATTTCCTTAGAAAAATGTCATAATCACCTTGCATTGTCATCCTTATCACAAAAACACCAAAAACATAGACTAGTTGTCATAATCATCATCCTCATTTGAACAATTCTCTTTTATGGTCGAAACTAGGCTTCAAAGAAAGAAAAGACAAATGGAAAACTTTGGACAAGACTTCAACACCAACATCCACACCAACACTTATGACATGAACCAAGACATGAATTTTAACGATCCATTCACCAACATGAACATACCATCTTCCATGAACCTGCCAACATCCTCTCGAAATCCATTCAAACCATTCATACAGAGAGACCACACTGGACAAGTATTAGCTGAGGACCTAGAGGTTGCAGCCCAAAATCCTGACATAGCTTCATTTGTAGAGGACTTGGTCTTGAACAATGCTAACAGATACCTTGCTATGCTTTTAGACCAAGGGGAAAAACTACCAAGAGGCTTTGACATCAATACCATAAGACCTTCGTCTCCAGACAACACGACACAAAACTCGACACCTCAACAAAACACGAACAATGCCTCCAACAATAACACTATTGTCACCACACAAATTGCTACAAACACCATCAATGTTACATCTAGTGGCACCATAAGTCAAAACACCTCCAACTCAATAAATGCAACATCTATTGGAGGAACACCCACCATGCCACAAGCAATATCACAATCCATGCCCACAATGTCAATGACATCTTCACAAATAGTTGGAACTACCCTTGGATCTACATTAATGGGGGCAAGTTCCTCAAACCCCATATTTGGAACTTCATCTATGACCATAGGGACATCATCATCAAATCCTTATGTTGGAATCTCATTCAATCCCTTTGGAGGAACTAAACGACGTATTCTTATTAGAGGTCCCCAACCAAACGTTAACACATCATCACAATTAAACATCAATGCCTCACAAGGACAAAATACCAGCATCCTGCATGGACAATTCTAGGGACAAAATACCAACATCCCACATGGACAATTCTTCCAATATGGACAAGGCACTCAAATGACACAACAAATGAATACCTTTGGGCACCAGAATAGTCAAGGTTACCAGATCCCCCAAATATCGACAAATATGGTTGGATCGCACATCCCCACATATTCATCACAAATTCACACACAACAACACATTCCTCATCAAAATTGGCAATACCAACAATTGCCAAACCAAAACATATCATACATTCCACAACAACACATGTCACATTCAAACTCGAACATGCTATCACAATCAATGGGGACTCAAGGGATACCCATCACTCCCATGTGTGATGCAACCAATAATCCCATAATAGATGCCTTGACAGCCAGAGTGGCAGACCTCCAAAAACAGATGGAAAACATGCAAACATCCAACAAAATGCCACCAATGTCATATGACCTATGTCCATATCCTTTTGACACAACTTTATACATGCCACCATTCCCTCCTGGATATGTGGCCCCAAACTTCACCAAATACAAGGGCAAGACAAATCCTATTGAACACATTCGGGAATTCACGACCAACTATATGGACATTGCATATGAACACACTTACTTGATGAGACTCTTCTCCAAGAGTCTAATAGGACCCACACTCGAATGGTTCTCCACTTTGAAGGGGATAAAAACATGGAATGAACTTGTAGAAAAATTTGTGAAAAATTATGCCTATAACATTGACACAGACACCTCCATCACTAGCTTATGCACACTTACACAAGAAGACGCTGGTGAAACGTTTATCCCATTTTTCCAACGATGGAGAGGCCTAGCAAGTTGCTGCCACATAGACATACCTGAAAAAGAGAAGGTTGACATGTTTGTACAAACACTCCTAGGCCCATTGAAAAATGGCTTGCGAGTTCATTGTTGTACAACCTTTGCAGACCTAGTCGAACGAGGCGTCCAACTTGAGAAAGTGCTCATTGCTGAGGGAAGATTAAAATACGGTCCTAAAAACATAAATGCAAGTCCACCCACTGACAAGAACAAATACTGGGTTAAGAATAAACATGTCACCAATGATGGCGTTGTAGACGCTAAGGTTGTCAATGCAATGGGTCATGTGCTTACCCTTAAAGGGGCTCAACTGCAAAATACACAGATGACCACACAAACCCATGCTGCCAATGTTGTACAGAAAAATCAAAATAACCAAGGTAATTAGAATAACCAAAATCAAAGGTAGCCCTGACAACCTAGACAGTTCCCCAGGAGTCGCACATACACCCCCTTGGGTGAGCCCATTGAAGAAGTCCTCAAGAAACTCCTTCAAAATGGTGTCATAACACTTGAGGACCCAAAACCATATGACCCAGGGCAGTTTAAACCATTTTGGTGGGACGACAACACATTTTGTGATTATCATCGGGCAAAAGGACATAAAACCTCCTCTTGTCGACAACTGAAAAATTTGGTACAAGACCTTATCGAGAATCATACCATTGAGATAGGTGGACCACAATTTGCATCTAATTCAGACCATACCATACACAAGAACCCACTGCAGGACCATGGTTCTAGTAACCCTTCCACGTCAAAATCCAATAACAATAATCGAGCCAACCATGCCCGTATTGCATATGACTATTCTGGGGGACCTATCATAAATCATATTAGAACAACTGTTGAACATGTCAACATAGTTACTATTAGAAATTCCCTTGAATGCAATGTCACTACCCGTGGGGGAAAAGTCACCATAGCCGGCCCTCCTCCCAGACAACCAAAGATAACAATCATTGGCCCGTCCACCCAACAATCACAGTCCAATCCATTACCCAAACAATCCCAGCCTAAAGGAAATTTTAACCTCATTGACCAACTTGGGAAGACACCTGCACATATTTCTATACTTGAGTTGCTACGTATTTCCCCAACGCATAAGGCTATACTCGACAAAACATTACAAGAGTCTTATGCTCCCCAAGACATTGATGTCAAACAATTTGAGGCCATGGTGGGATATCTTACCGCTCCCCACCATATAACATTTTCAGACCAAGACTACTCATCGTCCAAATCCAATCATAATGATGCCCTTCACATTGAAGTTTTTATCCATAAGCATAAGGTCAGACGAGTGTTAGTAGATGGCGGAGCAGGACTAAACATATGCTCCTTAAA
The DNA here is from genome assembly GCA_007258455.2 of Sequoia sempervirens. Classification (NCBI taxonomy): domain Eukaryota; kingdom Viridiplantae; phylum Streptophyta; class Pinopsida; order Cupressales; family Cupressaceae; genus Sequoia; species Sequoia sempervirens. The sequence goes on along the minus strand of VDFB02281492.1, from coordinate 1,070,515,526 downwards.
ATTGGTTAAGGCCCTAGGATTTTCTGATGCTTGTGTAGATGTTGCAAAGAGCATTGTTATCAAAGCTTATGACGATGAAGAACATTCCTCTCGGGGCGTAATTACACTTCCAATTTGTATCAGACCAGTCATTGTGGACACCACTTGTCAAGTCCTGGATCTAGAACTTCCATACAATATTTTACTTGGTCGACCTTGGATTCACACCTTGAAAGTTGTCCCTTCCACGTATCACCAGTGTTTGAAGTTTCCCTTTGAAGGCACTGAGATTACCATATATGGAGACCCTGACCCATTTCAATATTGTACCAATTTGAGAGGTATCTCGGAGCACCCAGTGCCTATCAACAGTGAAGCTTCGACATCTTCATCCTCTAAATTCCTTGACCCATCAACACTTGCAAAGCCTCCCACATCCACATCCACTGCCACAACATCCACTTATGCTTCTTCGGCAACCATGACCACCTCCATGACATCTACCACTTCATCCATCACCCCAAGCATCGACGCAAGCATTAAGATCCAGGACCAAGGGTGTGGAGAGTATAAGCTGAATACAGCCTATTGCATAACAAGGATGCCCAAGTCTCCCCAAGTCTACGGAAAGCCTTGCTTCATGTTAGAGTCAAAAGAAATTTTCAGAGTCCCTCCAAAAACAATATTCATAAAGTGGGGTGAAATGAGTCAAGAGGACACTGACAATGTTCTATCTTGGATTTATAGAGAACTAGAGGATCCAACTCCCTTGCTAGTCAAAATGTATGGTAAAGGATATGACATGATAAAGGCAAAAGGCTATGATGGAATTAGTGGCCTCGGTAAGCACAAGACAGGAAGGAAAGAACCTCTAGCACCTAAAGGAAGACCTAAACATCTTGGGTTAGGGTTAGGACCAGGAGAATCTGGCGATCATAGTACCAATGCGCTTTCTAGCGAGAGAGTAAATGCTTCAGACTATGTCGAGACAATTGAAGATCCCCTTTTTGAAACTGACTCCCACGAATGGGAATTTGGCTCCCAACGATCCCTAAGTGACTATTGCCTTGATGACTTGTTCCTTGAACTTGGAGAGCCTACATTTGAAGAGAGATTCTGGAAAATGTTCAAAATTGACACGACACCAAACATCACCAAGTTCGGATCCTCTTCTACTCCCATTGACCATAATCTCGACATACTCGTCTACCCTATTGAACCTAATGACCATCATTCAGATTCATTTGAATTGCCACATGACACTACTGACCCTGACTCCACTCCCTTTGTTCCTTACTTTGCTGATGAGGGTGAATCAAGTGAGGCAGAGTACTGGATAGAATCTGATATAGAGCCCGACAATGACAATCTTATCTTTAACCTCTTTGAATCCGTCAGCATGCTTTCCACGTCCTACCCACCGTTCACCCATACTGATGATGGTATTTCCTTAGTCTACCCACAACTAATCGATTGGGATCAACAAGGCCCGCTAGTTATGGACATATTTCAAAATGATGAGTCCATTGCAGAATTCATGGGACTGCGTGAAGGTATACCAAGTGGAGACCACAAGGATGGATTTTCCATTGACCTAGATTGTGCCGCTTACTTTGGGGAGACTACTCCATCCTCTAGTCGCAAAATGAAAAATAAAAATAAAGCAAAAAATGACATCTTTAGGTGAAAACCAAAAGGCACCTTCTGATGATAAAAAAGTAAAAATAAAGGACATATCCGAAGGGGACAACCTCTCTAAGGCACCTAAGGATGGAGGACTGGACTTTCTCCCCGTAACTCAAGAAAAATTGGCCATGCTCATAGAAGACACTATGGAAGTAAACATATCTACAACAGAAGATCCTAAGATGGTCCTCTTTGTGACATCTTTGAAAGAGGAAGAGAAACCTGAGTTCCACAAATTCTTTTCAAAGCATAAGGTCAACTTTGCATGGTCTTATGTTGATATTCCTGGGTTGGATCCAAAACTTTTCTTGCACCATTTGCCATTATTTCCAGATGCCAAGCTAGTGAAACAAAAGCTACAAAAGAGGCACCCACAGATCACCTTGTTAGTCAAAATAGAACTTAAAAAATTGTTAGACGTGGGATTCATATGGTCCATAGACTATGCCAAATGGATATCAAATCTTGTACCAGTCACAAAGCCAAACGGTCAAATCCGCATTTGCATAGATTTTTGAGACCTAAATAAAGCTTGTCCAAAGGATGACTTTCCCTTGCCAAACATCAATATCATAGTGGACCTTACGGCAGGATATGAGATGTCCCTCATGGACGGTTTTTCTAGTTATAATCAGATTCGTATTGCCCCTGAAGATCAACACAAAATAACCTTCATATGTCCTTGGGGCACATACTGTTGGAACGTCATGCCTTTTGGTCTTAAGAATGCAAGTGCCACGTACCAGAGAGCCATGACAACCATATTCTATGACATGATGCACAATATAATGGAAGATTATGTAGATGACCTTTTGGAAAAATCTTTGACACGAAAAGACCACTTGAGGGTGTTAGAAAATTTTTCAAGAGATTGGAAGAATACAAGGTCCGCTTGAATCAAAAGAAATGTGTCTTTGGTGTAACATTAGGCAAACTTCTGGGGTACATTGTTTCTCGTAGAGGCATTGAGGTCGATCCTGCCAAGGTGAAAGCCATATTAGACATGCCTCCTCCAAAAGGGATAAGTGAACTTAGGACATTGCAAGGCAGGTTACAATCTATCTGACGCTTCATAGCACAATTAGCAGACAAGTGTCATCCATTTCAGTATCTTCTGCGCAAAAGTATCCCTTTTGTGTGGACAGATAAATGTCAGGAGGCTTTCCAACAAATAAAAGATTATCTACTATCACCACCTGTTTTAATGCCACCAATCGAAGGGAAACCTTTGATTATGTACATTTCTGCAACAACTTCAGCACTAGGGGCATTACTAGCACATAACGATCATGAAGAAAAGGAAAGGGCCATATACTACATCAGTAGGAGACTGGTCGGCTATGAGCTAAATTACACAACCATCGAACGTGCTTGCCTAGCAGTTGTCTTTGCTACTCATAAATTAAGACACTACATGTTGAATCACTAGACACACTTAGTGGCAAAGATTGATCCCCTAAAATATCTCCTAAGTTGTGCAGCATTGATAGGTCGCCTAGCGAAATGGGTAATGATCTTCAGCGAGTATGATATTCAGTATGTGGAAAGAAAGGCGATAAAGGGACAAGTGATAGCAGACTACCTGGCAGACGCACCTATACAAGGAAATCATCCACTAGTAGCAGACTTTCGAGATGAGTCAATATTTCATACAGAACCTAAGTCACCTTGGAGGCTATATTTTGATGGATCTCATACTAATCATGGCTTGGGGGCAGGAATATTGTTTATCACCCCTCAAGGAGACTCCATCCCTAAGTCCTTTCGTATTGCTTTTCCATGTACAAATAATGTGGTAGAATATGAGGCACTTGTCACAGGACTCAGAATGGCCATCAAATGGAAAATTAGAACACTTCATGTCTATGGCGATTCTCAATTGGTCATTAACCAAGTCAATGATGACTATGACACTAAGGACGAGAAATTAATGCCTTACAAACGAATGGTTGACAAATTTCAAACATATTTTCACATGGTGACTTTTGAGCAAGTTCCAAGAACACAAAATAAGGCAGCAGACGCAATGGCCACAATTGGCTCTCTCCTGGACATTCCTAGTAATGTGCCTCAATTTGAATTTTTGGTAGAACAACTTTTGGTTCCTGCATATGACATACCGGAATCAGAGATGGTTTGCAAGCTTGTTGGTCCCAATTCTCCATGGTATCAAGACATTTATGACTACCTCAAGTCCCAAACCCTTCCCCCCAACCTATCCAATAACCAACGAAAGTCCTTTATCTGAAAAGCCACCAGATACACCATCCTCAATGATACCCTTTACCGTCGTAGCTTTGATAACTCCCTTCTTCGATGTCTTGAAACTGACAAAGCACGAACGACCTTACGAGAGGTACATGAGGGTATATGTAGATCCCATTTGAGTGGTCCTACTTTAGCCAAAAAGATAAGGAGACTTGGGTATTACTGGCCAACCATTGAGAAATATGCACTTGAATTTGTCAGAATGTGTCGCCAATGTCAAATACATAGTGACTTGATTCATGCACTAGCACAGGAACTTCGACTGATTACTTCTCCTTGGCCCTTCGCATAATGGGGACTTGACCTCATGGGTAAGATCCATCCTACCTCATCCAATGGCCACAAATTCATCATTACCGCCATTGAGTACCTTACTAAGTGGATCAAAGCCATCCTGCTCACTTGCATTACCGACAAACAAATTTCTAAGTTTATCCTCAACTATATCATCTGTCGATATGGTATTCCAGAATCCATAATCACAGATAACGGTCGTCCCTTCAAAAATCAGGATGTCCGTGAACTTTGTGAACGCTTCCATATCCAACACCACTTCTCCACGCCTTACTACCCACAAGGAAATGGTCAAGCTGAGGCGTCTAATAAAATGATCATCAAACTTCTTAAGAAGACCGTCAATGACACTGGTGGTGATTGGCACATACAACTCAATCCTGCTTTGTGGGAATATCGCACTAGCATCTGTACTCCCACTGGAGCCACTCCATTTTCCCTCGTCTTTGGAGCTGAAGCCATCTTGCCCATAGAGGTCAAAATTCCATCCCTACGAGTCTCTATGAAAGGTCTCATCACTGATGAAGAATATCGACAGTCACGACTACATGAATTAGAAATGCTAGACAAACGTAGACATAATGCCTTGAACCACTTACAGGCATATCAAAATCATCTTTGCAGAAGCTACAAAAAAAGAGTGATGAATCAAAAATTTGACATTGGTGACCTAGTTCTCATGCAGAATCCTAAGAATCAATCCGACAGAGAAAAACCAGGCAAGTTTGAGCCCAATTGGCTGGGTCCATACATCATCACCACATCATTTGGTTCTGGTGCATATCAGTTGGCTACTCCAGATGGTGAAAAATTGACAAAGCCAATCAATAGTCTACATTTATGCAAGTTCTATACATAGCATCAGAAAGTCTGGCCGACAACCAAAATATTAAAAAAAAAAAAAATACAAAAATACAAAAATATCATCACTTGGATGAAAACCTAGCAAACAGGCATCTTGGTGACACCAAAAAAAAATTAAAAAACTTGACAAAACTAAATGAGAAATAATTCATCCAATAGTGAAAACCTGGTAAACAGGCGCTTTGGATAAGTACCATGGTGAAAACCTGGAAAACAGGCGCCATATGTAGTTGGTCATTGCTTTAACATCTACTATCACTCTATCTACCTTAGTCCATAATAAACATCCATTTTTTTCTAACATTCGTCACAACGTTTCACCTTGACATCATGACATTTCTTTCCATGGCCGACAGTGATTGACATCGAAGTCTTACGCACCGCCTATCGTCCATACTGGTCATGTCCTTTCCATCAACTTGACTAGGGGCAATATTTTATCATGAGACTGTAGTGGGTATCACACATGGTCTTGAAAATCATAAAAAGTCCTGAACAATCATAAAAATCATAAAAATCATAAAAAATCATAAAAATCATAAAAAGTCCTGAAAAAATCATAAAAATCATAAAAGTCCTGAAAAATCATAAAAATCATAAAAAGTCCTAAAAAAATTCTAAAAATCATAAAAAGTCCTGAAAAAAGACCTAAAAATCAAAAAAACGTCCTAAAGAAAGCACAAAAACATCCAAATAACATCAGAAATTCCAAAAACAGAGTCAAAGTTAGTCATGTCAATCATTTTAGTCTTTGTTAATTATCGAACTATGAGGTCTCTACGCATTTGCTACGTAGGCAAGGCCATCAGTCGATGTGCCCCCGAGGCCCCCTAGGTTCAATCCCTTAGGGTTTGTCAGGTCAAGTCAAAACATGTCAATCCATCTTCAATATTTTTGTCCATCCTTGTTTAACTACGAGGTCTTTGAGTGCACGACGTAGGCAAGGCCATATGTCGATGAGTCCCCGAGGCCACCTAGGTCAATCCTTTAGGGTTTGTCATTTTGGTCAAATAAGTCATACATAGTCACACTCAGAAACAGGGTAGTCATTTGAACATCAACATTCAAATCACAAACTAGTACACAACATAGCCTAGTCAGTCATCAAGCCAAACATCCGTCAAATTGCCAACACAATGTCAACCTAGTCAATTTATGGTCCCCTTCAAGATGTGCCCTTCTTGGAATTGGACCCTGTCAAAATGTCATTTTCCTTTTCAGGATGTGTCTTTCCTGACGACAGGCTTCATCACATATTCATTGGCCTTTTCAGGATGTGTCCTTCCTGACGACAGGCTTCGTCACATAGTCAGTGGCCTTTTTAGGATGTGTCCTTCCTGATGACAAGCTTCAACACATAGTCATTGGCCTTTTCAAGATGTGTCCTTCCTAATGACAGGCATCATCAAATTGTCAATACTGTTAGACTATCAAATTGTCAAACTATCACAGAATCAACCTTCGACACACAAATCTTGGCAAACATATTGAATGGTTGTTGATTTTGTTGGTCTATTTTGTCTTATCTTTCTATTGTTTGGTCTCTTGGTCATGTTACTAGCTACCTCAAGGATGTCCCATGAAGGATTTAGAGGTGCAATGATGTCTCATGGCCTAATTTTCCTTGATTGTTGTCTTTGGTGTGTCTTGACAAAAAGACTGGGGCAACTTGGCCTTTAGTATGAGTTAGGACATTTCTTGTCTGTGGTTGTCTATTTTTCGCAAGTGGACGACCTTGCACACCTTGGTCTATGTCATATCGTGGTGTTTGTTGTCCCTTTGTCACATCTTACCGCCCAATGATGATTATGCAATGCCTATGATGTTATTTGGAAAAATATTGAAGTATTCCTTTTTCATCCTCACATCCATGATTTTCACGCTAACATTTCTTCTATTCCTTCATCCTCTAGTCCTCTCATCCATTTCAAGAGCACAATCATGTTCTTTCAACCCACTTGTCCTCTCGAGGGGGCATACCAATACCTCCTCATCATCCTTCCTCTCCTCACTTTCAAATTGGGGCATATTTTTGACTTGTTCTTTGACACAATGCGATAAACTGCATCATGTCAAAGAGGGGAAAAATGTAGACACATAAAAATGGCCTCAGCTTGCAAACCATATTTTCTACGATGACCATGCTTCTCCCTCACATAATTCAATTATCTAATCATGTTTGTTCCTCCATGATAATTTAAATAAATAAATTATGTTTATTTATTTAAATACGTCATTGATCAATCCTTATTTCCTCCATAACATTACCATTTTTCTTTCCATCAAATAAACTTACTTATTTAGCCCACTTTCCATCCCACCAAATAAATAATTAAAATAATTATAAATATCAAGTCTTTTGTCTCATTCCCATTTATGAATTAAACCATTATTTAATTCATAAGTCAACATTCTTCCATAAATTACATCATTTCTAATATTCCAACTACCTATTTTTCTCCACCATTGATTTGATTATCTCCAATTAAATCCCAACCCTTCATTTCAAGGCTTGCCCTAACTTTGACCTAATGTTGCTCTAACCCTAATCCTCCTTATGACATTGATTCTTGGCCTTTGATCTTAGGGCTTCACCAACTTTTAATCCTGGCCGTCCATTCTCAATTTGGCATTCTTTAAAAGGCCTTCTCTCAAGTCATTTTGAAGACACACACAAGAGTTATACACAATATGCTTGAGAGCTTTTGAGTACTTGAGCACACATTACTTCAATATTTTTCTTGGCTTTGTCATAGGTTATAGTTGCACTTCAAATTTGAGGGAAATTATATCATTTTCAGCAAGATGGAGAAGGCCAATGGAGGTCAACCAATGGAGGCTTGAAGACTAGGTGATGTTGTTTCATGTTATTTTGCTTCTTGGTTTCTATTGTTCTCTATTGTTGATTGGGGATTTAGTTTTATGTTGCTTGCAATCTAGCTTGAAAACTTTTCCTAATTACACATAGCATATACTTTCTACTAATGAATGGTTTAAGCAAGGTCTTGTCAACTGTGGGTGCATTGAAAGCATTAACTATGTGTTTATTGCTTGAGTGGCTATCAGTCTATCAACAAATGGCATAAATCACAATGGAGTCAAGGAAAGGTTGCACTTGGTAGAGATCACCAAAGAAATTTGTATTAAGGTTTCCAAAGTACATTCTAGGCATTTGCATTATGTCTTGTAGTCATCTATCAATGTAGCATAGAAATTTTGAGCCTACTAGTGAAAGTTCGTCTATAAATAGCACATGCAATTGATCATAGTACTTGGACATATTTTCCAATGGTTCACACACTAAGCGCATAAAATACGATGTATGAAATGGTATGTGAAATGTTGAATGTAATGTCACTCCACCTAAGTTGTAAGCTACCTTACCTATATAGGAAGTTAATAAGCCTTTTGGTTTGTCCAGGGATTGTTACCAATAGACTTGTTATAAATGAAAATTAGAGCTCGGTATATAGCTTTTCCAATGAATGTCTTTCCAATTTGTGTTGGGTTTTATTTCTGCTTACTCTCATTTCTTTATTGTTTGTTTAAAATCTTGTGTGTTTTTACCTCTTGGTTGCACTTTTCCATGTTTGTTATTATGTAAAAGTGTATTGCTAGTGACTAGCTTGTCTGTGTGCTTATGATACTTGATAACTAGAAATATTGCTTCTTGTTACAAAAGCTAACAAGGCAAGTGGCTACTGTAAATGACATATGCTTTGAGCAAGGCCTTATTGACTATAGAGGCATTCAATGCATTAACTATGTGTTTATTGCCTAGGTGGCTAGTAGCCTATCAGTAAATGCTCGCAAAATTTGTATTTAATGTCTGAATGTTTGCAGAAATTTATGACGTTCATCTATTTTTTTGCAAATTTTATCATTGTTTCTATGCTTCATTTTTCACTATTGCAATTGTTAGTTTATGGCAATAGGAAGGCTTACAATTTCATTTGTTGAATTTTCTTTTCAAATAGTTGCTTTTTGTTCCTAAACTTCTCATGTCCAACCAACTTGTATTGTTTGAAGTATTTTCATTTTTTCCCATAGTTAGTTGGAGTAGGTTTATTATTTATTTTCATTTAGCTAAATTAGCAATGTAAGGGGACATTATATTATGGAAAATATTTAATCGTCAAGCAATAAATACATGTTTAATCCATTCAATGCAAATTGTGCAATATGTGTTTGAGAGCTAGTGGGTACACAAGCATTAAATGCATAGTGAATTCATGAAATCTTAGGCAACTGTTGGATTTAATTTGTGCTAATACTTTTTTGTTTATTGTTTATTGAAAATATTTTGTGTTTTTAGCTCTCTTTGTTCTTAATGCTAGTAATAGTAGACTACTGGTAAGTGGTTTGTCCGTCTGTTTATGATACTTCAAGCCATTCACCAAAAGTGCACTTTCACAGAATAATGAACATGGAAAAGCACACCCAAGAGCTAAAAAACCTACAAGCTTCTAAACAAACAATAGAAAAATAAGAATAAGCACAAACAAAACCAAACACTCACATAACATTTCATGAATTAACTATGCATTCACTGCATGTCTACTAACCAGCCCTCCAACACATCTCGCACCCATGGTCCAAAATACCTTGCTCAAACTATTTAGTTTCCCCTCTAATACTTCTAGCTATCAAGTATCAAAAACAAACAGATGATCCACTCACTGGTTGCACACCGTTCGTACAACTCCTACCTTGTACAAGCATTGCACAAAATGAAAAACATTGAATACGGAAACCCATAGCCAAAAACATGCAAGCTTCTCAACAAAAAATAAACAAAAAATAAGCAGAAACAAGCACTTGCTTGATATTTCATGAATTAAATATACATTCTCTACTTGTGTTTGTGCCAGCTATCCAACACATATCACGAAGTTTGCATTCAATGCATTAAACATGTATTCACTATTTCAGTACTCACCAACCCACTACCAAAACTCGCACAATATGTGGTGTAGTCACGGTAGGAGGGTCCTTAAAGAGAACAATCTGGGTAGTGTAGAAAGAGTTACACAATAGATGCCACACAAAATATGGAGAAAAATGCAGATTCAAACATTCATATTATCAAAAATTTCAATTACAATCAGTCGACAACATCCAAGTTTACAGATTGAGCTCACAAGCCTGATACAACATGCTCAAAATACATTATTCCTATATGCTCCTTAACATGAGCTCAAATCTTACAAATCAAATCCAATATTCATTTCTAACTACTTTCTAATGATTTTTTAAAATGATTTATATCATATCCAGAGATCTAGAATCCTCTACATCAGCCAAAGATCATTACAATCTCCAATGAAGGAAATGTAACGTGTGCGTGAAATAGGTCAGCCTTAAATTTGAATTTCTCCTCGATAGGTGCATAGGATGAAGTGTGGACCAAAATTAAGGTCGGCGACACTCCACAGAACAATTCAGAACACACTGCAAGGATCCACAAGTTACGAGAAGGATCTACAAGAGACAAAACTAGCTGTTAGGATCGAAACTACTCTAGTGCTCTGTTCTAGAAATGACCACTTAATCGAGAAGTGATAACTTGCCGAAAAAAGATCCACTAGCTTAGAAATCTTGGAATAAGGGAAAATGAACATGTCCATGATGAAAACATAGATTTGTAGGGTCCGATGAGAAAATATGATGAAATTATGAATCTGCCAACTTGAACTGAACAGGAACTGAACAAGAACAAAACTGAAATGAAAATATTTTTAGTTGATGTAGGATTGCAAAGAACCAAGGATGCTCCTGCATAAAAAATTTGGGGTTATTTGAAAAGTGAGTCCCTCACTTTGCTAGGGCTAAAGGAAAACCAATATAGTCTACCTCAACCTAAGAAATCCAAGAAGAATCTTCCACTGGTCTACCTTTCCACTTCACAAGATATCCTTTGTATTGTCTTCCACACGTTTTCCTCCCATCTCTGATATCCAAAATCTCCTCTATCTCATCTGATTGTTGTTTAGGAAACTGTTTCTCCAATTTTATTTCACTGTCTTCACTAAATTCTACTTCATGGTACCAATGTAGATTTGCAATGTTGAATATAGGTGATATAACCATGCCATCTGGTAACTCTACTTTATATGGATTTCCTAAATCAAATTTCTTCAAAATATTATAGGGTCCAAACTTCATCATCTTGAGCTTATTGTATGTGCCAACTGAAAATATTTCCTTCCTCAAATACACCATCACTTCATCTCCAACTTTGAATTCCTTATGTCTCCTCTTTTCATCTTCTCGCTCCTTATACTTCCAGTTCATATCTTCCAATTACTGGTTTACTTGAGTATGCACTTTCTTCATATGTTCTACAAATTCCTCTACTTTTGTACTCCTTTTATCTTCCTTACTAATGTATCACAACTCTAATATACCTCTAGGATGAACTCTAGTAACAATCTCAAAAGGTGTCTTTCCAGTACTCCTTTTCACTGAATTATTGTAAGAAAACTCTGCTTGTGCAAGGACTAAATCCCAACTTTCGGTCTTCTCTCCAACCAAATATCTCAAAAAATTCCCTAAACTCCTATTTACAACCTCTATTTGTCCATTAGTTTATGGGTGAAAAGTAGAACTGAACTTTAAGTCTATTTTTAACTTCTTCCAAAGTGTCCTCCAAAAGTACCAAAAAACTTTGTATGTCTGTCTGAAACAATACTCCTAGGTAATCCATGCAATTTGACCACTTCCTTGAAAAAAAATTCTGATACATGTACTGCATCTGTTGTCTTCTTACAAGGTATGAAATGTGCCATTTTAGAAAATCTATCCACCACCACAAATATAGAATCATTACCTCTCCGTGTCTTTAGCAGACCAAGTATGAAATCCATGCTGATATCCTCCCAAGGTCTCTCTGGAACTATCAAGGGCTTATACAATCCAATATTTTGACTACTCCCTTTTGCAACTTGACAAACTTTGCAACTCTACACAAATTTCCTAACATCCTTATGAATTTGTGGCCAAAAGTAATTCTCACTTACCAATGCTACTGTCTTATCAATTCCAAAGTGTCCTTCCAATCCTCCACTATGTTTTTCTTTCACCAAGCTATTCCTCATTGAACTACGGGGTATACACAACTGATTTCCTCTAAATAACATATCCTCCTGAATGAAATAATCCAACCACTGACTCCTATCCTCCAAGACTGGTTCTTTACAAGCTCTCCAAGGTTCTGCAAACTCTGAGTCTTCCTCATATAAGTTCTTCAATTAATCAAATCCTAATACCTCCACTCTCATCTCTGCCAGTAAATTCCTTCTCCTACTCAAAGCATCAAGAACTCTATTTGAATTTCCACTCCTATGTCTTAAAAAAAAGTATAGCTCTGTAAGAATTCCACCCATCTCATGTGTCTTTGATTCAACTTACCTTGACTATTCAAATACTGCAATGCCTGATGATCTGTATACAACACAAACTCCTTAGGCAACAAGTAACATCTCCACTTCTTCAAGGCTTGAACTATGGCATAAAACTCCTAGTCATACACTAAATACCTTCTCCTAGCATCATTCAATTTATCACTAAAATAAGCTACTAGTCTCCCTTCTTCACTCAATACTGCCCAAATTTCATTTCCACTTACATCACAGTTTACCTAAAATACCTTATTAAAGTCTAGTAAAGCCAACACGGGATGCTTATTCACCTTCTGTTTCAACAACTCAAAACTCTGATCTGCTCCAAATTTCCACCTAAAATTTTTATTTTCTCCTCTCATTGTTTCTATCATAGGACTACAAATAGAACTGAAATTCCTAATGAAATTTCAGTTGAAACTAGCCAATCCATGAAATGACCTTACCTCTCCAATGCTTTCTAGTGTAGGCCATTCAAAATTTTCTCTTACCTTCTTAGGATCCATCTTCAATCCATTCGCAGATATCACAAATCCCAGATATACTAATTCTTCCTTCATGAAACTACACTTCTTAATGTTCATCAACAACTGCTCCTCTCTCAACCTCTGCAAAACTTGTCTTCTATGCAACAAATTTTCTTCTTTAGTCTTATTGAAAATCAAGATGTCATCCAAATAGACAATCACAAACTTACCCAATAATTTCTTCAATACCTCATTCATTAGCCTCATGAAAGTACTCGATGCATTTGTTAGTCCAAAAGGCATCACCAACCACTCATACAATCCTTCATTTTTCTTCAATGTTGTCTTCCACTCATCCCCTTCTCTAATTCTGATCTAATGATATCCACTCTTCAAATCTATCTTTGTAAAGTATTTAGCTCCACTCAAACAATCCATAATGTCATCCATTCGAGGAAAAGGAAATCTATACTTCACTATGATTTTGTTTATGGCTCTAGAGTCTATACACATCCTCCATTCTCCATCCTTCTTAGGTGCTAGCACAACAGGTATTGCACAAGGACTTAAGCTTTCTCTGATCAAACCCTTCCTCAACAACTCTTGCATTTTTCTATTCAAATATTCATTCTCTATTAGTGTCATTTAGTGTGTTGCTTTATTAGGAAAACTAGCTCCAGGAATCAGATCCATGCAATGACTAATACTCCTCACAGGCGGTAATCCATCACATACATTATCTAAAATGATATCTTCATATTTTGCAAGCAACTCCTTTATCTTGGTTTTTCTTCTACATGCTTCAAGTCTTCAACCTTCTTAGGAACCAAGGCATAGCACATGTTCTCATGTCTTAGTCCATCCAAAAATATCCTTCCATCAACCAAACAAATTCTAGCATTTGTACAAACCTTAACTTTAGGAACATTCTCCAATGGAAACAAATTCTACTTCATCCCATTAGCAACAATGGTATATGTGTTCTTCTTTCCATCATGAATAGATTTTCTATCATACTACCAAGGCCTTCCCAAAAAAACATGGCATACATCTATAGGCATGATATCACACAAAACTTCATCATGATAATTTCCTATCTTCAATTTCACCAAACATTGTTCACTTACCAGTATCTTATGCCCATCTTGAATCCATGCTATCTAATAGGGCCTCAAATGTTTCAATCTTTCCAACTTCAATTTGGTCACCATTTCCTTAGAAACTGGGTTCTTAGAGCTTCCACTATCAACAATCACTCTGCAACATTTACTAGCTACCTTGCATCTGGTCCTAAACAAATTCTTTCTCTGCAATGGTTCCTGCTCCATCTCACTTTGACACAATACTCTTCGGTTCACCAACACTTCTCCCTCTTTCGGTTTATTAGATGATCTGGCTTGATCCTCCTTAGCAAAGGCTATTCTTCTACTGTTCTTTGTCTTTCTGCTTGTCTCTCCCTGATTACATCCAAATGCACTATGTCCTTCTCCACCACACTTAAAACAACTTCCCCTAAATAATCTCTTCTCCTGTCCTCTATCATATTTTCTATAATCCTCATTCCAATAACCATCATATCCTCCTCTTTGGTAAGAGTTTCCATCATCTCTATGGTACAAATTATCATTCTTACTAACTTCCTTATCTTTATTTTGATCTACAAAAGATCCTCTTCCTCTAGTAAAAGTTATTCCTCTCTGAAATCTTCTGCCTCTTCCTCTCCGTCTCTGCTCATGTCTTTTATTTAGTTTCGATTTTTCTTTTAGGGCACATTGATATGGCTCTTCCACACTTAGCAACTTGATCAAACTAATCTCATCTTGTATAGACAACTTCAAGCCATTCGCATATCTAGCTACTTGCTCAATCTCATCCTCCAAATGTCAAAATATGATATTCAACTTGTAGAACTCCTCACTATACTCTGTCACACTTTACTACTTCAAATTTTGAAACTTTTGGAACAAACTAATATGATAATCTGTGGGCATAAACTTCATCTTTAACATATTCACCATCCGATCCCATGATTTTATCTTCTCCTTTCCTCTTCTTTTCCTATCTATCTACAAGTGTTCCCACCAAAGGGATGCATGTCCTTTCAACTTTGTACAAGAAAATTTCACCTTCTTGTCCTCGGCGGTACCTTCAAAATCAAAACACTTCTCCATCTATGTTATCCAATCAAGCAATTCATTCGAATCCAACTTACCACTATAATTCGGTGGATTGAAATGTGGTTTAATATTTACTCTAGTTAGGGCTCTTATGAACCTCTCTTCTTCTTGATAAAGGCCAGGTTGATTTTCTCTTTCCCTTTCTTCCTATTCTTCTACCTCTTCATCACTTGCACCATCAACTGGTCAACCTCTCCTCTAGGCCGTTTCGACTGCTTCTAATCTAACAACAATTCCTCTCAACATCTCCATTATAGTTGGGTCTGCATTTCCACACGCTCCATTTCCTTTACCATTTCTTCTTCTTGCCATATTTACACAAGTCCTTTGTAGCTGCAGGTTGGATCCTTAGTTGCCACCCCACAACAAATCTTCAATAGGACTTCGCAAACTATGACGATCTCTCATGGAATGAACCTCTCTGATACCAATCTGGTGCAGTCACGGTAGGAGGGTCTTTAAAGAGAACAATCAGGCCGTGCAACAAGAGTTACACAACAAAAGCCACACAAAATATGGAGGAAAATGAAGATTCAAACATTCATATTATTAGAAATTTCAATTACAATCATCTGACAATATTCGGGTTTACAGATTGGGCTCACAGGCCTGATACAACATGCTCAAAATAAATTATTCCTATATGCTTCGTAACATGATAGGGTAACTAACAACAATGGGGCTCACTGGCTAGTGGCTAGAGTTGCTCTATGGTTGGCTCTGGCTGATAGGATAACTAGCAACAATGGGGCTCGCTAGCTGGTGGTTGGAGACTTCAACTCCCCCTATTCCCTTCTGAGAAGAGTGGGGGGTTGATTGACTATTCTGACAGTATGATGAATCTGGAAAACTTTTTGAATACAACGGGCCTGATTGATATTGATTTATCGGGCCAAGCCTTTACTTGGTCCAACAGACGTATGGGTGAGGATTTGATTCAAGTCTAGTTGGACCACTTTATGTGTTCTAGTAACTAGTCAGGACTGCTTCAAATCAGGTAAGATTCTTAAGCAACTAAATCACACCTTTATTGCCCTTATTTATAAGATTGTTAAACCCCAATATATGTTTGACTTTCGCCCTATCAGCCTATGTAATACTTTTTATAAAATTCTTTCCAAAATTTTGGTCAACCACATTAAATCTCTCCTAGATAAAATCATCAATTCTACTTAGAAAGGTTTTGTGCCTGGTGGGTATGTGCAGGATCATCATGGAAAAAATAGGCCCTTAAGTGGCAAAAAATTCAGAAAAATCAGAGTTAGGCAACTTGACGTAAAAATTTGAATAAGTTATGTATATTATTTCAAAAATACGTAAAAATAGAATTTGTAGCAAATTGAATGTTCTAAACTACTAGGTTTATTTTATTTATTTTTAAATCTATTTGGTGAAATTTTGAAATTTCAATGCAACAGTACTTAAATTTTAGGGAAAAAATAAGAAGTAGGTGTTTGTCTGACCACCCTAACCATAATAAAATGATAATATTTTTTTATAAGATTTTAGATATAAGTAAAGGACTCATGTCTGGATGTGATGCATATTTTTTTGTAATTTTTTTCCAAGTAAATAATTAATTATGAATTTTTTATTACAACTTTTAAAAAATATAAAAACTTGTGTGTCTAACCACCTTAACTTGGTCAAAACTTCATGAAATTATTATTATTATTTTTAAATCCTATAGCATCTAAAGCATAGAATGTGACGCATGTTTTGGATTAAAAAATGTGATACTGTTTGAAATCTATAGATGTTTTTCAATCATCCTATCAATCAGGACTTTAGTCGCAATTCAAATAGAAAATGAATAATAATTATTTATTAAATTCAAAGTAAAACATAATTTATATTGGTGGAAAGCTGAGAATCTCCTTTAGAAATCCTTTTCGTTTCATCAATTTTGGGTTAAAAAACATTGTCAGCCACATACCCTACAAATACCCATTATTTCGCCACTTTTTGGCCCATCATGATCCTGCACATACCCTGGTAGGCATATTCTTGATGCGACCATCACAACCCATGAACTAATACACTCAATGGATAGATGCAACTATGCTAGTATGGCCCTTAAGCTTGACATTTCCAAGGCTTATGGTAAGGTGATATGGAATTTTGTCCCTAAAGTCCTTGCTAAGTTTGGCTTTAATCAATATGTGATCAATCTTATTATGGAATGTGTTACTACTATTAAATATTCTATTTTGGTAAATGGCTCTCCTTTTGGGTTTTTTCATGCTAGAAAAGGTTTTAGGCAGGGAGACCCCATGTCTCCCTATTTGTTTATAATGGTGGTGGATGTTCTTAGTAGAAACTTTTCTAGTATGTTGTCAGAAGGAACTATAAAAGGTATTAAGGCTGCTTCTACCCTTGCTCTGACTATGATCCAATAATTTGTGGATGATACTTTCCTATTTGGGAAAGCCTCGGTTCTGGAATCTAGGAAATGAAAAAATTGTCTCAAAAACTATGTGGCTTGTTCTCGATAGTGCATCAACTACAACAAAATCATGATCTACTTCTTTAAGAACACGCCCAACCTGCAAGAACGAGTTATTGTTGTTCTGGGCTGTCAGAGTGGTTCCCTACCTTCAGTGTATCTTGGATTACCCCTAACTACCAAAGAAGTCACCTTGGAGTTCTAGAATTCTATATTGGAGAGGATTCAATGTAAGCTTGCTGGTTGGAAAGGCTCTTTGCTTAGTCATGCTGGTAAGCTCCAACTTCTTACTACTATCCTTCAAGGTATCTCGATCTTCTTCCTATCCCTACTTAAGATGCCTAGATATATAGCTGAAAATTTTGAGAAGATTCAAAGGTTTTTCCTCTAGTCGGGTACTGAGGAGAAAAACAAACTTTCTTTAGTGAAGTGGGATAAGGTTTTCCAACCTAAAAGCAGTGGTGGTCTTGGGATAAGAACCATTTCTCTTTCCAATAAAGATCTCATGGCCAAAGTGGGATGGGATCATATAAGAACCATTTCTCTTTCCAATAAAGCTCTCATGGCCACTCATCTATGATAGCGGAAGCCCATGCGCTATTAAAGGGCTTACAGATAGCCGTTTCAATGGGGATAGAGAACTTGCATATTGAAGGGGACTCCAAGTCCATTATTGAGGCTATTAATTGTGGGAGATTACTGGGATGGAACACTAAGGATATTATGTTGGATATTAGGTTCCTAATGTCTAAACTAAAAGCTAATGTGGCTAGTCATATATACATAGAAGGGAACCAAGTGGCAGATGCTCTAGCAAATTTTAGCACTCATTTGAAATTTTATAAATGTTGGCGGGACATAAGCATACTTCCTCCTAACATTTAGAGTATTATAGTTAAGGAACAAAGCCCTTACTTGACTCATGATGTCAACACCGCACATGCTTAGTTGGTTATCAAGGGGACCCACTTGCTTACTCTTTGGGCTTTTTGGTCTTATTGAAGTGATGAGATGTATCGATGGGATGGATAACAAGTGGAATTCTTCTAATTATAGGATGGAGCCCATTTTGAAAAGAAAAATCAAGTTTTTTTATGGCAAGTACCGGAGGATTATTACTAAACTGGATCGTACTTGTCGTAATAGCCTTATGGGGATCTGCTTATACTATCGAATTTTCAAATTCAATTTTTTTATTTTGATGTGACTTGTAATTATGAGATCAAGCTTCTTTATGGCTTGTATTTTGCTACTAATTTGGCATCATGCCTTTTAGCTCCTTATTGTGGGTTTACTAAAGGTGGCCAACCCTAAATAATATGGTTTTAGAGATATCTAATTATATCCCTGCAGCTACTCTGCCTAGAATTTTGTGCTTCTACAATGTGGAAGGAAATCCTTCCCTGCCTATCATGTCCTTTTTTCTTAGCCGGTTATGCAATCTAATCCCAATTAATGGATGCACTAAGATGGTTTATGGGAATAATTGTGCTCATGTGTGTAATCTGTCCACCGGATTGATTACCAAAATTTACCGTTCATGGATTAAATGCCTTATTGTGTGGGGTTATTTCCACCTTGCTATTTTCTCTAACCTTCTTTGTTTGTAGAGTTCCTGGTCTTATAGTGTGCAGAGTATGGGAGGAGAAAGGGTGTAGACTGAACCAGATAACTCCAACGATTTTTTCAAAGACCCTCTGGTCTAGCACATTTACGTTGAAGGTGGTATTGTTCCTATGATGGAGAGACTTGTGGGTTATGACCCTAATCTGTCGACCCAGTTTGTTAATTTGTGGAAGAATCGTCATGTTACCATTGGTGGAATTTCCTTGACGGTGGAGGAGGAAGTTATCACGTAGGCCACGGGTCTCTAGTGCATTGGAATGAAGCATCCTAAACATTCTAAGACCCAGGACAATGATAGTATGAATAATTTTTGTGTGGGAGAGGAGGTGTCGTTGCGCAACCAATCTGGGTTTGAACGCGAGGCACTTTCGAGTCCTTGGAACCAAGTGTTCCTTGCTCTGATAAAGTATATTACGCTTGAAGGAAGGTACAAGACTTATTACTACTCCCATTTTCCCTTGTTAAATCATCTTAGGCATAAGGTTCTTATGAGCTTTCCCTTCTACCTACTTATGGACCTGGAAAATTGGGTTGAAAAATGTATTGTTTCGGCTCCTACTAACCCCAATGAACCTACTCCTCTACCTCTCCATCAGGGTCTTATCCTAAGACTCTACCATTTCCACCTAGCTTTGTGCCCTCCGAAACCTATATCGGCTATTCATATTGAGGAAATTGAGCTCCCCACCATGCCTAACTTTTCCTTGGCTGATTCCAAAGGCCCTGACAGAAAGAATCACCTGGTCCATACTGAGAAACCCAAACCTGCTACTAAAAAACTTAAAGGTGTTGATGGTGCTGCCTAGACAAGTGCGGTGGTTAGCCTATGTGACCTAAATTCTACCCCCGCTAAGACCCCTGGTAAGCCTGGAATGAAAAAGAAAGGTAAGTAGGAGAAGGTGCCTCCTGATAAAGGAAAGAATATGGTGAGTAAGGATTCCCTGGGGGGCATGATGGTTGCAGAGACCTTGGTTATTGGTTGCGATGCCATCATTAGGCGCTCTGGTAGGCTGGTTAAAAACAAGAAAAAAGAGCAGATTAGGGATTTGGATATTGAAGAGGAGCTATCTGATAGCAAAAGCAGAGATGTGGAAGAGGTACTAGTAGTTGAGGATGAGGAGAAAACTAAAGGTCCCTCCTCTGTCCCTAACAGTGATTTACCTTAGAAGGAGGGTTCAACCACCCATTCATTTCAACTGCTGGAGATGGAGCAGAATGATCCTATCAACACTACGAGTAGCGAGGAGGAGATTGGTTTACTGTGAAATAGACTTGACATCCTGAATAAAAAGCTCCTTGGGTTGACCCACTTTAAGGTCAAAATGATCCACTGTGTCACCAGTAACCTATCAGCTGCCATGAAGGATGATGTGGGGATAAAGAAGATCGAGGACCACCAGGAGTGGGTTTGTGATGATATGGTTGAGCTGTTGTCTAAGAATTGGAAGAAGGCCAGCTAGTTTGTTGTTGGTTTGTTGTTGGTCTGTGTGTGATGTCAGTCTTCGACTGGTTTTTGTTAGGTATTTTTTGGTTTGATGTTTTAGATGATGTTTTCTTGATTTGGACTTCTTGGCCCTTGGGGCTCTCTGTGTAGGGTTCAACACCCTGTAAATGTTGCTTACATTATCAAAAATATGAGCTAAAATCTTACAAATAAAATTCAATATTCATTTCTAACTGCTTTCTAATGATTTGTTACAATGATTTATATCATATCCATAGATCTAGAATCCTCTGCATTGGCCAAAGATCATTACAATATTTGATGAAGGAAATGTAATGTGTGCCTGAAATAGGTCAGCCTTAAATTTGAATTTCTCATTGACAGGTGCATAGGATGAAGTGTAGACAAAAATTAAGGTCAGGGACACTCCACAGAACAATTTGGAACACACCGCAAGGATCCGCGAGGTACAGGAAGGATCTGCAAGAGACAAGACTAGTCCTTAGGCTCAAAACTGCTCTGGTGCTCTATTCTAGAAATTGTCACTTAATCTGGAAGCAATAAATTGCTGGGAAAAGATCCACTCGCTTAGAAATATTGGAATAAGGGAAAATGAACATGTCCACAATGAAAACATAGATCTGCAAGGTCCAGTGAGCAAATATGATGAAATTTTGAATCTGCCAACTTGAATTGAATAGGAACTGAACAAGAAAAAAACTGAAATGAAAATATTTTTGGTTGATGCAGGATTGCAACAAACCAAGGATGCTCTTGCATCAATATGCATCCACCAATTAAATATTTTCCACAATATATAATGTCCCCCTATTTTCCTAATTTACTTAAAGGAAAATGAAAAATAGACCTACTCAAACTAACAGAAAAAGAGATAAACCATAATTTTCAAGTATACTAGTTGTTGAACTACAAGGGCCAGGGGAACAAATGGGTGCAATAGATTGCATATGCTATATAACCCATGAACATGCAATAGTTGGAGCCAAGGAGTAGGTGAGTATTGTAACAAACAACAATTATCAGAGAAAAATGTCAATGCTTTAAGCAAGGTCTTGTTCACTGTGGAAGCATTCAATGCATTTGCTATTTATTCATTACCTCAATAGCCATGAGCCTACTAGCAAAGCTTAGAAAATTTGCATTTGATGTCTGGATGTTTGCAAAAAAATTATTACGTTGGTCTTCTTTTTTTTTTCCTTTTTTGCATATTTTAGCATGTGCTTCTTTGTTTCATGTTTATGAATGACATATTATCTTGCACAATCTGCATTTAAGAGTCTATTGTTTATGATGTTTGATTCATACTATTTAATGCATTAAACATGCATTGCCTATTTTAGCATCTACCATCTTGCTGCTAAAGGTGGCACAATTTGCATTTAGACATTAAATATTTACAAAATTTATAATGTGCTTCTATTTTTGCAGTTTTCTTTAACATAAATGAATAATAGGCCTACTCAAAGCAACAGAGAAACAAAATAATTGTTTATTATCGCTCAATTGCAAATGAGACCATTGCAATTGTAACTTGCTTGTTGGCTCTAGCAATGCACAATATAGGAATCCATTCATGTTGTTTGTTATCTACTGTACTTATTTGTATAATTAGACCTTATAACAACAAATAATATTTCTAGTCGTAGAAAAATAGGAGTACTAGAATTAGGATAAGTGCAGTCACTTAAGTGAATTTCTACAATGAATACAATTGCAACAAGTTACTATTGTAATTGTTTAATTGAATTTTCAAATAGTTTCTTGTCCAATGAAATTGTATTGTTTAAAATACTTTGGCAATAGGCTAGTGCCTATCCATGCAATGAATTCACAATTAATGCATTGTATGCTTGTACGAGGAAGAAGACCTTTCTCAGAGATCTAAAAGAGTATTGCTTTATCTAGTAACAACAGGCTACAAGAAATTGGAATTGATCCCTATCACTAATACTAGCACATCATGTTTCTTAACAAGCTTGTTGATGTTGTTTGTATGCTAAAAAAGTTTAATGCATTTCCTATGTTATTTGAATTTAATAGACTATTTTTTTAATCTGCCTATCATACCACTCAATGCATTGATTGCTTCAGTATCTATTATCCCACTCTCAAAAGTGGCACGATTTGAATTTAGCGGTTAATTTTTTGCGAAATATATAGTGTCCTTTTATTTTGGTAATTCACTTTAACAAAAATGAATAATAGGCCTACTCCAACTAATAGTGTTGGGAATTAGTGTTCACATATGTGTTTAGGTTAGCTATAAAGTTGTTCAAAAACAACATATTATTATTGTTAGGTTGTTATAGTTTGTTAAATGGGTTATTATAATAGTGGTACGAATATGTTTTGAGTTGTTAAAACAACTCAATATATTTGGGAAAGTTGTTTCGAGAGTTTCCTATATTGTAG
Source organism: Sequoia sempervirens (assembly GCA_007258455.2). Taxonomy (NCBI): domain Eukaryota; kingdom Viridiplantae; phylum Streptophyta; class Pinopsida; order Cupressales; family Cupressaceae; genus Sequoia; species Sequoia sempervirens. Next base: position 1,070,492,442 of record VDFB02281492.1, on the reverse strand, counting down.
GAGATTAAACTCCTATAAGTGTAATGTATTTTATTGAAACTAATGAGAAGAAGAAGCACATAAATCCATTTTTTTATTATTGCAGCTTCAATCTTTCTCTGCCCATATTTCTAATATGGTATCAGAGCATGACAAAGAGGAATATGTTGGAGAAAAATTTGGGGAGTTTGGTGCATCTAGTTTAGAATAATCAATCTAAAAAGGGTTTTCTATTATTGGGAATCAAGTTACCATAGTTTTAGGAATCAAAAAATATTTGAAGACTTGTTTTAAATCACCCAAGCTAGGTAGCATGTAAGGTGCAGATTCATTGAGAAAAATAGTAGCATGATTTTCTTGCATTCATAGCACATGATCTATTTGGATACCGATACTCGTATGAGGATGTGATCAATACTAGCGTTTGATTGTGATGAGATTCTAGAATCCATCGCCTCTATGAAGTGAGAGTCTATGTGCAAGTTGTTGCCACTTTTCTTAAAGGTCATGAGTGTATGCAAAGGGAACAATTATATATAGAAGGAAATCCAATACAACAAGTTGATCGAATGGGCATGGCATTGGAGCTTTAGAGGCTATGAATCTCATTCAAGGGCACCATTTGCTATTTGTTAGGCATGATTTTCTTCCAGGAGCATTTCCATTTCCATTTATAATCCTCTATTTCAATGTGTCCTTTGTTTATGTGCTATTTTGTTGTGTTGAAGGACACAAACTGTTCAAGGGTAATTTTTGCATGTGGTTTCTACTATCCAAAGGCCAGAGACTATGGCTCCATCCATTTGTAGGTGTGAATCTTCTGTGAGAGGCTGCATAGAACCTCAACGGCTCCATGATCTATTTATTTTATGGAGATTTTTGCTGCAAGTCACAATTTCACATGTGGAAAGATTGATTCATCTATCTATTGGCAGGGGGAGGCCATCTATGCAATCTATTAGTGAACAATTGAAACTGTGACACCGAATCCTCAAACCAAAGATCAATGAGGCCCACAAGTAGAGAGAAAAGGTAGACTGATCTATTTTTGCAAGCAACGCTTATCTGTTGTAGTGTCAACATCTAAAATAAAGGTTGCAAGGAAATTCTCCAAAGGCACATTTGAAGGGATGGATCTGATTTTCATTTTTGAGGCAATGAGGAGTGCTCAAAATTCTAGGATCATTGCTTGAGATTGTGTTGTGTTGATGTGCTTTGTCTTCTACAATACCATTAGCCTTTATTCAGCCATCGTGTGGTCCATTACATGGTTTCTCAGCGAGCATTTTTCTATTTAGTGGGTCTATTTTTGCAAGGAGAGACGTCGACCTACCAAGAGGACACAGCATTGGGTCATTCATTCATTGTTAGGATTTTTATTTTCATTATTTCTAGCATCAGAAGCCCTAATTTGGGGTTTGATTCACTGAGGCACGCACTAGGACTCGAAGAAGTGAAGTGGAACTAGAAGAAGATAAGGGGAATAAAAGAAGGTGATTGTGTTGACCAATTATAGCTTGTTTTCCGAGTGTTTTGATCTCACATGCTTATTGTGGTGTCGATAATTATTAGGCGACTTATATGTTAACTAGGTTGAGTTTTTTTTTTGTCTACATTTATAGATTGAGTTTCTATTTTTTTTTTCAGATTAAAGTTAAGTTGTAGGTTGTCATTTTAATTTATTGTTCAGTTATTCTCTTTTAGAATTTCAAAATGTATTTTGTGTCAGTTAAAGCCAAGATGTATAGGGTGCATTTTCATAAGTCATCAAATTTTTTGTCTTCAAAAGTATCTCTATCAAAGTCCAAAGGAGTCAAATAAATAAATAAAATAAAATAAAAATTGTTTCAATTGTAAATGAATGCATTATCGCTTGTACGCGACATTCATATTTAAGGGGGAATTTTATAATTGAACCTTAAAATAAAATTTTCTAAGTAGCAAACCAATTGGAGGATGGAGGCATTAGAGGCTAGAGGATACTCAATGACCTCTCATCAGTCACTAGCGACGAGGCCGTAAAATTGTTCTAGTGACAAAACAACTTGTGTCAAAATGACTAAAGCCAAGATCAATTTCTAGGTGGCAGCGGTAACCATCTCATATCATTTGTGATCAGAGTGGCAATGATCTATAGTGGTGGTTGCATACGTGACAATGAGGGCTTGGTTTTCAAGTTTTTAATGTTGTGCTTGGATGTGTATGTCCCCAATCACATTTCTTGGTTGTTTGTGAATGGATGTGTTTGTCCCCATTCACGAGATGGTATAAGTGATTGGAAGTATTTGTACCCAATCTCATGAGCTGGTGATTATGATTGGATGTGTGTGTGCCCAATCATAATTGTTGTGGGCAGATGTGTGTGTCCCTGTTCATGACTTTGATGTTGGATATATGTGTTTGTCCCTATCCAAACTTGATGTAAGACCTTGGATACATGTGTTAATCCCTATCTGTGGTTCCATGGGTAGATTTGTTTGTCCCTATCCTTGGATGGAAGTACTAAGCGTAGTGAGTCTAGTTCCACTATTTCTTGACATGAGTAGATGTGTATGTCCCTACTCTTATCTTTTATTGTTTGGTGAGCCACTGTGTGTGGTCATCAAGTATTGTGATGTACTTTCACCCCATGTTTACACTAAGGGGGGGGTGTTGGTAATTAGTGTTCACACAGGTGTTTAGGTTAGCTATAAAGTTGTTGAAAAACAACATATTATTATTGTTAGGTTATAGTTTGTTAAATGGGTTATTATAATAGTGGTATGAATATGTTTTGAGAGTTTTCTATATTGTAGGAGAATAAAATCCTATATAAGTGTAATGTATTTGATTGAAAATAATGAGAAGAAGAAGCGCGTATACCCAGTTTTTTTATTATTTTAGCTTCAATATTTCTCTACCCATATTTCTAATAAATAGAATAATTGTAATAAATAAGAATCAAGACACGAAAAATTGAAAAACTTTGAGCAACGTCTTGTTGACTATGCACACATTGAATGCATTACCTATTTTTTCATTGCCTTTGTAGGTCTTAGCCTACCAGAAAAGCTTGTAGGATTTAGTGCATCAAACATGCATTGACTAGTTCAATAGCTATTTCTCTCTCATGAAGGTTGGCACAATTTACACACAATGATTGAATATTTGTCAAAAATATAATGCACCCTAATAACCTGATTTACTTTCACAAAAATTAATAATACGCCTACTCCAATGAATAGAAAAAAGAGAACTTTTTTTATTATCTCTTAATTCCAAATGAAACCATTGCAATGGTAACCTATTGCTTGGCTTCAATTGCTTCATCTCATATGCCAACTGTACCCATGTGTACAATTAGGCTTAATAACAACAAACAATGCTTGTAGTTGCAGTAGTACATAAGTACTGATACCATGACAAGGGTTGCCACTCAAGTGGATTTGTAGAATGAATACAATTGCAACAAGTTACCATTGCAATCATTGAGTTCACCTCTGAGATAGTTGCTTGTTGAATCAAAATGTATTGTTTAATTTTTTTTCAGAAGCGTGAAGCTTCTATTTTTTGTGAGAGCTTGTTAGCAAGCATATGTTTCATGTTTACAAATAGCATATTGTATGCATGACAATAGTAAAGCTTACACAATATGCATTAAATTCTTAATTTTCTCATTTGCAATTGTAATACTTACTTGCCCAATCGAATTTAATTATCTTGCAGTAGCCCTAGTATACATTTTTGTTTAAGTAATTTAGGAGAATAGGACACTATATATTTTGGAAAACATTATATCACTGGATACAAATTGCATGATATTTTCTAGTATGTTGCTTGGCACTACAACAATGAATGCATGATTAATGCAGTATGTCTATTATTGATATATGTTTAAGAAAATTAGGAAATTGAAAAGACACCATAAATCCTAGAAAATATTTGACAAATGAACTGTGTATCCCATGATTGCAATTAGGCACATCTCTGATTGCAAAAGCAACGTGCTTTAGAGAAAAAAATAGTTTCATGTTTATGAATTACATGGCATGTCATACACTATGCCCATTTGTTTCTTTCAAAAGTCAGATTCTTGAACCAACATTCTCCTTTATTGTTCACAACTCTTCTAATTCATAATTGTCACACACATTGGAAGAATTAAACTTCATTGCAAACAAAGCAGGAGAATGATACAAGAATTTGACCTTACAACTTGTTGTTGAAGATCCAAGTCTAATTGTAGCAATATGGATCTTTGTCCTACACTTCAATTGCAACCAATGGTTCCTGTTACAGGTACAATTCAGATATATGAGCAGAGTCTATGACATAGAACATGCTATTCATGAACATGAAACATAGAAGCACACAATAATTTTTTCCAAATATTGAAGAATTAAATCCAAACTATATGAGCTTTGTCATTGAAAAATGGGCTTAGTGCACTTTAATTTACTCGTTTTCATTTGTAATATTCACTTGGCCAATCAAATTTGATTGTTTTGCGGTAGGTTTATTAATAATTATAGTATTAGAAAATTAGTAAAATATGGAAGCATTGTATGCTTGGGATTCATGGACATATTTATCATGTTTGAAAACCATGATTTATCTCTTTTGCTATTGGTTGAAGCATGTCTACTATTGATTTTTGTTTAAGTAAATTAGGAAAGTAGGACATTATATATGTTGGAAAATGTTTAATCACTGATGCAAATTGCATAAGCTTTTCCAATGGACTTCTTGGCACTATAGTAGTGAATGCATCATTAGTATACTAGGTCTATTATTGATTTTCATTTAAAAAAATAAAGACAAGTTAGGAGGACATTATAGTTTTTTGCAAATATTTAACCAATGGACTACATATCCCATGAGTACAATTATATATATTTTTGTTTGCAAAGGAAACATGCTTATGAGGGAAAAATAGTTTCATGTTTATGAATTACATAACATGTCATTAAATATGCTCATCTATCTATTTCGAAAGTCAAATTCTTGAACAAGCGCTCTCCTTTATTGTTTACAAGTCTTCCAATACATAATACTTAAATGCATTGGAAGATTTAAATTTCATTGCAAATAAAGCGGGAGAATGATACAAGAATCTTCCCTTACAAGTTGTTGTTCATGAACCAAATCCACTTGCAGCGATATGAATCTTTGTCCCCCACTTCGATTGCAATCACTAGTCCCTATTACAACTACAATTTAGATAAATGAGCATTTTCCATGACATACAATATGCTATCCATAAACACGACATAGAAAATCACACAATTAATCATGCCAAATATTTAATAATTAAATGCAATTTGTGTGAGCTTTCTCGCTTAAAACGCAGGATGCAATTCATACATAACACTTATGAATGAATCAAATTCAATAATATAGACACTTCTAGTTTTATTTCTATAGAGAGCACTTCAGTTCTTAATTTTCTCATTTGCTTTTTTAATATTTACTTGGCTAATCTAATTTCATTTTTTTGCAGTAGCTCTATTATTCATTTTAGCTTAAGAAAATTAGGAAAACATGCAAACATTATATAGTTGGGAGTGATGAACATATTTTTTGGAGCATCCATGCTGAAGTAGACGTATATGTAGCATGTAATGCACATAATCATCATGTGAAAAATCTGAGGCACACACATCAAAACAATCCTACCCTCCAGTGCATGCAGTTAGAAATGCTATAAAATCCATGGAAATTAGCATGACTTGTAATTTCTTGGAAAAAGCCATAAAATTTACAGTCATGAGAAATGCCACAAATTTTATAGCGATTCCCTACATTCTCTGTAGGAAAAAATAGCTCCTATGTTTCTCCATCCTCACAATCTTAGATGCAATACATGTTTCACAAATATTTAACCAATGAACTACATATCCCATTATTACAATTATGCATATTTATGTCTACAAAAGCAACATGCTCATCAGGGAAAAATATTTTCATGTTTATGAATTACATGGCATGTGATTCTCTATGCTCATTTGTCTATCTGGAAAGCCGAATTCTTGAGAGAATTAAATTCCATTACAAAGAAAGCAGGAGAATGATTCAAGAATCTGACCTTGCACCTTGTTGTTCAAGAACCAAGTCTACTTGTAGCAATATAAATCTTTGTCAGCCACTTCGGTTGCAACTAATGGTTCCCTATTACAGCTACAAAATAGACAAATGAGCATAGTCCATAACATACAATATGCTATTCATAAACATGAAACACACAAGCACACAATAAATTTTGGAAAATATTTTAAAATTAAATCCAATATGTGTGAGCTTTGTTGCTCAAAATGCAATCGATGCAATTGATACATAACACATGCAAACAAATCAAATTTTATAATCTAGACACTTCTGGTTTTATTTCCATTAAATGCAAAATGTCCAAGATGTCTTTGAGAGTTGCTAAGCATGCAAGCAGTAAATGCATAGTTAATTCTTGTTTGTTTATTTTTTGTTCAAAAGGTTGTATGTTTTTAGCTCTCCATGTTGTCCATGACATATAACATGTTATTCATAAACATGATACACACAAGCATATCGTATGAATTTTTCCAAATGTTAAACAATTAAATCAGAACTGTAAGGGTTTTGTTGCTGAAATTTCGCTCATTGTGCTTGATACACAAGCCTTGCCAACAAATCAAATTCTAGAAACTAAAAATTTCTATAATCAAATTCTATAATCTGAGTGTTGCATCGAAGGCTTCACTGTAGTACTAGTAATAGGGACCAATCCCAATATCTTATAGTCTATTGTTACTAGATAAAGCAATACTCTTTTAGATCTTTGAGCAAGCTATTCTTCCTTGTACAAGCCTACAATGCATTGACTCTGAATTCATTGCCTCAATAGGCATTACCCTACTACCTAAGTATTTTAAACAATATAATTTGATTGGAAAAGCAACTATTTTAAAATTTAATTCAACAATTACAATAGTAACTTGATTCAACTATATTAATTATATAAAGGCACTTAAGTGCTTCCCTTGTCCTCAAATCAGTACGATGTGAAAGCATACACAATAATTCTTGTTTAGGAATGGTTCCTTTGATTAACAACAACATATCACATTTTCCAACAAACTTTTCAATCTTCTTGTCTCACACATATTGCATGAATTTATTAAATATTTGTCACAATATATAATGTCTCCCTATTATCGTAATTTACTTAAACGAAAATGAATAATAGGCCTACTCCAACAAATAGAAGAAGAGATAAATTATAATTTTCAAACACAAAAAATATGTCTTTAAATCCCAACTGTAGGAAAAAGACAAAAATATTTTAAACAATTCAATTTCATTGATCAAGCAAGCATTTCAAAATCAAATCCAACAAATGCAATAGTAAATGTGCCTAGTGCATTCACTATCTTTTCTTATAAAGTGGATGCTATTGCTTGCTTATTTATCCACATAAACTAAGTAACTAGGAAAGTAGCTCAAATAGAGCTGAATCAAGCATCAACTGAATCTTTCATGTTTGAAATCTATAATCTATCTCTCTCTATTGCATGCAATAGGTCTTCCATCCCTATTTGTCTAAGAAAATAAGTGAAATAGAAACACATTATAAAATTTGTCAAATAAATTTCATTTTCCAACTAAGTATGTCAAATTGAAATAAAATATATGCAATAGCAACTTTCCCTTTTAAAACATGCTTGTTTTGATTTGCTAATATATTGCATACTAAAAAGTTGCAACATTTAGCTTTAATCTATTTAAACACAAACATAAGAAGATAAAGTATTGTATAGCATATAAAGGAAAAATATGTTGACTACAAAATAAAAGAAAAAAAAAGTTTTAAGTCACAGAACATAAGATGTAGTGATATAGACGAAAGAGCCAGCAACAAAAGCATAAAAAAAAGTGCCAGCTTTTCCAACAAAATGATAGATACTGAAGCAAAATAGTACAACGCAATGAATTTTTGCAAACATCTAGCTAGTCATTAAATGTGAATTTTACAGGATTTGTTGTTAGGCCAGTGCCCATCAAAGCAATCAAGCCACAGTTAATGCATTGTAAGCCTCTACAGTGAACAAGATCTAAAACAGTATTGCTTTATGTAGCAACAAAAAACTACCATTCTAATGCATCAATCAAAAAAAAAATGTTCTAAGTCTATATTCTCACATGTTCACATGTAACACCCTTGCCATTCTCACCACCCATGCACTTAGTTGATATCTACAACGTATGCAACACAACAAAGCATACACAAGCATCACTGTTTATAGTTGTTCACCATTGACAAACTACAAGGTATTGGATTGCTCCATACCACTAGCCTCAACATATTGTGTTTCTCAAGGAACATTTTGATGTTGTTTCCCTTCCTTAATCTATCCATTTAATGGTTTGACACCAATTGTTTTAGGTGGAACTTTTCAATGATGTAAATGGATAAATACTTGAAATAAAATTAACTACTATTTAAGCCTACAATCTAGCTATATCAATAGCAAAATATAAAAATAATTCTTTTCAAACATGAAAAATATGTTCATAAATGCCTAGTATATAGTGTTCTCATATTTTCCTAATTTACTTAAACTAAAATCAATAGTAGGCCTAATGCAAGACAATAAAATTTCATTGGCCAAGAAAGTATTACAAATGAAAATGCTAAAATTAATAATTAAATGCACTTCATTTACTACCATCATGCACTTCATGTGCATGGAATTTTGTTGAAAGGAAAGTTACTATTGCGATCAAGGCAACTCAATATTGCAATTGTATAATGTGCATTGGAAATGGAAGGCTTGTCAATAAATCTACATCTAATACATTAAATGCCAATAGGTCTACTACTCATTTTTGTTTATGTAAATTAGCAAAATAGGACTTTATGTATTTTCACAAATATTTAATAGCCAAGAAAGTCTACTCAGCCATAACAATTAGTCTACAAAGTGTTCTTGATAGTATTTGTAGATCATAGCTGACATAACATAACAATTGTGCAATCTAACCCTAGGCTTAGAAAACATAACAGTTGTGCTACAATTGATATAGTATTTAATGCATTTACTATGCATTCACTGCTCTACAATGCATTATAGTTATCTACAAAATTTATCATCTACTTCTATTTTGCTACTTTGCTTACAAGCAAATGAGTACTAGGGGCACATGATAGAATTTGGGTAAAAATAGACCAACACGATAAATTTTTGCGAACACTCAGACATTAAATACAATTTTTACAAACTTTGCTAATAGGCTAGTACCCACTCAAGTAATGAATGCATAGTTAATGCATAAAATGCCCCCACAGTCACTAGGACCTTGCTCAAAGCATTCAATTAGGGATCAAGAATAACACAAATCAAACATGGCAATAGTAAGCCAAAAACACACAAGCTTCTCAAAAAACAATAAACAGATGAGAATAAGCACAAATAAAACCTAGCGCTCGCCTAAGATTACATGAATTAACTATGCATTCACTGCTTGTGTACCCACCGGCTATCCAACACATTTTACAAAGCTTGCATTTAATGCATTAAACATTAATTCATAAACACAAAAGCTTTTCAACAAACAAAAAAACAAGAATTAGCACAAATAAAACCCAACACTCGACTAAGATTTCATGAATTAACTATGCATTTGCTACTTCCATACCCACCAACTCTTCAACACACCTCACACAATTTGCATTTAATGGATTAAACATGCACTCATTGCTTTAGTATCCACTAGCCCGCCGCCAAAGCCCCCAAAATATGCATTCACTGATTAAATATTTTCCAGGATACACAATCTCGTCCTATTTTCCTAATTTACTTAAACAAAAATATGTCCTTAAATCCCAACTATAGAAAAAAGACAAGAATATTTTAAACAATACAATTTGACTCGCGAAGCAACTATTTCAAAATAAAATTTGACGATTGCAATAGTAACTTGCTTCTGGGAAATAAAATAGCTTCATGTTTATGAATCACATGGCATTTCATTCACTATGCTCATTTGTCAAAATGATACAAGAATTTGATTTTCCAGTTCCTTGTTGAACAACCAACTATCTGTACCCATTTTTCCTCCTCACCCTTCTAATAGCAACCAATACTTCTAGGTTACAAGTATCATAAATAAACAAACAAACCTCTTACCAGTAGTCCACTGTTCCTAGGATTAAGGTCATAGAACTTAGCTAAAATCACACAAGTTTTTCAACAAACAATAAATAAATGAGAAAGAAGTTTAAGAACAACAAGCAACTATTTCAAAATCCAAATCAACAAATGCAATTGTAAACCTCCATATCGACACAAACTAACAATTGCAATAGTGACCTAATTTTCAACAAAAAAAGTTTCATGTTTATGAATTACATGACATGTCATTCACTATGCTCATCTGTCTATTCAGTAAGTCAGACTCTTGGACCAAGCTTCTCCTTTATTGTTCACAACTCTTCCAAAGAATAAATTTTATGCACATTGGAAGCCTTAAAATTCATTGGAAACAAAGGGGAAGAATGATACAAGAATCTAACCTTCCAGTTCCTTGTTCAACAGCCAAGTACATTTCTACTCATATAGATTTCTACCTCCAACTCCAATTGCATCCTATTATAGGGACAAATTAAACAAATGAGCATATTCCATGACAAATAATATGCTATTCATAAGCCTGAACAATAGAAACAACAATAAAATTTGTAAAAAAATAGACCAACATGAGAATTTTTTGCAAACATTCCCCGTTAGCCCTTGTAACAACAACCAACCATCATAAACACAGAGACAAGCCACTCACCAATAGTGCACTACCACAAAATAACAAACATGCAAGAATGGAACTAAAAACTAAAAACACACAAGCTTTTTAACAAAAAAAAACAAACAAGAACAAGCACAAAAAAAACCCAGTACTCGCCTCACATTTCATGAATTAACTATGTTTTTGTTCTTATAAATAAGGAAGTGATAGATTGTATGGCTAATAGAACTTAATGACAACTCATGCCCAAGGTAATGACCAATATGTGTCAAGAGTAGCTAATTCTCAATCTCTACATCAACACCATGCCTCTAAATCCTTTGTCTCTAGCTAATGTCATTACTAGCACATTACTGGGGCAAAACTCCATGTCATCAATAATAGTGGTAACATCTCATCAAAAAAGCTTAACATACAAATCATTTGCCCATATTTACTCTAGATTAATCCATAGTAAATGTGGCATCATTATAGGAAAGAAAAATACATCTTAAGTAAGATAATGATAGGAAAAAAGATTAAAATTGACAAAAGTGTATAGAAAGAAATTACTAACATAATTAATTTAAAGGACACAACAAATGAGAAGGAAGATATAGCTAATGATTTAAGAAATTGAAACAATACAAATTTGTAATAGATAGTTATTTCATCCACAAACATGATATTTCAATATAATTGATCTTATAATCTATCACTCTAATCTTGACCAAAACTTTACATCCCCACCATTAATTAAGAACATTCTTCTACTTAAGAAAATTCCAATTATTTTTCTCTCTAAATTACTTCAAATTTATATCTCAAATGATAGGAATCCCTCTGATTTGACACCCACTACCCCATCATTAACATCTTAGATTTAAGAGCTTGATAAAGCCTTAGCCCTCCTTTAAGAAACATGTTTGAAAAGATTATCTTAGAAGCAAGCTTAAATGGATGTGAAAGTGATAACAGTGATGAGATAGTGTTCTTCTAGAAGAATGTCAAAGTTTTCATGGTGGTGACTCATCTAGGGATGATAAATATCCTCAATGAATACCACATTGTGTGTCAGTGGATCAGTGTATGTAAGACTAGGGAAAACTCATGACTGGATGGAATGATGAGAGTTCTAAGAACACACTATTAACAATATTTTTTATACTTTCTATTCTTAGTTTATCTACTATTTTGGCTGGTTGGTTTGTTGAACAGTCACCAAAGACCTTATAAAGGCTCTGTAATGACTTGTTTTATGATGAAAACTTCTTGTTAAAGTCATACATTTACTAGATTAGTGCTATATTTTTTCACAATTAGACTTAAAGGAATGTCAAGCAGTTGTTTATCTAAACTACGAGAGGTATACTTCTGGTGAATGCAATTCACACTTGCTATGTGTTTACGATTTAAAAGCTTATTTTGTACAAATAGTTAAAGTGCCTTTATAAACTGCATGCCTGCTTATGAACATTCACTAGAATTGGTAGTGCATGACATTTGTTATTTTGATAAATCTTCTAAGCTTCGTATTTGTAACCTATCACATAGGGAAAAGTTGATGGGTTTTTCTGCTAGTTTGTATGTCCAAGATAGTTGCAACATAGGAAGAGAGAGTAATGGATTTGAATTCTAGGTGGTTTGAGGGGATTAATTACTTCTATAAAGAATCAAATTTATAGATTATGTTAATAAAAAATAAAAGATATAAATTAATGTATAATTAAAATTATTTTTTTAATAAATGTGTATTACTTTTATTCACAAATAAAAGTAATGATTTATAATGGATGATATGAGCACATAGGAATAAATCACATAAGAGAGACTTCCACAACAAGGGTGAACATAAATTTTATTCATGTCAAGTCTTATAATTGAAGAAAGATGTTTCTAGAAAAGGTTTCAAGAAGAAAGAAGTTTCTAGAAGGAAAGAGCATGGAAGAGAGAAGTGGTGTTGGAATACTCACACACAAATAAGTGTTTTCATCACCTCAATAGTACTAGCACAAGCATTGAAACATGCATGGAAGAGACATGTAGCTAATGCACACAAAGAGATAGAAAATTGTCTTAGCAAGGAAGGAGTGGCAAGTATCTCAATGTGGCACACTAGCCAAACAAGAAGCACAATACACATATGTAGAGGGTTGTCAAGTTAATTCAATCTACTAAAATATACATAATAAATATGACACTATGCGAAGGCGGCTACTTCCTATCATGGTCTCAAGTTGGCACATATCAAAGGCTATAAGAAAGTTTGGCTGGAGGGTGATTCTTTGAATATTATTAATAATTTGAAAAAATGTGCTCCCCCTCTTGGACTATTGAGTCTTTGATCAGGGATTCCATTGATATTTTGAATTCTTTTGATTAATTTTGCATCTCTCATATATTGAGAGAGGGTAATGGGCTAGCAGACTTCTTCGCTAATATTGGTGTTAGAGAGGGTAGGGAATGGGGGTTGAATGACCCCCTCCCTATAAAAGCTATAATAACTATAAACTATGATGGTCGATTTTAAGTTGCTTAAGTTTTCATTATGGATGGTGGCATGCATGTATTTCTTCACGTGGCCGATTATTATTAGAAAGGATGGTGAGTCAAATTTGAATCAAGCGAATGGTACAAGAGATGACTGTCGTAGGGAATCGAATGCAATGTTATTAACTCTCCTTTCCATCATTTCATTTCCCACACAGATTTTGGGTGCTCTTTGCATTGTCTTGCAGAGTTTTCCTATCACCGAGTTTAGAGTTTTCAAGCTAGTTTTTTATGCTAACTTTGTTGCTATGGGTGGAGATAGAAACCGCACCGAGCCCTTTTCGTGTGAAGCTTCCAAGAAGAAGAAGGAGGTTTGGCAGGTGTTGTAGAAAAGAGGGTTAACTCCTTACTTGGAGAAATTACATGGAAATAATCCTCAGGTAATGACATAGTTTGCTAAAGGTTGGAATGAGAGGGTGTTGAAGCTTGAGGGAACGGAGTTTGATGTCAACGAAGAGTTCATAGCTAATATTATGGGTCTAGCCGTGGATGGTATGAAAGTATTTAGAGATAGGGAGTCACAAACGGCGATGCAAATATTTTTCATGAAGGATGAAGCTAAGGACTTGAGGATAGCAAGGAGTGAAGGATACCAGAGAAGCTCCTTAAAAGATTTGTGGGGAGATGTTACAGCAGAGCTCATGCATTTTATAACCCTAGAGGGTCGGTTCTCAATGGTTAATGCCTACCACTTCATCTTGCTCAATCATTTCTACTATAAGAAAAGGATTCCATTTATATATTATCTTCTAATGTCTTTGGACTCAAGTCTTAAGGATCACAAGAAGAACCCTAAAAATCATGTCTTGTATGTTGGGTTGATCCTTCTTATCTCTAACTATGCGAAATATTTTGAGGTCGCTAGGCCAATTATGACTTTGAAGGGTAAACAGATTAATCCTATTGAGGAATATGAGACAGCCTCCGATGAAGAACCGGCCAACAAAAAAGTGAAGAAAAGAAAACTTATTCTCGAAAAAGGGTCGAAGTCAGAGGAAGATGTGGAATTTGTCCTTGACTCTTTGGATGTGGGTCCTCATTCCCCTATTGTGGGAAAGACAAAAAAAGAGGAGTCGTGTGCCAGTGAGGGTTATGTGACATGTAGTGATGAGGAGGTGGTTGTTGCTTTGTCGTGTAAGGATATGTCAGAGAAGGTTGTGGTGTATGAAGAAGCATCCTCATCGCCTCCTATGACCAAGCAAAATAAGGAGTTGGAAGAGGGTAGTAGGAAGAAATGTGTTCTAAGGACTGTGAGCCAATTAGTGGAGGAGGGATTTCCTCTCACTTTAGTGGGAAGTTTGTATGTTGATGATTCTTTGAGGGTTATTTCAGACCTGCAGCAGAAAGGTACATCTGTGGTTGCTAGTGGTTTGATTATTGTGGATACCAAGGATGCAGAGGTGGAGAGACTGAAGAAGAGAAAGGCAGTAGCAGAGGAGATTGCGAGTTCCATCCGCAAAATCAAGAATCTGATTGTTGTTGGAAAAGGTAAGGATGTTTTTGCTAGGTAAGATAAGGTTAGTTCCTTTGAAGAGGAGATGCTTTGGGGAAGGGGGTTTTTTAAATTGATAGAGAAGAGATGTCTGATGTGTTGGGATCCGCTTATGAGGGTTCCATTGTCTTGTTCAAAAAAATTTAAATGGTTTTTTCATGAACTCAATAAAACTAATGTAAAAGTTAGGGGTATGGTGAATATGGCTGAAGGGTCCTTTGTCCAAAACCAGATTGATGAATTGTTTAATTCCTTAAACACTATTGCAGACACTGTGGCGGAGGAAATTTTTAACATGAAACAGGTGTTGGCCTCCTATAATGATTCAATAACTAAGCCTTTACGGCTATGATTCAGAGATTGGACATCTTGAACTGAATAGCTATCTCAGTCATCATGAAGGTGCATTTAACTTGTCAACCCAGGGACGTAAACTTGAAATGGGTCAGCATTGTATGTGCACTAGGAACTTCAAGATAGTCACTCTATTCTATAGCTAAGGAAATCACAATATTGGAAATTAAATTGCATGAAAAGAAAGGAAACAATACTGAGTATCAAATAACAACTCTACTTAACCAAAACGCATAACAAGAATAAAGATCTAGGCAGTGTAACATGAAACTATGTTGGTTGCTTTGGTTGTAGGAAGTATTACAGTTGCTACAAGAATAGACAAATCCATATTTCTAACTAAATGCAGAACAAAAGATAACTAAACTATCTACTCTAAAAGTATGGGTTACTCACCAAGTGGGCCCCCTTTGATGAGAATCCTCTAAACTACTAAAAAATCAAATACTCAACTCAAAACAACATCTTGTTCATGGAGAAATATAGAAACAGAATCATAACATGGTTGTATTGAAAAATAGAGAATGCTTAGTACATTATCAGTTTATTTACCAACAACAATCAAGAACTATGCATAACCAGAACCTCTTTGAGAAACTCTTTGAACCTTCAAGAGGAAGATTCAAATCATTATTTATACTATCAACTAAACCAGGCAGTCAAGTCCCACTAGTTGAGAGGATGCCACTTAGGGAAAGCACAAAAAGAATGGCAGAGCAGTTACGTTCTGCAGGTGAATCCGGTAACACATGCAAGCCCAACCTAGACTCAACACTACAATAATGCCCGCGAATGCTCAATGCCATTAATTGCAAGGTGGTTACAGCTCTGGCATGGAGAATCTTGTCATAGTCGTCCAAGGTTGACTCCTTCGGATGATCCTCCTACATGGTCTTCTGATGACTTCCTTCCTAAATTGGGCATCTTTGAATAACAATTGCATGGCACTGTTAGTGTGTTTAATTGCACAACTATAATTACTTAAGAGAACATTCAACAATCACATGTAAAATCAATACAAATAATTCATGTAACATGCTGGTATCATTAAAGTCTTGCCAAGGTGGAAATTAACCCAATATAAAAGGTTTGAGGGAAACATTATAAAAGTTTAGAATTTTAACCATCAAGTCTATGAAATTATCAGACAATAGACTTATAACATCTACCCAAGACTAGACCAAAAATGAGACTCATCATTCCCCCCAACCTAGCGCTTTCCTGGTCCTCTAGCAAAAGGGGTGTTCCTGTGCTTTGTTAAGGCCCTAAAATTGGCAACCTCTGTTTGACCAACATCTATAGCAGCAGTCTTTGAATTTGGATCCTTGAAGAAGCCTCCCAATATGTCAATCATGTCCCATCTCTACCTCTCAAGCTCAGTTTCAGGCTGGAAGAATCTGAAACTACGCACCAGCCATAGAAGAAGTGGTGGTTGAAAGGTCAAAGGAAGCCAAAATGTTCCCTGCGTTCTGCCCAACTGAATATACTTCTTTGCATGCCTTAGTACTGCACTGTAGTTGTGGATGGAATGGGGCTCTACTTGTTTCAATTCATTTGTTAGACTATTCCATCTTTGAGCCAAGTACCCTCTCACAAGCTCTTCCTTCGTAGCCATTTTAACTTCATATTTTGTGTATACCGCCTCTATCCAGGGCATTATTCTTTCTCCATAGCTTGGCCTAAGCAGCATTCTAAGCCACTCTCAGTGGACATCCATAGGGAAATATGATTCCGCTCTAATAGCAAGGGGGTTTCAACTTCCATTCTCCTATAAGCATCATTCTGCTTCCCCCAACTAATCTCATTCTAAGCCCAAGATGAAAATTCCTTAAGCTGTATATCTCCCACATAGAGCAAGGGGTTCCATTCATGATCTTTTGTGACTACAAAGTTATGGAGGTAAAATTCACACAACAGATTCTTCATTTCGGGAGAAGCAATTCTAAAGGCATTGAAAAATTCCGTAGGTGTTTCAATAGAAGGGTTCAGGTCACAAATAATTTTGGACAGTCTAAAAGAGAGGTATTTTTCTTTTATTTTGAGGGCGTAAACTCGAGGAGGAGGTTTGCACTCCACAATTTGTGGTATTACAGTTACAATGTTGTCCACCTTTTTCTTCAAGGTGACAATTTCTTCATCTTTCTCCTTAATGATTTCATTCCTTAATTGAATCTCCTTTTTAAGTTTCTTCTTTTCCTTCCTCCATTCCTCCTCTCTTCTCTCTATCTCTTGTCATAAATTCAAGATTGTAGCATGAATAGTAAAAATAGGGGGCCTATGGATACTTACCAAGTTTCTGGCTGTTGGCTGCTCCTCATGTAGTACTACTGCATCAATTCAGGTTGTCCCACGATCTAGAAAGGTGTTGTATCTTCATCTGTCTCTTCCTGCATGATGCCATGTTCATGTTCTGACTGTGGCTGCAGGATCTCTTCATTATGTTGCAAGAACCCAGACTCATCCTCTAATTCTTCTGCGATATTGGCGAGGTCATCCAATGTTACCTTTGTTGCTCTATGAGATACATCCTCTTCTTTTTCCTCAATATTTTCCTACTCCATGGAAGCCTCAGTGTCTTCACACAATAGTTCTTCATGCCCAAGGGTCTACAGAGGTGTATGAAAAGCTGTCCCAACCAATCTTTCTTTTCTAGGGGTGCCTCTTTGTTTCCCTTTGGCTATAGGATGAACAATCAGAGCCTTCCTTTTTCCATCGCTCAACACCCTCTCTTCTACATTCTTGGTTTCGGTTTGCTCCTTTTCATTACTGATTTCAGCCTCCCTCTTTTATGCCCTGGCTCTTAATAGGGTTCCTAGGGGAACATTGTCTTCGGCATCAGATGAGGAACTGGTTTTAGGGGAATGCTCTGTGTTTGAAGAACTAATAGTTATGGCCTCTTTTATTATTACAAGAGGGTTTGAGCTAGGTCTTGCACCAGAGGTCGAAGCACCAGGGGTAGCTTTGACCTAGCTTAGTCTCCTACTAACCCTACGTGGTTGGGGTAAAGCCCTAGGCGACATTTCTTCAGGCCTAAATTGATTAACATTTATGAATTCTTGCAAAGGCATTTCAAACACATCATTCAAGGATTTCTTAACCAATAACTTTATCAAACAATGATTTGAAACAAAGTCATCCCTACCTTTCTATGTCTTAGCTACCATGATGGAAAGGAGGTTGTAGAGGAAATTAGGCACATTGACTCTCCTCCCATGCCTCATGTGGCTTAAGAGCTTGAAGTGGACTGAGTGCAAATTAGATAGGTGCCCTTCACATGTAATGTAACTAATAATGTGGATAGTTGCTTGCTTCCAGGACTCTAGTAGAGACGTCCTTTTTGCACCTTGCTTATCAATGCTGATAGGTGGGTCACCATGAACGGTGAATTCAACTCTTGTTGACCTAACATCCCTTGAAACAAGGTAATTTTCTCCCTCAGCTGGCAACCCTAGCAATTCGTTCCTTTGTTGCCACAATTTCCAATCCTTTCACTGTGGCTCTTCCCTCCAAAAATGTTTGGGAAAATTCAAGAGCAATTTCTTCATCAAAGCCCTCTAATTTTGTGAAGTAATCAAACCACCTGCATCACTGAAATTCTAGAAAACATTGTGTGTCCTAAAGGAGAACATCATGAACTGAAGGTTTGTGACGAATTAGACCACCACCCATCTTCTAAAATTGTTGTCACCCTGTGAAAATGTGCTCCTTCTATAAATTCTGCTAAAAAATCACTGCCCTGCTATAAAAAAAATTTACTGCAAATGGTGACCAAACTTTCCTTTTCTATCTGTTTTTATCAAAAACTGCTTATAATCTCTGCCAGGACAGGGTAATTAATGGAAAGGAATGGATGATCAATGAAGGTAGTGATGAAAAGAAGTTGGCGGCTCAAAACTATCACATCACACATGCGAGCCAAATTTTAAATTTGGAAAGTTTTTAATTTTTTGACGTAAACTGTTGGTGACTTGACATCTTATGTTACTTTGGCAATATTTTATCCCCGCCAACCTAAAGTGTGACATGTGTCCTCACATGTTGGAGAAAGAAAGGTGACAAGATAGGTAGTAATAACATGCTATGTGAATTATCGTACGATTATACATTGATTACGTAAATGAACTTAAGAAGTAATTAAGAGGTGCTAATTAAAATGCACATACCTGATCATGTGAAAGATGCGTAAAAATATCATGAAATAAATGAGGTACCTTCTTCCTTCGTTGGAATTGATTGAGCATTCAATTAATTAAGTGGAATGGGATGAGGCGATGTGAAATGATGAAATAGAGAGAAGGGTGGTATGAATGGACGGATGGTTGGATGGGTGAAGAAATAGATTCCCACTTAAAGAGGAAATCTTTATTATGGTGGTGACATACCTTAATTTAGCCGAAAGGTGGGACTCTAGGTCCACCGCTTTCAGCTGCAGGAAACTCATTTGCTAACTACTGGGAAAGTTGCTATAGGAACTCCTCCTTAGAAACTGGCTTTTGATATAGTCTAAGATGATGACCATTGACGAGGAGCTTGAATCTGATAGGGTCAATGGTAGTCAACTGCACGACTCCATTAGGAAAGACTTTAGCAATCTCATATGGTCCAAGCCATCTTGTTTGTAGCTTCCATGCATTATCCTAGTACTTGGAGTCATATAATAATGCCCAATCTCCTGGTTGAAACTTCTTCTCCTTAATGAATTTATCGTGTCATCTCATCCTCTGGTTCTACACTACCCTAGTGTGGTGTAAGGTCATTCTTCTCATCTCATCCAAGGCATTTAATTGCATGATTTGTTCTTCCCGTGCTGCAGAGAGTTCCATCTCTAGGTCAACTGTAGTTCTCATAGTCTTGTATTCAAATTCAATGGGCATCATGGTTGTCTTCCCATACAACAATTCAAAGGGGGTGAAGCTTGTAGTGGTTTGTCAAGTAGTTCTATAAGCCCATAATGCTTATGGAAATCTTCTTGCCCAATCCTTTTTATGAATGACCACTGTCTTTATCATAATTGCTTCAATCTCCCTGTTGGTTACCTTACCTTGTCCATTGGCTTGAGGGTGATAAGGGGTGGACTTCCGGTGTCTGATGTTGTATTCATTGATCAAGGCTATGACAAGAGTTGAAGTAAACTGAGCTCCTTGGTCAGTAACAATCTCTCTTGGGACCCCATATCTGGTGAAAATATCTTCATACAAAAATTATGCAACTTTATTATCCCTTGCATGCTTCATGGCCTTGACCTCTACCCACTTAGTTACATAATCTCTGCAAACTAGAATATAAGACTTACCATGAGATGGCAGGTCAATAGATCCCACAAAATCCAATCCCCACTTGTCAAAAGGAGTAATTACTACTTAGGGGTGAAGTGGCATTTCATCTAATCTGGTTGGTCAGCCCAACCTCTAGCATCTATCACATTTCCTTGTGTATTTTTATGCATCCTTGTGGAGAGTTGTCCAATAATATCATGTATTCAAGATCTTCATGGCTGTCATTTTTGCTGCAAAATGTCCTCCACATGGTTCATCATGACATGCATGTAGGATTTCATATGTCTCATCTTCTCTCACACATCTCCTCATGACATGATCAGGTCCAATATAAAACAAACATCCAACAATCCAAGAAAAAGGAAAAGACTTTTCAATAAGTACCCTTTTCTCCTTTGGTGAAAAGTGAGGAGGTACTCTTCCTATCACAAGGTAGTTGGCTATATCAGCATACCAAGGTGTTTGAACATTGATAGAAAATAGATTCTCATCAGGAAAGGAGTCATCTATGATTTGATTGTCTTCTGATGTAGTCAATCTTGAGAGAAAATCTACAACAACATTAGCCTTTCTTGGTTTGTCCATAATGGTTATGCCAAACTCCTACATTAGCAACAACCATCTTGCTAGTCTTCCTGAGATTAGAGGCTTGTTCATCAAGTATCTGATTGTTGCATGGTCAGTATGCACAAAGATATGATAACCAATAATCTAATGTTTGAACTTGTTTAGAGCATAGATTACTACTAGCATCTTTTTCTTTGTGACAGTGTAATTAAGTTTAGCTCCTTGCAAGTTTTTGTTGATGAAGTAAATGGCCTTTTCTATGGACCCTTCTTTTTGTCCCAGCACTGCTCCTATGGCATAATCCGATGCATCTGTATGGATGTAGAATGGTATCTCCCAATGAGGCCCTTTTAGAACAAGAGCATTGGTCAAAGTTGTCTTCAAATTAGAAAACACTTTATCATAGTCCTCTATCCATTAGAAGTCAACATCTTTTGTCAGGATATTGTATAATGGTGTTGCCATTTTATTGAAGTCTTTGATAAATCTTCTATAATATCTTGCATGTCCCAAGAAACTTCTAACATCCTTTTGTTTTGCAGGTGTGGGAAAATCAATGATTACCTCAATTTTTGTAGGGTCAAGTTGAATTCCTTTGTGGGAAATGTAGTGACCAAGAACTACACCTTCCTGCATCATCATAAAACATTTCTCACTATTCAGGGACAAATTCTAGTCTTCACATCTCTGCAGGACTTTTCCAAGGTTCTCTAGTGCTTCATCAAAGTTAGATCCATAGGTGGTAAAGTCATCCATATAGATTTCCATACAATCAAGAGAAATGCCAGAGAATATGCTAATGACTGCCCTCTTGAAAGTTGCAAGTGCATTGCATAAGCCAAATGGGAGTACTGAATAAGCATATGTCCCCAATGAACAAGTGAAGGTTTTCTTCTCTTGGTCTTCGGGTGCAATTTGAATCTGATTGTAGCCACTGAATCCATCCAGGAAAGAGAAATACTGCTTTCCTGCAAGGGAATCCAATACTTGATCTACAAAAGACAAGGGGAAATGGTCTTTCTTGGTGGCAGCATTAAGCTCTCAATAATCAACACAAACTCACAATTTTCCTCCCTTCTTGGGCATAATCACCAATGGGGACACCCACTGGCTATCCGAGATAGGGTAGATAAAGAAAACATCCAAAAACTTTTGCAGTTATGTCTTAACAATCTCCCTCAATGCAAGGTTAATCCGGTGTTGAGGCTGCCTTATAGGCTAACAATCATCTCTAATAAAGATTCTATGAGTAGAAAGCTTAGGATCTAACCCTTTCATATCATGATAATCCTATGCAAATGCATGTTGATAGGATCTCAACAAGTCATTCAATTGCAATTGTTGTGCATTACTCAACTTACTATTGATATTCAAATATCTTCCCTCAGACACTTGTACTTGAGTGGTCAGTTCTATCGTAGTTGCATCATTGATATAGGGCACCTTGAGTTCATAAGGAAACATTGCGTGAAACATACCTGTTGTTGCAAGAAGTTTTTTTTGTTGACAAAGCGGTTGCAGGAAAAATGTCTATAGGAAGTTCATTTGCAGGCGTAGTGGCTATAGGAAATTCAGGCAAAATAGGTAGAAGCATTCTTATAGGATTAGTAGAACTAGAGGCGCTAGAGGATGATACTTCCTCAAATTCACAATGGTTTTGGATTATGCTAGTCAACACCTCATCATCATCTTGTAGTTGAAAAAAGGAGCTTCTACCTAACATCATGAGTTGTGGCACATAATTAACTTCCTTAGTTTCTTCTCTGACATGTGGCCATACAGAATCCTCCTAATAATGAGTGTGATGAGTAGGAGGGTAAAGAGTAATATTTTTAGTACTCCTTCCATCTAAAATGGCCATGTCACTAGATCGACACCCAATATAAACATTTGTTGTTGATAACCAGGGTCTTCCAAGGATGATAGGATATCCTCCTGGTGTAGCTTTGGGAGAGAGAATCATAAAATCTGCTAGATACTCCCAATAGTCTAAAATCACCACAAGGTTTTCTACTATACCTTCAGTCTTCACGGTAAAAATGTCAGCAAGCTACAGGACAGTAGAAGTGGATTGCATGTTTACCACATGTAGTTACTGTAGGATGTCTTTAGTCATTACATTGATTGCTACTCCTAGATCGATCAAGGCATTCTTTACTTGAATTGCATTGATGACAACTATTACCACAAGATTACCTGGATCATTGTGCTTGGGAATGGTCACTTTTCCAAGCATGATGTCAACAAGCTGGCCCACCACATGGACTATAGACGGGTATTTCTTCTTCCTTCCTGGTTTTTTGAGACATACCTCCTTGATTGCCTTGCCATATATAGGAATGTCCTTGATGGCCTAAAAAAGGGGTATCTGGACACATATATGTTTCAATTGCTCCAAGATATCAAAATTTGTTTCCTCTTTCTCTTCTTTTTGCTTAGCAACTTCCAATCTCTAAGGGAATGGTGGCTCTTGTGGATTCTTCTTCTTTGGGACTGGTTCAGGAACTTTGGGTACAATAGACTGAATGGGATCATTCAAAGGTTCTTCCTCCTCTTCCACAGGAAATTCAGTGATGATAGGTGTGTGAGGAGTTGGAAAAGTGGTTCCTGAACATAGGTGAATGTCACTTAAACTCACAACACATGTAGGAAATTCGTTTGGATCTGTAGAATACACTAGTTGTTGTTGTCGTTTGTTATTTGGATTCGGTGTGGGCTGAGATGGTAACTGAGTAGGTTTAGACACATTTGAGCTTGAACTAGTAGGTGGAGGCATGATAGCAGGTTGTTGGGATTGAGAAGGTGGTTGCATGTAATTAGGGGTCTGGTTTTTCCATTGCTAACCTCTCCATTGAGGTGTTGTTTTCCAGTTTCCTAGAGGTGGCTGCCATGACCCTAGGAACTGCTGCCAAATCCCCTGAGGTTGCTACCATTGAGATGAGGAATTTTGATAATTGGGCCAAGCATTTAGAGGGTTATCCAAAAACTGTGGGGGATATCTCCCATAGTTGGGTGGATATGGAGGTTGCCACTAGTTACCAGATGAATAAGAGTTAAAATATGGGCCGGGAAAAGACAGTGGATCTGGTGGCATACCTTGTCTTGGAGACCATGGCTTCCTTTGTGCAACAAAGTAAAATTGGTCTTCCTTAGTCTGGATTGGTTTGAACTCAAGTGAAATCTACTTACTTTCAATGTTGGCTACCATCTTGCATTTGTAGTCCCTCTTCTTTTGTCTACAATGAAGGTAGTATTCTGTAAGCATTGCCTCTGCCTCCTCATGTTTCTTCTTAGCTTGAAGTGTATCCAGCTGGGTTGCTAGATTATTTATAATATCCTACTTAAAATCTGCCAGCAAGTTGCTGATATCCATCCTTGAAACTCCATTAGTGGATGACCTACCCACAGAGGATTGATAAGCTCTTCCTTTCTTTGAAGTCGCTTTGGAATAATTATGGCATATTTTCTTGATGTCTTCTCAAGAAACTTGGGTGATATCTCCTCCAGCCATCAGGTCCAAAGAATCAATGCAACTTTCATTAATTCCTCTCAAGAAAAGTAGCCTTTGTGACTCCTCATTGAGTGTATGGTGTGGAGATTTCTTCAAGCAAAATAGAAACCTTGAAATGTAGTCTTCCAGGCTCTCATCTTCCTTTTGTTGCATCCTAAAGATATCATCTCCTCGCATGTCACTACCCTTGCAAGATTCCTTATACTTTTCAAGGAACTTTGTCTTCATATCATCCCAAGTCTCCATAGTATCTCTGCCTATGCTCATGAATCATCTTATTGTAGCTTCTTTCAAAGTGGTATGAAATAGCTTAAGTCTATGTGCATCAGTTGTATAAGCATAGCTTCTACAGAGGATATCAAACTCAAACAAGAAGGTGTTAGGGTCTTATGTAAAAAGTCCATATAACTTGGGAAGTAGTGAAGTAGGGATATTCTCAATATTGTCAACTTCATTTTGATCAGTAATAGGAAAAGTAGGTTGATTAAGTTTGTTCACATTTGCATCCCTCATGTCTTCTTGATGAATTCCCAAGGCTAAGGGGTTATCAATCTGATTTTGTGCTTCAGTAGAGGATTTAGAGCTGGTCAAATCAGGATACACGTCAGCAAAAGGAAATGGATCTTCTTCTTCTTCATTTCTAGGTAGATTTGGAAGCCAAACTAGTTGGAATAGATCAATATTATTAGGAAAAAATCTCCCATAAGCATCCCTTCTTCTTCTATGCATGCAGTATTACTCAGTATTAACCAACTCACACAAAGAATAGGAAAATAAATGGTGAATCATTATTTCCTAATGAGGGGTAATCTAAGAACAACTTCAAAACTGCTAGAATGAAAAAGCTATCAATGACTTTAAAAAAAATTCCTAGCTTGACACTATCCCCGACAATGGCACCCAAAATGTTGGCCTCCTATAATGATTCAACAACTAAGCCTTTATGGCTATGATTCAGAGATTGGACATCTTGAACTGAACAACTATCTCAGTCATCATGAAGGCGCATTTAACTTGTCAACCCAGGGATGCAAACTTGAAATGGGTCAGCACTGTATGTGCACTAGGAACTTCAAGATAGTCACTCTATTCTATAGTTAAGGAAATCACAATACTGGAAAGTAAATTGCATGAAAAGAAAGTAAAGAATACTGAGCATCAAATAAAAACTCTACTGAACCAAAACACATACTAGGAATAAAGATCTAGGTAGTGTAACATGAAATTATGCTAGTTTCTTTGGTTGCAAGAATAGATAAAGCCAGATTTCTAACTAAATGCAAAACAAAAGATAACAACTAAACTATCTACTCTAAAAGTATGGATTACTCACCAAGTGGGCCCCCTTGGATGGGAATCCTCTAAACTACTAAAAACTCAAATACTCAACTCAGAACAACATCTTGTTCATGGAGAAATATAGAAACAAAATCATAACATGGTTGTATTGAAAAATAGAGAATGCTCAGTACATTATCAGTTTATTTACCAACAATAATCAAGACCTATGCATAACCAAAACCTCTTTGAAAAACTCTCTGAACCTTCAAGAGGAAGATTCAAATCATTATTTATACTATCAACTAAACCAGGCAGTCAACTCCCACTAGTTAAGAGGACGCCATTTAGGGAAAGCACGAAAAGAATGGCAAAGCAGTTACATTCTGCAGGGGAATCCGGTCAGACATGCAAGCCCAACCTGGACTCAACACTACAGTAACACCCGTGAATGCTCAATGCCATTAATTGCAAGGTGGTTACAGCTCTGGCATGGAGAATCTTGTCGCAGTCATCCAAGGTTGACACCTTTGGATGATCCTCCTACATGGTCTTCTGATGGCTTCCTTCCTTAATCAGGCATCTTTGAATAACGGTTGCATGGCACTGTTAGTACATTTAGTTGCACAACTATAATTACTTAAAATAAAATTCAACAATCACATGCAAAATCAATATGAATAATCCATATAATTGGTATCATTAAAGTCTTGCCAAGGTGGAAATTAACCCAATATAAAAGGTTTGAGGGAAACATTATAAAATTTTAGCATTTTAACCATCAAGTCTATGAAATTATCATAAAATAGACTTATAACGTCTACCCAAGACTACACCAAAAATGAGGCTCATCAACAGGTTCTTGAAGGCATAATCCTCTCCCTTGAGGTTAAAATGGAGAAAACTTGGGCCATTGTGATGAGGGATGGGGATGGGTCTACGTCTGGTGGTAAATTTGATTATGTTGGTGTGACTTCTTCTGTGGTTGGTGCCAAGAAACATAGAGATACTGGTCAAGATGAAGAGATCAGTGTTGCCGGTAAGCTGCTAGAGGAGGAAGGTGTTGTCAAGAACAGTGGGGAAAAAGGGAATGTTTTGATTACTGAGGTTAATTCAGATGAACTTGGTGCTAGAACTAGAAACAAGATTAAAGCTCAGGTTGGGGCTTCTGGTAAAGAGATGCCTGATGTTTTGGAAGATGCTCAAAAGGCCACGACAAGTGATGTGGAGGTGGTGGATATTCTGAAAAGCATGTAGTGATGCTGGTTGGTGGTCTCCTTTTTGGCTGACTTTTTACTATTTTGTCGCTGATGATGGGCTAAATTATTCTTAGTGTTGTTTTCTTTCGATTTAACTACTTTCTTTAATAAAGGGTTTCGGGCCCCTTTAAAACTCGTATTTTACCTCTAATCAAAAACACAAACCATAGTAGAAGATAGCATACTATAACAAGAAAAGAGACACCAAATAGTTCATTCCTTAGATTCATTAAGAAGGAAGACACGACCCATTTCAATCCTTCACATTTTTATGAGAAAAATACAATATACACTACTACATTAGGTTCAAATACTACATTCAATCACTCATTATAACTTAACAAGCATAAAAAAGAGATCAAGCACGCCAGCCATAAATATAGATGTAAATAAATGAGAACAATATCAATCATTTTCTAACATTAGAAAATGAAATAAATCCTTTGCTTAATTTTTTAATTAATCAAATTAATTCCTTCACTAATACACATAATGCATATAAATAAATCAATGGCTAAAATGAATTATTGTTTCAAACACCATGAATAGATCCTCAAAACATTTCTAAACCCCCCAAATTGAGATAAAGCATCTTAAGAGACTTTCAATGATGTAAGCAAAATTACCTCAACATGCATATTAAAGTAGTAAAACTACATCAAAGCTTTACACAAAAAAATTCCTAATAGGGACATTACAAGTCTATTCTAAAAATTGATCATAGAATTAGAAATCCAAAATTGTAAGAAACAAAACCAAAAAGCTTTGTCAAAAAATTCCACACCCAAGATGCTTCCACAACAAGATGGATACTTTGGTAATCCTTGGATGCTTTTGTAACTATAGTAAAATCTTACAAAAATCACATTTAATAGAGATAATATTTTACACAAGGATGTCAAACATGTTTTTCTAGCTTCCCAAATTTACACAAAGCAATAATAAGATTTACAATAAAAACAGTATCAATTGCATAGAGGAGGACCTCCTAACATTTCTATGTTTCCCAAAGCTTCAATTCAGTAAACGTAACATGTGAATATGTCCCCTAATTACCTAGTGAGATAAATTACTAGTTACAAGACATTTATTCACACCAACACCCCCCTTAAGTGCAACTTAGGAGAGAAGATTATTATGCAAATGACATAAAGATGGGTCCCGGCTACGAGGCCATGTTAGGTACCCATGTACAATGCAAATATAATCTCTCACAAATGAAGAAAAGGAGAAAACCTAGTGGGACAAAACTCCTCCCCAAAAGAGAGATAAATACAATAAAGATATCCATCACAAATCCAATCAATCTCCATCCACACAAAGGATGAAAAGAGAGATCATATAACCTCCCCCCCCAAAATGAGATATCCTGCTACAAAAAGAAGCACTGGAAGCACACTTGTGGAGTAACACTAGAATCCTTAATTCGACAAGCAAGGAAAGATACTTTTGTTTGCTAGAAACCATATTAGAGTCACTCAAGGACTCAAGTTGAAATCATGATAAAGCAACAACAGACCCAATGCCAAGGAACACTAGAAAAATGGAAAATTGGAACAACTCTAGAATCTATGAAGCAATAGTTGATTGACAAATGATCTGGAATTAAAATGAAATGCAAAGAAAATGCAAACCGCACACAAAAAATAAAATAGTACATGCATTGATGAATGTTCACATCTGCCTCCATGATGAAAATAACCTCAAATTTGTGTAGAGGATGAAATCATCTTTTCAATGATATAAAGTTGTTGAAAAACGAATGTTATATGCTCAAGTTGTGAATTTTTGAAAAAAAATTGAATTAGGCCTACATGGAACAGTTTTTTCTAGCAAAAAAAGTTTACTTGTTGCATGCAAAAACTAATGGATACCTAGATAATATTTTGATGCTAAAAATAAAATCTAGAAATATTTTTTTGTTCTAGCAAGCAGAAGATGAAAAAATAAATTTTTTTTGACCTTCAACCTGTAGAAAAATGGTGTGCAACACTTTTTGGATAGCAATGTTCTTCATATATACTTAGATATGCAAAATATAAAAGATAGCCAGATGATATTTTGACCTTGGCTACAAAACCCAGAAATCGATTTTCCTACAAATGAGTGGAAGGAGAATTTCTGAAACAAAAATGAAAACAACTCCAATAAAAATGGCTTGCATCAAACCCTTGCATATTTGACAAAATAAGTCAAATTTTGATGAAACGAAAGTCGATCTTGACTTTCTCTAATGCCTTGGATTCAATGGTGAGGCTCTTAAGACCTCAACTTGCACCCAAAAATACTTTCACACCAAGATTGGTCCTTCAGATCTAGGAAGAAGTTTGTAGCACTGAAGCTATGATACCATGTAGGAGTTTATGGTGAACTCCTCAAATACCCCAAGATCACCTGCAAGAAAAAATAACTTCCACAAGAGAGAAATGACATAAATATCATGCTATGATTAAGGATGCAAGAATGTCAAACTAAATATGGCAAAGTACATATGATGTCTTGTTTATATACACAAGGAGTGAGATAGGATTAGACAAGATCATGACAAGTGTCTTAATCCTATCACATGTGACAACTAACTAACTACCTAGGAAATGATGTATAGATAAGATAAGTTCTAGATAAGAGTTCTAGAATAATATTATATCCTAAGTAAACTTAACATGTGAATATGTCCCCTAATTACCTAGTGAGATAAATTACTAGGTACAAGACATTTATTCACACCAACATAAAAGAATCCAATTCCATGAAAAATTCATTCAAGTGAGTATTAAAATTTGGTGACTTCTAACTAATAAATCAATCCTCAATAGTTAATTTGAATCCATAAAAGAAATAATACAACTCTACAATTTTACATAAATAATAAATTATGATAATTAAAAGACATAAAATTGAGAACCCTACAAGCTCCCAAGGAGATCTTCAAGAAGAGGTTCAACATAGAAAATACATGATATTGAAGGGATTAGGTGTCATACAACATGTTCCTAATGTTGAATTATTTATTAATTATATTACTTTATAATGCCCACATGGGAAAGGGCATCCCACTTTGACTTGGTCAATATGCCATGTGTATTCACTAGTATGACATGTGTGTAAGAGTTTGTAAGAGAATTTATGACATCATAAGATTCATAAGATAATATGGAATTCATAAGAATATGTAACAAGGGGGTTACAAAATGGAGTAGTGCTACATCCTTAATATTAGAGTACATAGGGTTATGAATAGTTGGGTTGTGGCTATCTTAATTCTTAATTACATCATATTATCATTATTATATTGTTATTTAGTTAATTAGGCCAACCTAAGGCTTATATAGGGTTATCTAATTCCGCCTAGGAGATATCCTAAGAATAAATAAGGTATGTATAGGATGTAGTGAGTCTTATTTAATCATCAGATGGTGAATTGTACTCTCATTAGAGATATTTGGAGATTTTCTCCCTCAAAATGGCTAGTTATTCTCAGTAATTATCAAGTATTTTTAGCATATTTCCTATAATATTATTCTATTGTGCAAGTTATTTCATTACAAGTGGTATCAAAGCATGATCTTGGCATCGTAGAGGCAAGGCATTTTCTCAATATTCAAGGTCATTTTGGGAAGCACGTCTCTCAAATTTTGGAATTTTTTTTAATAATTTTTAAATGGTTTTTGAAAAAAATATTTAAGAACCTACAGTCTAGATTTAAAAAGAATTGGAGCAGAATTGAGTGATTTATTGTAGAATAGTGGTTTCTACCCAATTTATTTGGAAAGTGCATATATTCAAAATCTTGCAAAAGTGGTTCTTGATTTTTAATGGGTTTTTAAAGAAGTAATAGAGGAGCCTACAGTAAAAATTATAGAGAAATTACATAATAATTAAGTAATTTATTGCAAAAATAGGGTTTCAAACAAACTTTCTTTCAAGGCTACAAAACACTTAATTTTTAGGATATTTTTATGGAAAAGTGTTACCTAGGCACTAGTAAGTTACAATAAAACTTTCAAATTATTTTGAGTTTATTTGTGCGATTTATTGCAAAACTATTTTCTACCATCATGACAGGGCCTGCAACAAGAGAAAAAGAATGCTACCACACCTAGGAAATCTTCAAATAAGAATGAGTTAGAAGTTGAGGATATTAAACATAATGATGAAATCAACAAATTCAAGGGTGAAATTTCATCATTATAAAAGAAGATGATTGAATAAATTTTGTCCATAAAAAGGGACATGCAAAAGGATATGAGTGAATTAAAATCGCTTATTCGTGGTATGAAGTATAAGGGAGGAGACTCACCTAGTAAGGTGGAAGATAATGCTTTTGCTGGATATGAATTCTTTGGGCTTGACTCATATTTCAAGAAGGATCATCCCTTTAATAATCCTATGCTGAGGTAATTCATACCCAAGTTGGATATGAGAAAATTTGATGGTAAGGATCCAACCAATTGGCTTTGCCAAATAGAGCAGTTCTTTGATATTCATCATGCTCCTAGTCAACATAAGGTGGATGTGGCATAATTATACTTGGAACCAAACCGATTATTTTGGTATCATTGGTTATGTGATGAGAAGAGAAAGAAAGGTTGTGTACTCACATGGTCAATTTTTCAAGAGGAACTTGCTACTCATTGTGAGATAACTTTATGGATAGCTACTTTTGCCAACTCACTAAATTAAAGCAAATAGGTACGGTCAAGGACTATACTCAGGGTCTATGCAAGATCATGGGGGTCCAAAATGTGGCGATGTGAAAAAAAAACATTTTTAACGTGCTAAAAAATATAAAAATCTGCTTTGACTTTTTCTAGGCTTAGGTAGAAAGTACATGGTGCCATACCAAACACCAAACCTAAACTGATATCCGTTCAAAACAGATATTTGTTACAAAATGAATATATGTTTCGTTACAAAATGGATATCTGTTCCATTTAGGTTGGTTTTTTTAATTTGGTCAGGTCCGGTATTATATTAAGTTTTTTTTTTTTATTATATAATATTAAATATATTATAATATAATATTATATTGTATAATATAAATATTATATTATGTATATTATATTATATTGTATTATATTATATATATAATATATTATATAATATCATATTATATTAAAATATAGTATAATATATATTAAAATATAGTATAATATATATTAAAATATAGTATAATATATATTATAATATAATATAATATATTATATTGCAATATAATACAATTTATGATAATAATAAATATGTTAAATTATATTATATTATATTATAAACAACACTCATAACAAACAAGGCTCATAATAAACAATGCTCATAATATATGGGGGTCATGTCCCAGACCCGACCAATTATAAAAAACCAACATAAATGAAACTCATATTCGTTTCCTGTTGAATAAAATCATAAAAAGAAAAACTCGAGAGTTTATTTCCATACTACATTTCCTTTCTCTGCACTGGTTTTCATTTAGGCAACTCAAATATCCATTTGGTAGTGGATTTTTTTCTCAAATCACTCAAATTTCATAAGTATTTATAAATTTGTGTTTTTCTTCAATTTTATAATAGTTTTACATTTTTTTTGTGAATTTTAGTCAAAAATAGGCTTTTTATTGCATTAAAATGATTGCTAATTTTTAAAATTTTCATCAATAAATAGGCTTAAGAATGGCTGATCCCAACCCTATTCAAGATGAAAATCCTCACCCAACTCAAGATGAAAACCATGCAAATCCTCCTTCGCCGCCACCGATGTTTCCAAACCAAAACTTTCCCACAATACATGAATCTATTCATAGAAATTTAAATCAATTGAGAAATGTATGTCAAATTTATGAGACACTCTGTGAGCTATCAAATATGAAAAACGCTTTAGAAACAATCATTTCAAATGTTGAAACTCTGAAAAATGAGCACAATAGGTTTGCAGAGTGG
Organism: Sequoia sempervirens; assembly: GCA_007258455.2. Classification (NCBI taxonomy): domain Eukaryota; kingdom Viridiplantae; phylum Streptophyta; class Pinopsida; order Cupressales; family Cupressaceae; genus Sequoia; species Sequoia sempervirens. The sequence continues at coordinate 1,070,459,515 of VDFB02281492.1, read as the reverse complement.
CAAGAGTCCCAAAGGCAATATTATGCCAATGGGCTATCATATGATGAAGTGAGGGCACTTGATATATACAAATCCCAATTAGCCCAGTTATTCATCAATCCCAAAATAGGACAAAAGGTAGATGTGTGAAAGCCAAAATTTTCAATTAAATGGTGCACACATAGAGGTATATTAGATAATTTCTAGAAACATTGGTGGGTGGTTTTTGATAAACCACCCAACAACAATCTTGATGTCCCTCAGTATTTTCTATGAAAATTATATGCTAAGTTTTTCCTAGGGATGCATGTCAATTAATTTGACATGCGAGATTTCTAGGTTGTGGGTAAAGGGATGCCACATGATAGACCCAAAGCACACTGAGTCACCCCGATTATTCCTACTCCACCTATTTCTTCCTCGACTCTAATACCTTACCCCAAGATTGTTTTAGATGCAAGGAGTTAGTTCCATACATTCATTGAGTGATCATTTGATCATGCAAAGCCATCATGTTGTGCAGTCGTATGACGGTGCATCCCATCGTGATGGTGATGCACCTGATACATCTCAACATGATGGTGATGCACCTGTTGCATTAGTTTCGACTAGTACACCCTCCTCTTCAACACATATTTTTGTGCCCAACTACAACATCACGTGCCACAATATATGTTTGGGTGCTCTTTGATAGTCTAGTGAGGCTCCCATAGACACATCCAACTATTAGGTCCATGATATGTCAAATGTAGGATTTGATAGAGCACAGAGTGGACCATTTCAAGGAGAGACATTGGGTGGAAGAGATGATGTGGGAGCACCGATAAGACTTAAAGTAATTTTATAGTGTGGTTTATCTAAGTTCTTTCATATTTTATAACAGATATTTGTACTAATATATGTTTATGTGTCAGAATCTTTAATAGTTGCTAACAGAGGACCAGATTTCCCAAGTGCAAGAGGCTATGCAATCAACCATTTCATTTGGCCTCGAGAATCAGTATATAGTATCATTTAAATTGTTATTTAGATTTTAATTTTTGAAATATATTATGTTCAAATACATGTACATAGATTGATAGTCTAATGTAGTCTTGTATTTTTATGCAGCAACTTGGTACTTTTATAGCCATGTTGACTGAGCCTGACCCATTGGAATAAGTTGCACAATAGGTATATTTTTTTTTTATATTCTTGACATTATGATTATATGTGCATGCACATTTAAATTGTGTTACATTCTTGTCATTTTTTATCTAGGAAACCATCTTAGCCACTTCATCCATCATGAACCTATCTAGTATAGAAGCATCACAACAGGTATGCGTTTATTTTATATTGTAGATATTTACGTTTAGATAAGAGTAGATATATGTTTAGTAAATATGATTATTTGTCAACAATTATATGTTGATTCATATCATGGTGTGTAACTAGAAGATGCACCATGAAAACCCCTCTTTCAACTAAAATTACCAAATTTATAGCGAAGAAGTTTGAAAAAATCCAAAGGAACTTCTTATGGTCTAGGACTGCGGAGAAGAAGAAGTTAGCTCTGGTTAACTGGGACAAAGTTTGCTTACCTAAATCTTGTGGCAGGCTTGGGCTCAGGAATGTCCAAATTACCAACAAAGCTTCGCTTGCTAAGGTTGGATGGGACCAATTAAGGAACAAAAAGGACTAGTGTAAGATCACGAATGCTAAGTATCTTTGCAACAGACCTATGATTAAATTCCTCTTAGATGATGACCCTACCAGTTTGTTGGCTTGGGGTATCATTTCCAAAGTGAAGGGGTTGCTCATATCTGGGATGAAATGGAAACTTAGGAATGGTCATTGCATCCGATTTTGGGAGGACCCTTGGCTGCTTGATTCCCCTCTATCGTACTCTAGATTCAGGAACCTTATGAGACCTGCACAACTATTCTTTGGTATATGAGCGACTACTTTCAAGGTCAGCTAGGTGCTAGAAGATGGAAATAATTTGTTCTTTGTTGTCCCCAATCCCCTTAGTTGAAGTTGCTAGTTAATTCCTTGTAATACTTGCTCTCCCTAACCAAGCTACCTTTATCCAACTTTGAGGATGAGTTCTATTGGGTCAAAGATCGGTTGGGAAATCTTTCTGTTAGAACAACTTACAATCTACTGTCGATCCAAGGTGATCATAGCGAACCTTGGAGATAGGTCTGGAACTAACACATGATTCCTAAAATCAATTTCTTCTGGTGAACAACCTATCACAATAGAATCCTAACTCATGATAACCTGAGGAAAAGGGGATTTTAGATCTTGAATAGGTGTTTGTTATATAAAACCATTCAAGAGTCTGTTGATCATTGATTATTGTATTGTCTATTTGTTGTTGAAGTCTAGTATCTAGCATTTGAAAAGCTGGGGACCCACTAGACTATGTGTGAGGAAATAAAATCCTTCATTTTGGGCTACTCTAGTCCCTTCCAACATCCTATCCCTAGAGAGATATGGAACCAAGTCCCTCCCATCATCTACTGGTGCTTGTGGAAAGAGAGGAATAACTGAATTTTTCAAGAATATTGAGATGAGTCCTAAGGAGTTTTTTGGCATTGGGCTAAGGTTTATTTCTAAAAATGTTTTGATTTACACTAGGAAAACCCCAGACATAGCACCTACAAAGTGGGAGATCAAGATGGTTAAAGCCTGGAATAGAAAATTGGAGATCAACTCCTATGATAACTCTAAGGCCCAGGCTAGACGAGACACAGTTTAGAAACCCTTAGATTGGGGGTGACACAAACTCAATTTCAATGGGGCATCTAAGGGGAACCCTAACAGGGCTAGCATTGGGGGTGTCATTAGAGATAATAAGGGTAACTATGTGGTTGGTTACTCGAGGGGCATAGGAATTCAAACTTCCATGGTTGTGGAAGCCAGGGCACTGCTAAAGGGCATCCAGTTGGCTATTACTCTAGGGATAAAGAAACTCCATATAGAAGGGGATTCTATGTCAGTGATTGAATCAATCAAACTTGGTAGGTTATTAGGATGGAATACCAAAGATATCCTATTAGACATAAATCACCTGGTCTCAAACCTTGATATAAAGATCCTATCTCACACCTTTTGGGAGGGTAATCAAGTTGTTGACGCTCTGGCTAATCTAAGTTCCTCTTGGAGCATTTCCAAATATTGGAAGAGTATTGGGATCTTACCACAGAAGATACAAGGTGTCATCCTTAGGAACATGGTACCATTTTCATCCATGATGATAACTAATTATGCTCCTTTTAAGGCTTTTTGGGTTGTCCACATACTTGTACTTTGGGTGATGTGGATGAAGAAGGATGATGAGGTGTTAAATATGTGGTAGAATTTTAAAAAGTGGGCGAAGAAGGTGGATACATAGCTAATGATGAGAGGTGATGGGAAGTACCTCAAGTTAATGGTTAAGTTTGGTTGGGCCATGCACAACTTTAATGAGCAGTCTTGTTACAACCTCAACATATCTATATGAATATTCAATTTCAAATCTCCATTCTGTTGGGCCTCTCATTTCGAAGTGACTTCTTCATGTTGTTTGGAGTTCATTTTGAGTCCACTCGACATTGCTAAAAAAATTCATAGAATAAAGGATTGGTACTTAGGGATTTCTATACTTGGCCCCATGACCATTTGGAATTGGTACTTTTACATATGTAATTTGAAGGGAAAACCTATCAATGTCATCATTTTTCTCAACCTAAGCCTTTGGAATCTTAATATTTTCAATTATGGGCCCACGAAGATATTCTCCTTAGAAATAACATCTAGCACGCGTAATCTGCAGATTTCCTTAATTACTCGACATCATCCTGGCTAGCATAAAAATAATGTTTTATGGGTGATCTTTCACATTGATAGGCATTTTAATTTCTTTCTCTCACAAGGTTACTGGTATCTCAAAGTAAAGTATAGAAAAATGAGTACTAACAGGGTGAGGATTGAGCCAGATAATTGCAAGAAATTCTGAAAGGATCCCCTGGTATGGCATATTTGTGTCGAAGGTGGGTTGGCATCGTCTATGGAGAGCTTATTAGGACATCATGTGAGGATGTTGGCTCAGTTTGTGAGCTCTTCAAAAGATAAGAGGGTTACGATGGGGGGTATCTCTTTCAAGGTAAATGAGGAAGTCATAGCTCAGGTGACTAGGCTTTCATGTAGCAGTAAGAAGTATACAAAAGACACCAAGACCCGAGATAATGAAAGCCTCAACGCTTTCTTCAAAGATAATGAAAATTCAGTCAAGTCTCAGTCAAGTTTCGAAAGGGAAGTGCTCCCTCATCCTTGGGACCAGGTTTGTTTGGCTATTATGAAATATGTGACCCTAGAAGGTAGGCATAGGGTGTTTTACTATTACCATATGCTTCTTCTCAATCATCTTCATCATAAAATGTTGTTAAGTTTTCCTTTTTCCTTGCTAACGGATTTGGAGCATTCTGTTAAGAAGTGTTTGGACACTACTACCCAAAACCTTGATGAAACGCCCCCCTGTCGGTCCACTAGGGCCTCATCTTAAGGTTTTATCACTTTCATCTGGCTCTTTGTTTTCCCAAACCTATATCTATTATTCATATCGAGGAGCTTGAACCCCCTGACCAACCCACTGTGAATCCCTCCCCCATTGAGTCTAAGGGCCCTAAAAGGAAAATCCCTCCAATGAACACTAAAACTCTGAATACCCCTAATCCTAAACCTCCTACCAAGAAAAAGAAGGGTGGAGAAAAGATTGCTCAGTCGAAAGCGGTAGCCAAACTTTGTGAGCTCAAAATTTCTCCCTAGAAAACGGAAAGCAAACCTATAGCAAGAAAAATGTTAAGGAAGAGAGTAAATGCTAACTAGTTGGAGTGTCCAACCACAGATAGCGAAGGGAAGAAAAATGTGGGTAAAGATTCTAAGGGGGACACTTGTAATGCCCCGTCTTAATAACCTAAGAATGTTGCAAAAGTGATATAATAGTGTAATAATTTTTTTAAAGTATTAATATTATGTTAATTAGTTGCATACATTCTTAGGTTAAACGACGTTACACTACTTTGAGTATTCCATAAGCGACATAAGTATTTCACATTGCACTTAATAATTCATAACATAATATAAACATTGCATAAAGATAAATTTCCATTCAAGATATAATGAAATACAAACATTTTTCCATACATTGCATTGATAAGATATTACATTGCTCATCCTTCTGATGAGGTAGTTCAAATAATAGATACAATTTACAAATGATCACCTCTTATACATTTGAGGGATGTTTTCAATTACAAGTTACAATATACAATGATGAAAGTATAAACAAAGTCCATGTGCGAGCTCTCCATCCATGAAGCGCTCAATGCAACGAACAAACTGGGGACCCAACGGAGTAAGGTGCACGTTCCACCCAACCATGTGGTACCCGTAGGTCCACCCCCCGTGCTAGGAGATAGTAACAAGGCTACCTAGACCTAATCTACTAACCCTAGACACTAGTACATTCAAACTATTGGTTACATTGCTTCCAGATTTTTGACATTTGATTGAATCACATACACAAGGTTTAACTGTTATTCTAGGTGGAGTGTCATCACAATGATGCAATGGTTACCCTGGTGTTTCTTCCTAGGTCCCGGCCCCCAATCCTTGGGTTACCCTGGAAACCTCTTACGAAACCCGGCCCCTATTGCATACCGTTGCGGAATCGAATGTCTCTTGAGGAAACGAGACAACGATTTGCCATTCCAGGCCATCTCAACTTATACTCATAACTGTAGTAGCTTATAAGTCATAATCGAGGCATGCACATCTTGTTAAAATTTTTAGATCTATCTACTGTGTTCTTTAGTTTTCACTGATTTATTTAACTATTCGTAAGTTACCCTGACACCACTTTGTGTGTCGGCCCTTACGACTAGCCACTCCCCTAAACATAACAAGGATACTAGGTTTTCATGACTAGGGTTTACCATATGCACAATTTACAACTCACAATGATAAACAAATCATAACAATATCAACACCATTTTTTTTATTCTTGCACAAACCCAAGTCAATAAGAAATATTTTGAAAACAATAATACCCTTTTTAACCCAGTTGATCTAGAAGACTTGATTTGTTTTAGAGACTTTTCCCAAATTTTCCCAATTACAGAAGGTAATAAAATAATTTAAAGCAAATGGGAATACATATCTATCATTCGGATATTTTAAATCCTTATAAAAGAGTTTTGAATGAAACATATTTGTAAATCACTTAAATAAAGGATTAATTTGAGAACAATAAATGTAACTGTTTCTTTCATATCATTCTTCTAATTTCCTCAAATTTTACATATAATCATATAAAACACTTTCACAATTCCAATATTTTTATGAATATAACATCTAAACATCTAAACATTTAATTAATAATTTTTCAAACTTAACAAATATTTATATGTAAACATCTTAACAAATGTAAATATATAAATAATATTATAAAGAAAAATAATAATAATTTCATAAATACATATTTATTCTTCTAATAATTCCACATAATTAAAAGGATATTTCTTATACAATATTATAATTATATATATTATAATTATATATATATATATATAAAATTATAATAAATAATAATAAATCACAAACTTAAAATATAACTAAATCGGATTTCATTAACAGTGTGAAACAAATCCGCATTGAAAACTGTTTATATCGAATTTAATTCAATATATAAAAATTTCGTTTTGTTTTAATTTTTCGTTTGACTTTCATACAGGGTAGGGTTTTTACACAGTGGTGGCTGTGTCCACGGCCCTCCCCGTATGGGGAGGCGGCGGTGAGACAGCCGCCGCTGCCTGTAAGGGCAACGTCGGCTGCCTCACAGCCGTCGCCCCCATATGGGACGGCTATGGGAAAACCCCACGCCTCCCTTCTATCAATAGTTTCCACAATAAAAATTAAAATTTAACAATCAAAAAACCCTGGTAAAAAAAATATGAATTCAGACCTGCGAATTTCCAATTTTTTTTTTTAATGATGGAATTCGCTACGATTTTTCGTACGGTATTTAACAATTAATAAAATAATTCACTACTATATATATATATATGCATAAATATATATATATTATATATATTTATGTGTATATATTTATGTATATATATTATAATCAAATAACACTGTATCTGTACACAGAAAATGGAAAGAATATTTTCTTTCTGTTAAAATTAATTTTCTGAATATGAAATACAGAATAATAACAGTGGTTTTCAAATAAAAACAATTCTTTTTCAGCATGATTTTCCAGAAATTCCTTTTCCCAAATTGACCAAGAACAATTTTTTTTTATAAACTGTTTCTTTAAAATTTTCCTTCAATATTTTCCACAATCTTGAATTCTTGAAACTCAAATAACTAACAGAGAGTTTTTACAAAAGAAATCAAATAAAACAAGAAAAAAAATACCTAATATCCAGTGTTTGAAGATCAGTCTGTAGAAGTGTAATCTCTGCCTGTAGAAAGTAAATCCCAATAGCTTCTCCAAGAAAATCCCGAGATCCACAAGATTTCCAACCAAACAAATCTCCCAGGCAAGATAAATTCCACAAAGAAATAACAACCCCAGAGAGATAACAAATCTTAAGAATATAAAATTTTTAACAGTAAAGAAATTTTTGCCAGTGCCCAGAAAAATTTCCCCGAGGCAATACCATATCCCCGTGCAAAATCCCGAGATCCTCAATAACCTCCGTGAAAGTTTTCAACAAACTTTTTGCAATTATGGCACTCACACACTTGTCGAGAAGTTGTTGAGAAAATATCTTCTCCACTTCTCGGCAAATTTTGCCATTCAAAATTTACATGCAAATTTAATTAATTTATTTAATTTTAAAATTTGAAAACCAATTTTCTTTCAAATCACATGCAATTTATTTAATTTTTATTTTTTTCTAATTTTCTAATTCATTTAAATAAAATATAATTTATGCACTTAATAATTTAATCTAATTAATTAATTTATTTAATTAAATAGTTAAATCCTTTTAAGACCAACTATTTAACTAAATAAACTAACTAATGTATTAAATAATCAAGTAAATAAATTTCAATCATATTTAAATATTAATTTGAATAACAAAAATTAGAACACAATAACAAACATTTAAAATAAACCAATATTTACCTTTCAAAAATGATTTACCAACAGAAACACAATACAACCTATGACCCAAACTGAAAACTGACAATGTACTAAAACTAAGGTTAAAGACCGGACTAGGATAAACCTAACTACTATCTCCCGTTCAACATTTTCCGTTGAGTCTTGACACGCTCAGACCTGATTACACAGGTGGAGTCGGTGTCATGTACCTGCAAATCCTGCAACCGAGCAAACAATGTGCATACAAGTATATATATATAAAACAGTAAACAGGCACATCGTGCGGAGAAAATCATAGATATCGCAGGGCACTCGCAAGCGAGTGATGCAATTCTGTTCTCCACACCAATACACTCACAGAAAACTGACTCAGTAAACATTGTTAGTCCATCATAAGCATGTGCATATCCATAACAACTGAAAGTAAAAATCTACACTCAATCATATCATGTCTGAAAACAATAAACATCACACAAAGTATCATCATGTCACAGAATAGTCCATCATCGCTCAAAACCAGCGATCAAAGTATCCAACAAAACAACATAGGTCTAACAATATGAAAAAGTATCAACATAAAGCATAAGCATAAACGGAGGGGTACTACAACACTATTGTGGCTGCTACTATGGATACGAGGATGGAGAATACTAGCATTAGGAGATCCTATAGACTGGAAAAAAACAATAAGAAAGTTCTTGCGAATGATATTTCAAGTGACGAGGAGTAGACTGATAGCAAAGGCAAGAGCAATGAAGAAGAAGCGGAGGAGGAGGAATTTGTGGAAGGACCCAGTCATTTTTCTGACCTCAACAGGATGCTCAAGGAAGATTCAACATCCCATTCCTCAGACCCTAGGCTATGGAGGAGGATAATGCTAAGACTATGGATAAGGAGGATGATTATAGCAAGTTGTTGGAGTGTGTGGATAAACTCAAAAGGAAAGTCGTTGGGTTGATTGTTGGTATATGGAGCCTAATCAAACTCAAAGATTAAATTTTCCCCACTTTTTATTGGTGTGGTTCCCCCAAAATTATTTAACAGGGGTTTAGGGGCAGCACCCCCAAGATGGGTTCAAGGGGCACTGCCCCTTGCAGGGTCCAGGGGCAACACCACTGGCACACTCCCTGTCACGATACAGGGTGGTGTCGAGGGGCAGCGACCTCGAAACCTCTCACAATTTTTATTATTTTATAAAGGCATTAGGAGTTAATTTTTATATTGGTTGACATAAAAAACCCTATTTTGTAACCGACATAAGTCTTGATAAAAGGCTAAGGGTTAGGGTTTCCGTGGATATTGTATTGTAGCATTTGCAGTGGTATTGAGTTGCAAGAATTGTTGGTTGTAATCTGTTCGATTTACTGGATAATAATATTGGACTCTATGTTGGTGGATGTAGCTTGAGTTTGTGTGAACCACGTTAAATATTGTCTCTCACTATTATTATTTTTTTGTTTTTCATTCCTCTATTTAATCTTTATTTGCATTTAATTGATATTTTCTGCATGCAATACTTATCACTTGGTTCACCATTAAAATGATCCACTATTCTACTGGTACCCTTTCTATTGTGCTCAAGGAAAAATTGGGTCACGGGTGCTATCATAATAGTGGTTTACAATTCCTGAGAGGAACGAATTTTAGCTGAAATCACATATTTTTAGAAAATATAATGATTTAAGCCTTAAAAAGTTCCATTTTAAGGATTCCAATTGAAGAGGGTTTGATCAAATCACCTTAGATCAAACACCCTTGGATAGAACCTCGCTAGTTTTAAACCATACCTATAAATGCGTCTCCTTTACACCTATCAAAATGCTGATAAAAAATAACTTTTGATTTAGCTTTTGGGGGATCAAATGAATTCATTTAAAATTTATTTCAAATGATTATGGTATTCCTTAGAACAAGCTATCCAATGAATATAATTTTAATATGTTTTGGTTTTGTTATTTTTTTTAAGTTTTATTAAACATAGGTTTTTCATTGAAAATGAATTTCTTTGTTCTTCACATGTGGAAAAATAGAAGATTATCAAAAAAAATTGAAAAATATGAGTGCACCAGATATTGAAGTCCTCGATCCAACAAAAAAAAAAAAATTGACATATACAAAAAAAGTTACGTTATATGGTCGTGCTATATCAATTGTAATTAGTTTGACTTTGAAACTTGATTAAGGAAAAATATTCAATAAAAACTATCTAACCAAATGGAAGCACTAGATATTAGAGTTACAAATCTAAATTTAAAAAATTAGAATTTTATCCTTCATGGAAAAAAAGTTATCGTTATCACGATTATGCGTCACTTTTAAAAAATGTTGTTTTCTGAAAAAATCAATTTTAGGTGGGAGATGGAAAAAGAAGTGCAATTTGATTCCAAAAATTTTGAAAAAAATATTTTTAGAATCTGCAGACAAAATTTGATGAGACTCTAGTTTGCACCATCTTCAGATTCCTCACAGTTTAGCTACTATAGGTGCCTGAATGTGAAGATTTAGTTAAAAATAATAATTTCAGTGTCCAGTTTGGCCAAAAATTGTAAACCACTATTATGGGATCACCCGGACAAGAAGACTATGGAGGAGGGCCCTAACTGGGTTGGGGAGGATATTATTAACCTCCTCATACAGAAATAGGAGGGCATAACAAATTAGTCCGCTATCTCAGTGTTCTGTTTTGTTGTTGGGTCTTTGTGTGCGTCGAATGTCAGTTTGTTGTCTCTATGTCTACTATTTTGGTGGTTTTTGTTTTAATGTTTTGGACTTGATCTTTTTTGGCCCTTTGGGCTCATGGTGTTAAGGGTTTTGCACCCTGTAAATGCAGCTTAATATATCAAAAACAATTTCTTCTTCTCAAGATTGAGTTGTACAAATATTTTTAAAGCCCAAATGACATGTTATGACCTATAATCCTAACTATTTCTTCCTATTTAATTATTTTTTTAATTATCTAACACGTATTCTTTTTAATTCATTCCTTTTGCTAAGTAGGTTTATGTGACATGCTTGGGAAGTAGTAGTTATATTAGGTACTATTAATTTAAATAGAGGGTTTCAATACAAGAATGGGTTATCTATGAATTATATTGTATTGAGAATTTCTCCAAGAGGTCGCCCCCTCAAAGAGGCCAAAGATATATTGTAATGTGAATCTACCATTTCAATGCAATATTGTTCTTTTTTTTTACAATACATATTTAATATATTTCAATTATTTGGTTAATCTATTGTAATGAGAATAATATCATAATGAAACATGATATAAAGTCCTAATTTTTATGTCTTCTAGCTTGGAGTCCCTAGGACCTTGATCTAGGTCATGACTTAGTCTTTTAAGACTAGATTGACCCCCTTCTTGCATCACATGTCACCAAGACTAAAACTACAAGGCACCAATAGAAACATGAATAAGACATAAAATTTTAAAAGCACAACTACAACATCACAAGGAATGGAATCTATCACTATTCAATCTCTTCTATGAGATATGCTTGTAGAACAAATTTAGATTCACATCTACACTCATAGTAAGTGTTTGACCAATGTGAACATGTAATACACAACAATACAAAAAATCATTAATATATGTACTTATCATAAACTAATAAAATTTAACTTAATCAAATGTTAAATTTTACCAAATTCATATCATGATGTTCTAAATGCATGAACACTTAATATCAAGTCTAATCAACCTAGAATATTTTCTACAGTTATCATACCAAGTTAGTCATGCCAAATATGTGGAAGAAATTGAAAAATAAGAGACCAAAAAATGAATTATGACAAAATCAATATAATCTAAAAGATCATTTTCTAAGAAAGAAAGATCACATTCATATATTGTTGTTTCCCAACAACACATACACACACACGTAACTTGGTCCCCCTTGCAAAATTAGGAAAATTGGCTTCATGGGATTAATAAAGTTCATTTTATCACACTTGCTTACAATTTGAAAAAGGTTGTAAACATGAATAGGGTTATGTATCCCAATATATGTGGGAATTCATAGTCAATATTTTCTAAATTTCCCTCACTTCCTATGATTCCTATTATCAAACAAACATTAATAACTTTATGTAAAGACTACAAGGATGAGGGAGGTCCTAAATTGATCTAGCATTTATATGTCATTTAGATTAGGCTTGAATTAAGTGATAAAATAGAAAATTATAGATTATGTATGGCAGAGGACCCAGTAACCATGTACCATAATTTCGCTCTCCTAAAGCTCCTAATAATAAGTCATTTTTTTACAAAAGTTTTAACTTGCCATCATTTGTGATTTAAGAGCTTAAATATATTGTTTGGGGTCGTGAGCACCAATAATGTAGCCACATCAACTACATATTTGTTGAGTTATTCAAAACACTCACAAAAAATTAAATTGAAACATGTACATCAAGAAATATTTTTAATTGTCTAATATGTCACTATATAATTCATTTTTTAATATAATTTTTTTTAAAAATTATCAAATTTTTAAGTAAATATAATAATTTCAAACAATTATTTTTTTATAAATAATTAACAATGTAAAAAGAAACCTTGAATATATAACACAAAAACAACTATTAAGATGTAGACAACTATTGAATCCTCTAGAAATGTGGAGAGAGGGCCTACCATATATCTTAAATTATTTTAATGAACTCACATTATTAATTCACTTTTATAATTTCCTTGGAGTTGCTTCTCAACAATGTTTCAAATCCTTGAAAATAATTCAAGTGTAGGGACACTTAAGAACATTATTAGTCAATTTCATATTCATATTCATATTATAGAATTAAGCCACACGTCATGTCATTTACTAAAATTATAATCAATTGAATATAATTCTTCTCAAATCATGTAACATACATTACAAATGGTCAATGTGATTAAGGAAGGAATGATAAATATCTTAGAAAGGTTTTCCCTAGACTTTCGTTTTAATGATTTGTGCCACCTTTTTTTAGGGCTAAGGATAAAAGCATTTATTAAAAACCAAGTAACCTTGTCAAGTTGTTAAAGAGATTTTGTGACTAAAGCCAAAGAAAGTACAAAGCTCAGCATGGGCAGCTAACTTTGTCTATCTAAATATAGGGATCTAATTATGGTTTGGATTAAGTATTCAATGTTTTTGGCCAATGCTATCCATTGGGTTAAGGTGCACAAGGTTTTCACCTTGTGCAAAGATAATTTGCATCCTTTCAAATTATTATGTCATTTATAGTACAAGTATGATCCAAACTTTGTTAGGTAAATAAGATTGAATCATATGTGATTTTTAGTCATGCCTTCAAGTTAATGATTCAAGATGTGACCAAAGTTTTGGCGTAGGATGTATAAAAAACATTAATTTTAGTTAAATTTATTTATTTATTTATTTTTCAGATTATGAAGAAGTATTTTATTGTTTAGAGTTAATTATCTCATGTTTTCATAGATGTATAAGTGGGAGGTAACTTTTAAATTAATTTATAATGAATTTTAGTTTTTTTAGTATAAAATTTGTCATTTCAAAAAAAAAATATTTGGATTTTTTAAAGTCAAATTAGTGGTTTATTTAACATTATATAATCATTAGGGTAGAAGGAGTATTGATAGTACTTCACATTCTTTCAATATATCTGACATATTTTTTGGTTATTCTTAAAATATTGGAAACTATTATCTTTCTAATTTCATAAGCCTAGTCTAATTGTATTGCAACATTATTTCTAGAAGCTATTACTAAATAAGATTTCATTATTGGGACTTGAAGGAGTGAGTCCAATCTTTTTTGGATTTTCTAAAGGGAAAAACTAAGTGGGACTATATGCATAAAGAATACAAATTTGAAGATAAATTGTATTCTTTTGTTCTTATAAATGAGGAAGTGCTAGATTGTATGGCCAATGGCACTTAATGAGAGCTCATGCCCAAGGTAATGACCAATATGTATCAAGAGTAGCTAATTCTCAATCTCCACATTAAAATCATGCCTCTAAATCCTTTGTCTCTAGCTAATGTTATTACAAGCACATTACTAGAGCAAAGCTCCATGTCATCAACACTAATGGAAACTTCTCATCAAGAAAGCTTAACTTACAAATTATTTGTTCAAATTTACTCTAGATTACTCCATAGTAAATGTGATATCATTATAAGAAAGAAAAATCCATCTTAAGCAAACAATAATGATAAGTCCATCTTAAACAAGTGATAATGAAAAGAGAATAGATTAAAACTGACAAAAGTACATACAAGGATATTACTAACATAATTTATTTAAAAGACACAACAAATGAGGAGGAAGCTATGGGTAAGAATTTAAGAAATTGAAATAATAAAAACTTAGAATAGATAATTATTCCAACCACAAACATGATATTGTGACCATGATGACACAATATATTCCAATATAATTGATCTTATAATCTACCGCTCTAGTCTTGACAAAAACATTTCATCCCCACCATTAATTAAGAACATTATTCTACTTAAGAAAATTCCATTGAATTTTCTGTCTAAATGATAAGAATCCCTTTGATTTCACACCCACTACCTCATCATTAACATCTTAGATTTAAGAGCTTGATAGAGCCTTAGCTCTCCTTTAAGAAACATGTTTGAAAAGGTTATTATCTTAAATGGATGTGGAAGTGGTAACACTGATGAGATAGTGTTCATAGAAGGATTTCGAAGTTTCCATGGTGGTGACTCACAAGGTGCAGGAAAGTTTGGCTCATTTATGGATTATAAATATCCTCAATCAATACCACACTGTGTGCCGGTGGATCAGTGTACGTAAGACCAGGGAAAACTCGTGACTGGATTTAATGATGAGAGTTCTAAGAACACACTATCAACGATATTTTTGCTACTTTCTATTCTTAGTTTATCTACTATTTTGGTTGAAGAAGAGTCACCAAAGACCTTATAAAAGGCTCTGTAATGACTTGTTTTATGATCAAAGATTGTTGTTAATGCCATACATTTACTAGATTTAGTGCTATATTTTGTCACAATTAGAATTAAAGGAATGCCAAGCAGTTGTTTATCTAAACTACGAAAGGTATTCTTCTCGTGAATGCAATTATCACTTGCTGTGTGTTTAGGATTTAAAAGCTTATTTTGTACAAATAGTTAAAGTGCCTTTATGAACTGCATGCCTGCTTATGCACATTCATTACAATTGGTACTGCACGACATCTGTTCCTTTGATAAATCTTCTAAGCTTCGTATTGGTAAGCTATCACATAGGGAAAAGTTGATGGGTTTTTCTGCTAGTTTGTATGTCTAAGATAGTTGCAAAATAGGAAGAGAGAGTGCAATGAATTTAGAAAAGTAAAGTTTATTTATTGTTTCTTCCATCCCAATATTTGAAAGTTAGGTAGTTTATTGTTTCTTCTATTTCAATATTGAAAGTAGGTTTAGTTAGAAATAGATAAAAAGGACATAATTATTAGTTAAAATTAGGTTATTTGTATTTGAATTTTAGGTGGCTTGATGGGATAAATTATTTCGATCAAGAATCAAATTTATATATTATATTAATAAAAAATAAAAGATAATAAATTAAATATTTAATTAATCTTTTTAGTAAATATATTAATTGTATTTACAAACAAAAATAATGAGTTGTAATGGATGATGTGAGCACACAAGAATAAATTGTATAAGAGAGATTTTTTCAACAAATGCGAACTTAAATTTTATCCATGTCAAGTCTTATAAATGAATGGAAAGATGTTTCTAAAAAAAATTTCAAGAAGAGAGAAGTTTCTAGAAGGAAAGAATTTGGAAGAGAGAAGTGGTGTTGGAATACTTACACAAAAATAAGTGTTGTCATCACCACAATAACACTAGTACAAGTACTCAAACATGCATGGAAGAGACATGTAGCTCTAATACACACAAAGAGAGATACAACATTGTCCTAGCAAGGAAGGAGTGGCAAGTATCTCAATGGAGCACACTCTCCAAATGAGAAGCACAATACACATAGGTAGAGGGTTGTTAGGTTAACTCAATCTACTAAAAGGTACACAACAAATATGACACAAACACACACCATAATAGAAGATAGAATAATATAACAAGAAAGGAGACACAAAATATTTCATTCCTTAGATTCATTAAGAAGGAAGACATGAACCATTTAAATCCTTAGAATTTTCATTAGAATCATACAATATTCACTACTTCATTAGGTTTAAATACTACAATCAATCACTCTATATAACTTCACAAGAATAAAAAAGAGATCAGGCACATCAACCATATATATATATATATATATATATATATATATATATATATATATATATATATATATATATATATATATATATATATATATACATATATATATATATACATATATATATATATATATATACATATATATATATATATATATATATACATATATATATATATATATATATGTATATATATACATATATATATTATATATATATGTAAATGAATGCGGACAATATCAATCATTTTCTAACATTAGAAAATGGAATAAAGCCTTTTCTTAATACTTTAATTAATCAAATTAATTCCTTCACTAATACACAAAAGGAATATTATAAATCAATGGCTAAAATGGATTATTATTTCAAACACCATGAATAGTCCTCAAAACATTTCTAACCCCCACAAATAGAGATAAAGCATCTCAAGAGATTTTCAATGATTTAAACAAAATTGTCTTGCTTCTTATATAATCAAAAACATATATCAAGGCAGTAATACCACTTCAAAGCTTTACACAAAAATTTTCCAAAACTAGAAAGCTTCATCAAAAAATTCCACACCAAAGATGCTCCCACAACAAGATAGATGCTTTGCTAATCCTTGGATGCTTCTACAACTCTAGTAAAAGCTTACAAAAATCACATTTTATAGAGAATGTTTTACACAACGATGTCAAACATGTTTTCTAGCTTCCCAAATTGACACAAAGCAATAATAAGATATTTACAATAAGAAAAAAGTATCAATTACACAGTAGAAGGACCTCCTAACACTTATGTGTTTCCTAAATCTTCAATTTGTGAAAGAATGGACTAAAACTTACAAATAAGGTTTGAAAATGAAATGGGAGTCTTGTTAACTTTCACTATAGTATATTGAATCATAAGTTTGATAGCCATCAAGGTCCAACCTTTAGAATTGCAAAAGCATAGTTTTAAAATTTGTAAAATATTTTTCTTCTTTCAAGTAAAGTTTACAATATATACAAGAGCCCAATTTCATTACAAATTCATTCAAGTGAATATTACAATTTGGTGACTTCTAAATAATAAGATCAATCCTCAATACTTAATTTAAATCCATAAGAGAAATAATACAATTTTACGCAAGTGTATGCGTAGGATCATCATGGAAAAAATAGGCCCTTAAGTGGCAAAAAAATTAGAAAAATCAAAGTTACATAACTTGACATAAAAATTTGAATAAGTTATATGTATTAGTTCAAAAATATGTAAGAATAGAATCTATAGCAAATTGAATGTAGTTTCTAAACTACTAGGTTTGTTTTAAAAAAAAATCTATTTGGTGACAATTTGAAATTTCAATGTAGTGGTACTTAAATTTCAAAGAAAAATGAGAAGTAGGTGTCTGTCTGACCACCCTAAACACAATAGAATGATAATATTCTTTTATAAGATTTTAGATATAAGTAGAGGACTCATGCCCCAATCTGATGCATATTTTTTTATAATTTTTTTCCAAGTAAATAATTAATTATGAATTTTTTTACAATTTTTAAAGAATATAAAACTATGTCGACCACCTTAAATTGGTCAAAACTTTATGAAATTCATTTTTCTTTTTTAATTCTATAGTATGTGAATCATATAATGTGATGCATGTTTTGGATTCAAAATGTAATCGTTTGAAAGCTATAGATGTTTTCAATTAGCCTATCGATTAGGATTTTAGTCATAATTTGAATAGAAAATGAATAATAATTAATTATTAAATTCAAAGTAAATTATAATTTATATTGGTGGAAAGTTGAGAATATCCTTTAAAAATCCTTTTAGTTTCATAAATTTTGGGTAAAAATAGTCGTCGACCACATACCCATCATATTGCCACTGCTTGTCGTGCAAACCCCAAAGAACACACATACGCGAATAATTTTTTTTTTTTCATTTTTTTATTATTAATTCATTTAAAACGAATTTCCGTCCTTTACTGGCATGGAAAAAGAACCGACGGCCATTCGGCCCAAAAAAACAAAACAATTATGAACAAAATATACCAGGTATAACTTATGCGCACAGGATTTTAATTAATCTATAAAAGTATATGTATATATATATATATACGAATTTGTATGTATATATATATATATATTATTTTCACATATATATATATTTTTTTAAGAAAATACAGAGACAGAATATAGAGAAACAGATTTCCATAAATGATAAGAAAATAGAGAAAAATCCAGAGAAATATCATAGATCTATAATATATATAAATATTTTAATAAAACTTCAAATTTATTATTCTCTACAAAATTTATCTTTTCCCAAATCTTCCTGATGATAAAGTAAGTATTTCAGAAGACCAAAGTTTTGGATTTGACAGATTGGAAACAGTATAATAACAATGATTTTCTTTGTTTTCTAATCTAATAGTTTGCCCTAGTTTTCAGTTTTCAACAGAAGTTCTCTATGTTCACAAAAATTATTTTAATAAGATCTATTTATTTTTTATTTATTTTTTTCTTTTTAGAAACGACAGAGAATAGAAAAGGTACGGGAAGGAAAACTACGAGAGGAACCTGGAGTCCAATGCAAATTTGAAGATGCCCTCGAATCCGATTCCAATCCGTAGTCCAGAACGAACTCAACAATCCCTGGAGCACTTCAGCTTTCTGTTCTTCTGTGTCTGTGTGTGTGTGTGAGAACTTCCCAAAAATTTATAATTAAATAAAATATATTGCCCCTCTTCAAAACTCTCCAAGCATCCCCAAAAATCTCAGATAAAAAGAAAAATCAATTCTTTAAAACAAGTTTTTTCCCAACTCTCAATTCCTATTGGCTCACACTGTCTTTTTATTCTTTTATTGCTTTAATTCCTGTTTTGCAACTTTTCTTGCACCTCACATTACATATTTATTTTAAATAAATTATTCTCATAATTATCCACCACCAAATAATTGGTTAAAATAATTAAGCCATATTTAATATTTAATTATTATTTAATTGCAATGTATGATTTTCCAAAAATAATTAAATTATTTAAATATTTAAATACCATTTAATCCAACATTAAAATAAATAATTTATTTCAATTATTAAGATAAATCATAACTATAAATGCCCTCATAAATAAAATAAGACAAAACACATAACACAACAGACAATGACGACAATTACACAAAATCAACTATACCACACAAATGAGACGACCTGACATCATGGAACGGGAGGACTTCATCGTCACCTCTGTATCAACATTTATCCGTTGGGTTATTTGGTGCTCGCCCTGTCCTGCCGAAGCAGGTGGAATCGAGACTTATACCTGCAATCCTGCATACAAACGAAGTTGTGTACATGTGCATATATACATATATATCAAAGCATTAAATCAAAGTACTGTATTGTGAGAAGGAATCGCAACATAACAGGGCACTCGCGAACGAATGATGCTATATTGTCCTTCGTCACACCTATTCTAACCATTATAACATAATCAATGAATTACATTTCTAACTAACAATCATCTCATAACATATTAAATTAAATCACTGCGTCATATCATAATTCTGAAAATCAACTAATATAACCAACCATAATGTCATATGAAATAATCATGTCTACTAATGGAATAACGGCATCATCAAATGTCTAACTAACCAAATCACACAATAACAGTACCATCATAGTCACAAGTAGCAAACGAACGCATAGCAAGGCAATAAATCCAACTAGCAAGAGGAGGGGTACTACATCCTCCCCCCCATAAAATCGGCTTACTCCTGGAAGCCGGTAAACAAAAGGGAATAAGATTCCCAAATATAGGAGGCATCCTCACACCCAAGACGGTGAACTAATCACCATTAGAAACTAGAATCAAGCTCACACAAAGAGTAAGAAATAATATTACAAGTAGTAGTAACATGGGGGTATTACATCCTCCCCCCCAAGGATATGGATTACTCCAGGAAGCCATTAAATAGATAAGAGTAAGCACACCACAAACATGCAGAGATCACGCCAAAAACCACACACATAACTCACATCACTGGAAACCACATCACACAATGACACAAGGGTTCATAGTGCATCCCTGATAGGAAGGGTATCGGTGCATTGCGCACTACACCGAGGGTCCTATCCTTTCCATCAGTTTCCTGCACCATTGCCCTGAGACCGACTAACAGAAGAAACTTGGGTTCACAACAAACACAACAAAACAAATGAAACTCAAGACTCTAGGGACAAAACACAAGGTTACATAGTGAGCACACATAGTGCCCAGTGTATGAACCTATGCTCTGATACCAAGTTGTAACGCCCGTCGTGCAAACCCCAGAGAACACACACATAACGCGAATAATTTTTATTTTTTTTCATTTTTTTATTATTAATTCATTTAAAACGAATTTCCGTCCTTTACTGGCACGGAAAAAGAACCGACGGCCATTTGGCCCAAAAAAAACAAAACAATTATGAACAAAATATACCAGGTATAACTTATGCGCACAGGATTTTAATTAATCTATAAAAGTATATGTATATATATATATATACGAATTTGTATGTATATATATATATATATTTTCACATATATATATTTATACATACAAATTAGTATATATATATACATATATTAAAATCACGAGCAATATACCTATATGTTCATAATCGAATGCCGTCGTTCTACCCGAAAAAAATAAATGAATTAATAATAAAAAAATGAAAAAAAAATAAATAAAAATAAATAAATAAAGAAATAAAGGCAAAGTTAAAAGTGTTTATTTTAATTTGTATTGAGGGAAGGGAGGGACGGTGCAGCCGTACCTCCCAATTCCCCCTCTCCCTGCGCGCTGTGACTGTGGTACAGCAGTCACATGGACTGCTGTGCGCAGTCCTATGGACTGCGCCAGTAGCCCGTGAATTTAACTTAAAACTAAGTTTTTATTTTTATATATAAAGTTTGTTATATAATTTAAATACATTTGTTAATTTTATTAATATTAATATTATATATATATATATAATTAATGTTATTATATTATTTGATGAGTAGTTAATTTAATAAATATTATAATTATAGTTAATTTATTTAATTTATTGAATATAATAGTTATAATTTTTTTTAATATTAAATATAATAATTGCAAATTATTTAAAATGAAATTTGGATTATTTTATTTAATATTTTGTTTGGTTATAATGCAATTGTATTATAGTTTTAAGGGTTATTTTGTTTTGTTGTATTAATAAGGGTATTATTTCTATGGGTTGAACGAATCATTTAAACTGGTATTTGCTTTAATATGTTATTGTGGAAATTATTGTCGTACGAAGTGTCATGGGGATCATTTTTTTTTATAATTAAACTTTGGATTTGTTTAGTACTCTGGATGTAATAGGAATGTTTATGAACTTGAGTTAAATTGTGGTTTTTATTGAAGCGATCGTTTTAGTTACGTAATTGGGATTGGAATCGAACTTAAATGTGCATTTTGGCATGATGTGATGTGAGTTTTCCATTGTGTGTTATGTTTAGCCTTATTGTGTTGTTGTCGATGTGGGAGCCCTATCGTATTTCAATCCTGTTCCAGAGGCTTGTGATTTTAAGGTGTATTTACTTGTTTATGCTTTTGAGCGTTATTGGGGTTATGTTAGGAAGGGTTGGACGGGTTTGCAAGTTGATGATTATTTGCAGTTGCGAGATGGGTAATGCCTCGCGTTTTGGATTTAGTTTTATGACCTTTATGTGTTAGTCCAACCCTTGCCTGTTTTGAGATATGTTAGGGGTCATAGGAGGGAGAGTGGCTCTTCGTGGGCGCCGGCGCCTCAAGATGAGGAAGGGCTCAAGATAACCCACGAATGAGTAAGCTAAACAAGTGATAACCTAAACAATAGATTTAGGGGGTTGGGTAGTTTAAACACACAAGATAATAAAACATTGGATTCCTCGACTATGCATTAGGGCTACCTTAGACTAGTGATAGACTGAGAAGGCCGTGGTCAGCATAGTCATAGTCTCGTCTTCACGAGAGACTATTGGCTCCGCATTAGCTACCCTATGGTGCCGGCGCCTCAGTTAGGAGGAAGGGCCAGGATATCCATAGATGGGTGCCAACGCCTCAGTTGGAGGAAGGGCCAGGAAATCCCATGAGAGCTATGCGATGACACTCTCCACTTGACACCCTTATTGTTTGTGTTGTTGCCTCTGGATGTTATCGCTTTATGATGTTTCTTTAAATTCTTGTGAATTGATTCTTGATTGTTAAGTGATAGTACTTCATGTTATCGTGATGGGTTCTTGGCTTAATCTTGTCATGTGATTTGTAAATTTGATGGTTGTTCTTTGTAAGCTTGGAGTTGTACTTGTTTTATATCATATTGTGGTTGAGTCGGTTGACATTCATGGTCGGGTTCACTTCCTCGTCACCTCTGAGCACGGGGGGTGACTTACTTCGTAATTCACATGGTTGGGTGGAACGTGCTCCGCACCCGTTGGGTTCCCCATCAGCGTCTTGTCTTCTCAGCTTTCCGCAGTGCAGATGTTCCAGTGATCAGTTGTGCTTCATGTTCATTATTCTTGTATCTATCCCCATGTTGGGAAATTCAATGTAATTCATGTATCAAAGAAAATTGTAATGTAATATTATTTCAATGATTTAATAGTTAGGTTTGATTTGGATCTTGTTAAAAGATGTATCTTGGATGTAATTATGCGATGTTATCATACTCGCATCATGGCTATCAGTTGTATCATTGTATATGGTTTTTATAAATTAAATGGTTATGTTGTTTTTGTTATCTTTATTTTGTGTTGTGGTTGCAATGTAACCTCGCGTGCCCCAGAGAACCAAGTGTATTAATGTTATGTGTTATGCTATGTGATTTTGGTTTAATGTTGTTACATGTTACTTTTATTATTTAAAAAAAAAATTATTCGCGTTATGTGTGTGTTCTCTGGGGTTTACACAGGGAGAGGGGAATTAATATTAATAAAATTAACAAATGTATTTAAATTATATAACAAACTTTATATATAAAAAATAAAAACTTAGTTTTAAGTTAAGTCCACAGACTCTTGGCGATCCATAGGTAGCGCCGCAGCGATCAATGTATTTGTTGTACCACGATCCACGGCCCTTGCTTGAGAGGGGAATTGGGAATGCGGTGCCTTAGTCCCTCCCTTTCCCTCAATACAAATTAAAATAAACACTTTTAGCACGCTTTATTTCTTTATTTTTTTATTTATTTTTTTTTTTCATTTTTTTACGTATTAATTCATTTAAAACGAATTTCCGTCCTTTACTGGCACGGAAAAAGAACCGACGGCCATTCGGCCCAAAAAAACAAAACAATTATGAACAAAATATACCAGGTATAACTTATGCGCACAGGATTTTAATTAATCTATAAAAGTATATGTATATATATATATATATACGAATGTATGTATATATATATATATTATTTTCACATATATATATTTTTTTAAGAAAATACAGAGACAGAATATAGAGAAACAGATTTCCATAAATGATAAGAAAATAGAGAAAAATCCAGAGAAATATCATAGATCTATAATATATATAAATATTTTAATAAAACTTCAAATTTATTATTCTCTACAAAATTTATCTTTTCCCAAATCTTCCTGATGATAAACTAAGTATTTCAGAAGACCAAAGTTTTGGATTTGACAGATTGGAAACAGTATATGTAATGATTTTCTTTGTTTTCTAATCTAATTTGCTAGTTTTGAGTTTTCAACAAAAGTTCTCTGTTCACAAAAATTATTTTAATAAGATCTATTTATTTTATTTTTATTTTTTTCTTTTAGAGCTTGTGAAGATAGAAAAGATACGGGAAGGAAAGCTTCTGAGAAGGAACACGGGTCCAATGCCAAATTTGAGGAATTCCTGAATCCGATTCCGATCCGTAGTCGAAACGAAACTCAACAATCCACGGAGCACTTGACTTTACGTTCTTACGTATGCGTGTATTGAGGGCTTCCCAAAATTCCTAATTAAATAAAATATATTGCCCATTTCTCCAAAACTCTCCAAAATAAATCCAAAATTAATAGAAAATCAATTCTTTAAAACTAGCTTTTTCCCAACTCTCAATTCCTATTGGCTCACACTGTCTTTTTATTCTTTTATTTCTTTAATTCCTGTTTTGCAACTTTTCTTGCACCTCACATTACATATTTATTTTAAATAAATTATTCTCATAATTATCCACCACCAATTTACTTGATTAAAATAATTAAGCCATATTTAATATTTAATTATTATTTAATTGCAATGTATGATTTTCCAAAAATAATTAAATTATTTAAATATTTAAATACCATTTAATCCATTAAAATAAATAATTTATTTCAATTATTAAGATAAATCTTAACTATATTGCCTCATAAATAAAATAAGACAAAACGCATAACACAGCGGACAATGGCATTCCAGTGCAAAATCAGCTATACCGCACAAATGGGCGACGACATCATGGAGCAGGGAGGACTGTCGTCACCTCTGTATCAACATTTATCCGGGTTAGTTGTTGGTGCTTTCAAATACCATACTGCCGAGCCGAAGGTGGAATCTGAACTATACGCAATCACGCATACAAGCAGTTATTATTGCAGCCGTGCATATATGCATATATATCAAAGCATTAATCAAAATCTTTACATATTGTGAGAAGGAATCGCAACATAACAGGGAACTCGCGAACGAATGATGCTATATTGTCCTTCGTCACACCTATTCTAACCATTATAACATAATCAATGAATTACATTTCTAACTAACAATCATCTCATAACATATTAAATTAAATCACTGCGTCATATCATAATTCTGAAAATCAACTAATATAACCAACCATAATGTCATATGAAATAATCATGTCTACTAATGGAATAACGGCATCATCAAATGTCTAACTAACCAAATCACACAATAACAGTACCATCATAGTCACAAGTAGCAAACGAACGCATAGCAAGGCAATAAATCCAACTAGCAAGAGGAGGGGTACTACATCCTCCCCCCCATAAAATCGGCTTACTCCTGGAAGCCGGTAAACAAAAGGGAATAAGATTCCCAAATATAGGAGGCATCCTCACACCCAAGACGGTGAACTAATCACCATTAGAAACTAGAATCAAGCTCACACAAAGAGTAAGAAATAATATTACAAGTAGTAGTAACATGGGGGTATTACATCCTCCCCCCCAAGGATATGGATTACTCCAGGAAGCCATTAAATAGATAAGAGTAAGCACACCACAAACATGCAGAGATCACGCCAAAAACCACACACATAACTCACATCACTGGAAACCACATCACACAATGACACAAGGGTTCATAGTGCATCCCTGATAGGAAGGGTATCGGTGCATTGCGCACTACACCGAGGGTCCTATCCTTTCCATCAGTTTCCTGCACCATTGCCCTGAGACCGACTAACAGAAGAAACTTGGGTTCACAACAAACACAACAAAACAAATGAAACTCAAGACTCTAGGGACAAAACACAAGGTTACATAGTGAGCACACATAGTGCCCAGTGTATGAACCTATGCTCTGATACCAAGTTGTAACGCCCGTCGTGCAAACCCCAGAGAACACACACATAACGCGAATAATTTTTATTTTTTTTCATTTTTTTATTATTAATTCATTTTTTAAGCAATTCCATCCTTCTTGACGCGGAAAAAGAACCGTGACCATTTGGCTAAAAAAGCTCAACAATTGTAACCAAAATATACGGTATAACTATGCGCGAGTTTAATTGATCTATAAAGTACAATAATATATATATATATCACCAATTTGTAATATATATATATATACCTTATTTTCTGCTATATATTTATACATACAATTAGTATATATGTATATGCATATATTAAAATCGTCATGAGTTCTCTTTTATTATATTTAAATTCTGTATTTTATTTGACGAGCCGTCAGATAAGATAACGATCCGCGAAAATGTACTATCAATTAATAAATAAAAATAAATAAATAAAGAAATAAAGGCAAAGTTAAAAGTGTTTATTTTAATTTGTATTGAGGGAAGGGAGGGACGGTGCAGCCGTACCTCCCAATTCCCCCTCTCCCTGCGCGCTGTGACTGTGGTACAGCAGTCACATGGACTGCTGTGCGCAGTCCTATGGACTGCGCCAGTAGCCCGTGAATTTAACTTAAAACTAAGTTTTTATTTTTATATATAAAGTTTGTTATATAATTTAAATACATTTGTTAATTTTATTAATATTAATATTATATATATATATATAATTAATGTTATTATATTATTTGATGAGTAGTTAATTTAATAAATATTATAATTATAGTTAATTTATTTAATTTATTGAATATAATAGTTATAATTTTTTTTAATATTAAATATAATAATTGCAAATTATTTAAAATGAAATTTGGATTATTTTATTTAATATTTTGTTTGGTTATAATGCAATTGTATTATAGTTTTAAGGGTTATTTTGTTTTGTTGTATTAATAAGGGTATTATTTCTATGGGTTGAACGAATCATTTAAACTGGTATTTGCTTTAATATGTTATTGTGGAAATTATTGTCGTACGAAGTGTCATGGGGATCATTTTTTTTTATAATTAAACTTTGGATTTGTTTAGTACTCTGGATGTAATAGGAATGTTTATGAACTTGAGTTAAATTGTGGTTTTTATTGAAGCGATCATTTTAGTTACGTAATTGGGATTGGAATCGAACTTAAATGTGTATTTTGGCAAGATGTGATGTGAATTTTCCATTGTGTGTTATGTTTAGCCTTATTGTTTTGTTGTCGATGTGGGAGCCCTATCGTATTTCAATCCTGTTCCAGAGGCTTGTGATTTTAAAGTGTATTTACTTGTTTATGCTTTAGAGCGTTATTGGGGTTATGTTAGGAAGGGTTGGACGGGTTTGCAAGTTTGTTGCCTATGTGCAGTTGCGAGATGGTTAATGCCTCGTGTATTGGATTTTGGTTTTATGACTTATATGTGTTAGTCCAACCCTTGCCTGTTTTGAGATATGTTAGGGGTCATAGGAGGGAGAGTGGCTCTTCGTGGGCGCCGGCGCCTCGGATGAGGAAGGGCCAGGATAACCCTCGAAAGAGTA